>QXTE01000096.1:4149770-4254008 GCA_003942145.1 Platysternon megacephalum
AGTCTAATGTTCCAGCCACATTGGGTTCTACAGGAACAAAGGACTGGAAAAATCTGGCTAGAAATCTGGCATGCCATGAGAAGGCAGCAAATCACCAGAGAGCATTCCATAGGTGGAAAGAGCTTGAGATGAGACTAAGGTTAAAGGCCACCATAGATGATCAGCATCAAGAGAAGATTGCATCAGAGTCTCTTTACTGGCAAAATGTTCTGAAAAGGCTCATTGCCATTGTGAGAATGCTTGCTACCCAAAACCTAGCACTGCGTGGCACTTCAGATCAGCTGTATGTGCCAAACAATGGAAACTTCCTTAAAATTGTGGAGCTGATGGCTGAGTTTGATGCTGTACTCCAGGAGCATCTAAGAAGAGTCACCACCCAAGAATGTACACACACCACTACCTTGGAAAAACAATTCAAAATGAGATCATACAGTTACTGGCAACAAAAGTCAAACAGAAGATTGTGACAGATCTGAAGTCAGCAAGATATTACTCTGTTATTCTGGACTACACACCTGACATCAGCCATACGGAACAAATGACTTTAATGGTGCGTTTTGTAACAACAACAGAACCTAGTGAAAATGTCCCTGCAATGGTGACTGTCAGAGCATTTTCTAGAATGTATTGACATTGATGATACTACAAGAGCTGGTATGACAAATGTGCTTCTTAAAAAGCTGGAAGATATGTGAATTGCGATAGCTGACATGAGAGGTCAGGGCTACGATGATGGTGCCAACATGAGAGGAAAGAACAGAGGAGTGCAGACATGGATCCGAGAGTTAAACCCTCGAGCTTTTTTTGTCCCATGCAGTTCTCATTCATTGAGCTTGGTGGTCAGTGATGCAGCATCAGCTTCTAGTGAGGCTGCTGAATTTTTTTAATGTAATTCAAAGCCTCTATGTATTTTTCTCTGCATCAACTTATCAATGGCAAATTTTGAAGCTACATCTGGGAACATCCTCTCTGACACTAAAACCACTGAGTGCCACATGATGGGAAAGTTGAGTGGAGGCAGTATATTTGGGATGTTGTATGATATTCCAAAACTCCTCACTGTACCTGAAGAGGACCTACACCAGCAATGCAGGGCACTAGAGACAGTGTTGACCCATGATGACATGCACGATATTGATGTGAGTGATTTAGGTGAGGAACTGAAAGCCCTTTCAAGATACATTTCAGCAGGATCAACTCCAAAGGCTGTTCTGGAATATATGTGCACAAATAAGATGACCACCCTCTTTCCAAATGCTTTTGTTGCTCTGCGCATACTTCTAACACTTCCTGTAACAGTTGCCAGTGGAAAACGCAGCTTCTCCAAGCTGAAGTTAATAAAAACACATCTATGCTCCACAATGACACAGGAGAGGCTGGTCGGCCTTGCAACCATCTCAATAGAGCATGAGCTGGCCCAGACTGTGGACCTTCAGGAAGCAGTTCAAATCTTTGCAACCAAGAAGGCACGGAAAGCACCACTTTGATTATTCAAACAGATAAAAATGCCAGTGTTTACTATGCAGACAAGAAAAGTTACATTTGCTGTTCAGGCGTTTGAAAGTTAAGTGTTACTTAAAATTTTTGAACAAGGCATTTTAAGTTGTTAGTTCTCCTTTATTGGGGTAGGTAGCAGAGCAGTACCATGAGAGGAGTAGAACAGGNGCACCACTTTGATTATTCAAACAGATAAAAATGCCAGTGTTTACTATGCAGACAAGAAAAGTTACATTTGGTGTTCAGGCGTTTGAAAGTTAAGTGTACTTAAAATTTTTGAATAAGGCATTTTAAGTTGTTAGTTCTCCTTTATTGGGTTAGGTAGCAGAGCAGTACCATGAGAGGAGAAGAACAGGAAGAAGGCAGAATTGAGACCTTTCAAAGTTTTGGCCCAAGCGAGGAGGCATGGGGGCATCATTTGAGCTCCCCGCCTCAGGTGCCAAAATGTTGTGGGCCAGCCCTATGGATAGCATACACATCCCCTGACATTCACCCACACCTGGAGTGAGGGGGGAGAAAGACAAAAGTCATCACATCATAGCAGCTCTTTCCAAAGACTACTCTAGTACTGGTAAAAGGAATAGACTGTCAGAGGCCTGAAGGAAGCCCATATTTCTGGGAGCAGAGAGGTAAGACAGCATGACCTGAGGATATTCCTTTAAGAAGAGTTTGCATGCAGCTTCTAGAGCTGTGCATGAACATGCTGTCACACTCAAATGAACAAAATATTCACAGTTTCTAACAAGAACAAGTCTAATGAATAAAAACATTTATGTTTGTTACCAAGCTATTAGTAAACAAAGTCTAAATCATATTTAAGTCTTCAATGACTAAGGCTCAAAGAAATAGTTACATTCTCTTCTTACCTTGACGTAAAAGAATACTAGGAAGTTCTTCATCTTCCTCTTCTTCCTCCTCATCTACCAAAGTTGTATCGAGAGAGATCTCTCCTGGAGAGCTAAACTTCAAAGACAGCTCAGAGGATTCCAATCCTGTCAGTGAAGTGAGAAGAATTGTTTTATATTTTTTTCTGGTCGTGCGAGGTATCTTAATTTGAAAAATATCCCAATAGTATTTTGAATTACTGAGTTCATTACATCTATTAAGCTATGACAATTTGCCACTGCGCATTCTAACCTAGGCACACTGACAACTCCATTTGATTTTAATGGAGTTATTTCAAACTTACCCTGGTGTAAAATCAGAATCTGGCCAGTGAATATAGAGTTAAGTGCTTAAGAAATTAGGAAGGGGAGAGGAGCAGACTTCTGTAAATAAGTGTCTGGAAACAATAAGAATCTTTAAAAAAAAAGGGGGGGGGGAAGGGGGAAAATTTCTGCTGGGGTAGAATCCTTATGACTCAGAGAAAGGAAGAAAGTCAAAAGGTTGCATGGGCTGCCTGAATTGAAGGAAACAATACAATACATTTTAGACAGACAAGCAAGTAGCAGTACTGAATACTGGAGAAATAATTATTCAAATATGAAATGATGCACACACATTAGTTCACAGGTATTTAGCCATATTTTAAAGAGTGGCTTGCCCTTGGGCTGGAGAGCCTGGAGCCAAGCCAACCCTGATTACACGAGCCCTACCTGAGGGGAATAAGGCAATTCCATATGAAGGGCAGAAGGTGGCTGCAGTCAGAGAGAAGCACAGAAGACTGCAGAGGAGCTCCTGCGGGGAAGACCCTGAGACCAAGGGAATTGTTCCAGCTAGGAAGAACTGGCAGTAGCCTGCAAAGGCAGAGGGGACTCTGACTAGACCAGGTGAGTTTTGGCTGTAACCAGATAAAGGCTGGAGAGACGACTTTTGCATTTAGTTTTGAACTTTAAGTTAATAAATTAAACCCTACAGAAGGCAGTGGCGACCAGACTGGAAAAGCCTTGTGTGGAGTTTATCTGGGGATCCAAGAAGGGAAACTGAGGGGAGGGACTGCATGTTGGGCTGCCCTGAGGCCATCAGGGAATGCCATGAGGTGGCTATTTGTCTGCATCATATGATTCCACTAAGCCACAACAGGATCTATACAGATTAATCCATAAATAAGCAGTTCAGTGTTGACCCACACACTGGAGAGAAATAAGAATATATTTGTAGACGTGGTACTAGCCTGCTTCTTTGCACAGTAAGAAAATAAAGAAAGCACCAAGCTATGGCTTGGCTTTGACTAAGACTAAGTCTATGAAAAAAATGTAGTGGAAAGGAAGCATCTAAACACTTGTTACTAATTTAATTGGCTTCGTAATTAGAAATAGAACAAATTAGCAAGATCAATTAACGCTCTTTAGAACAGTGAATTTTGGAAAAAAGGAAATCAAACAAGATATAAAAGAGTGGTAAGAGAGGCAAGGTGTGAAATTGACTGCTCAAACTACAAGTATTGCCAAAGATTATCTGCCTCCTTATAACAATACACTTGTCAATGGATGTAGAAACTGTAGATATTCAAGTAGTAAAACATCAAGCTGAGGTCTAACGATGAAGGAGACTGAAGTCAAGAATTAACACTGGAGAATTACAGTAGGAATCAACAAGGCATTAAAATACAAGCTTGTGTGATTTTCATGTGAACTGTTCAGCGAAGGAACCAGAACCTCTAAAAAGTGTGCTAAGAAACTTATCAGTTACTATCAGAATGCTGAAGAGCAGTAAAAATCCTACCAATTAATGGAAGGTTTGCAAGTTCCCACTATATTTCTTAGTAACATTGAACTGCAAAATAGTCAGATAATAATCTGGCACTGCACAAAAAGTTAACATTTAGTAAAGCAGAAATGACATGTCATGGGTACTGTAAAGATGCTCATTGTCACACACTAACATCTTGTTAATAGAGAGCCAATGATTGTACCACTGTATAACGTTTCTCTAAACAAAAGCTCATTGTTGTAATGATTATTGTATTGTGTCGGATATTTACATGGATAGGAGTTGCAAAAACTTCCTAAATAAAGAGTTTAATAACAAACAAAAATAAAATTTAGTAAATCACATCTAGTACTGGTAAATTATTCTGTATCGTAACTTTCAATCCAAAGCATTGTTGGAATGGAGAAAGTGTTGAATTGTCCATCTCACTAAGCAATTCTGAAATTTCCCCAACAGGGAAATATCTTCCTTCTAGCCAATATGACTGAACTGTTTCCACATTTAAATTTCAGGGAAACAAAACAAAACAGAACGTCAGAAAGAGGGACTGGCCATGATGGACTTTAGTATAAAATGAATATTCAGAGAACGCCTTCCCCAAGATATTGCAACTTCCCACAATAATAGATAAGCAATATTTGAACATCAAATGGCATAAAAGTCCTAGTTCCCCCACTGAAATACTTTACCTTCTTCGTCTTCGTCAAAATCAGGTAGCTGACAGTTTTTAGCTTTATTCACAGGACTGTGTGAAGTACCCTTATTCTCCTCTTTTTTAAACTCAGAAAGAGGGCTATCAGAATAATTTTTGTGTTTAGAATCCCCAGATAAAGGTTCAGGGCCACTTATGCATCCCCCTTTTCTGTGCAGAGGTGACACTGCAGTAGTCTTTTGTTTCCAGCTAACACACTTTGAGTTCACTGGCTTTTTGCTCCCATCTAACATTTTATATTTCCTTGCTGGAGTGTCTCTCTCTTCACTGCTGTTACTCTCTAATTCAGGTGAGGTACTTGTAATAGAAAAATCCATTAATCTCTTTTTGGGCAGACCCCTAACATTTGGCCTTTTTCCAGCAGATATTAACATAGTAGAATTGCAGGAAGCAGATACTGGGGTACTCTCTCTAACAAAAACACGTGCCGCATCATCTGGGGATTTAGTGCTAGGAGATGAGGGTTCGCTTGCATCTCTTGGTCTCTTTCTTCCTTTCTTACTTTTCTCATTCTCTTTTAGCAAAAGTGATGAGCTTTTTCCAGTTTTGGACTTTGGCAACAATTTGGATTTTACTTTTTTCTGCTGAGTTAATGTTTTTAGTTTTGATTTAGATGTCTTGCAATGCTGGCTCTCTGACTTCCATGTGCTAGAAAAGTCCCCAGATTTAGATACTGAAGAATTTGTTCTGTTTCCACGCGTTTTAGCCGTCTCCTTTGAACTGAGCCGACATTTTCGTTTGTTTTTTTCTGTATCAGTTTGTGGGCTGGGTGTCTTTTGTTTCCTTTTTTTCTTCAAGGTCTCACCCCCTTCCAATTTTATTTTTGGGGACGATATTGGACATCTAGTCACAGGAGGAGATAATGAAGTTCTTATTTTATTTTCTTTCTGGGCTGATCGAGTAGTTCGTCCCTCATCTGAAGGCCTTACTTGTTTCGGAGAGGCACTCAAAATATCTAGAGCGATTTTAAGAGCTTTGCGATACTTCAGTTCTTCCACAGGGTGACTACGTTTATTCCTCTGGTCTGTTGAAAGAGGCATGCAAGAAGTTATGACTACTTTTCCTTTGTGTATTAAAATATAATGTACTGTTTTTATAGTACCTCTTGCACAGAGCATCACAGAGCGCATGGCAAAAAGCACCATTAGTTTTTTAAAGGCAGACAGTAAGTAAATGCTAACAAAAAGGCTCATGGCTCATGCTTCTCTCGGATTACAAATTTTAAATAGACTTGTACAGGTTAAAACACATCCTGGCCAAGATTCTCTGTTATGCCTCCCTCAGTGCAGCACGGAAGGCCTAGCACAGGGGAAGGAAGAGCAAAAGTGAATAAAAGAGCATATAACTAAACTGCTACCAAAATGGTCATCAGACCATTTTCCACAAGCAGGTTTGAGATACCAACTAAATGAAGCAAGCTGGAAACCCATAAGGAAAATGATTCACAGGCATTAAGGTCAGAAGAGACCATTACAACACTCTTCTAGTCTGATCTCCTGCATAAAACACAGGCCAAAGAACCTCACCCAGTAAACTGTGCATCAAGGCCATAACTTCTATTAAACTATATAGAACAGGCAAGGCCAACCTGAGCCTGAGAAGGAGCCAGAATTTACCAACGTACATTGCCAAAGAGCCACAGTAATACATCAGCAGCCCCCCCCCCCCCCCCATCTGCTTCCCTTCCCCGGCTCCCAGTGCCTCCTGCCTACTGGCAGCCCCGCCAATCAGCGCCTCTCCCTCCCTCCCCGCACTTCCCAATCAGCTGTTTTGTGGCGGGAGCGAGGGCACAGCAGACTCAGAGGAGAAGGGGTGGAGTGGGGGCAGGGCCTGCGGCAGAGCAGTGAGCACCCCCCGGCACATTGGAAAGTTGGCGCCTGTAGCTCCAGACCCGGAGTCGGTGCCTATACAAGGAGCCGCGTATTAACTTCTGAAGAGCTGAACGTGGCTCCGGAGCCACAGATTGGCCACCCCTGATATAGCATCTCTTTCCTAAAGATACCCAGTCCTGATTTAAAGACTTCAGATTATGAAGACTCCACAACATCCCTAGGTAAGGTGTTCCAATGGTGAATTACCCTCACTGTTAAAAATATGCACCTTATTTCTTATCTGAATTTGTCTAGTTTCAGCTTCCAACCACTGGATCCCATTATGCCTTCTCCTGCTATACTAAAGTGCCCTTTACTATCAGAAGTCTCTTCCCCATATAGGTATTGGTAGACTGATCAAATCACCTCTTAACCTTCTCTTGGATAAACTAAATAGACTGAGGCCAGGTCTACACTTGGAAGGATTTGCCAGTATAGTGCTACTAAGTATCAAAGGGGTAGCCGTGTTTGTCGCTTTTTACAGATCCAGACTAAGGCCTGGTCCACACTAGGGGGGGGGATCGATCTAAGATACGCAACTTCAGCTACGAGAATAGCGTAGCTGAAGTCGACGTAACTTAGATCGAATTAAAATTACTTACTTCGCGTCCTCGCGGCGCTGGATCGACGGCCGCGGCTCCCCCTTCGACTTTGCTTCCGCCTTTCGCACTGCTGGAGTTCAGCAGCCGACGGGAGAGCGATCGGGGATCGATTTATCGCGTCTACACTACATGCGATAAATCGATCCCCGATAATTCGATCGCTACCTGCCGATCCGGCGGGTAGTGTAGACGTAGCCAAAGAGTCCTGTGGCACCTTATAGACTAACAGATGTATTGGAGCATAAGCTTTCGTGGGTGAATACCCACTTCGTCAGATGAATGCGATACTGGTATACTACAGCAGCAAAGCACTCTAGCGTGGATGCAATTTATATTGGGAAAACTGCACTTTTGCCAGTATAACTTATACCACGCCTCCTAAACAAAATAAGATATACCAGCAAAAACTGCATCTACGGTAGGGGCTTTTGGCAGCAGAGCGACATCAGTCACACCTCATCAGACCCCTGACCGACATAGCTATGCTGGCAACAGTTTTTAGTGTACACCTGGCCTGAGCTTCTTCAAGTATAAGACATCTTTTCCAGTCATTGAACCTGGAGACAGAAAAATGAAGCAGCTTTGCCCAAGGCAATATAGCAAATCAGTGGCAGAGCCATAATCAGAACTCAAGACCTGCTGACTCCCAATTGTCCTCATGCCTTTAAGAATAAAGTTTACATATCTGTGTTGCTTCACATACCATTTCCAAATTACAAATAACTTAACAGGGGAGTTAGAGATCTACTAGGTGACAGTCTTACTACTAAATATGCTTTTTTTAAAAATAACTGTTACATGGCTTGCACAGAAGTCACTCCTCAGAGTACATATTGGTATCACATTACAGAGATGGCATATTTGGGGAACATCAGAGGTAGCTGTTTGTGATGTTTCATGTATCCACATGGAGACTATTTTTGGAAGCCTCCCAGGGAAACGAATGAGTCAGGTATTTAGATACTCCCCCACCTATTTCTTCCTTTTCTACCACCCATGTAGAGTAAAGTATCCCACCTAATTCAGAGGCAATGATTTGTATGCGCTCCTCCGCCAAAGGCTCCATGTCCGTACAGTTCACATTAGTCCTGAAAGAACAGTAAAATTGTTCAAGTCTTAAATTAGTAATGACATTACATTGTTTTAGAAGTCTCGTTTTCTTTAGACAAGAAGAAAACAATACCTTTTCCTCAGCATTTTGAATAGCACAAATCAATTGCCATATTGAGAGAAAAACATTGCAACTTGCTGGTTAGTATGGACCGTAAGGACAATAATAAAATCAAGAGGTTGACTGGTAAGGTGGAATATATCACGTCCACGATCTAAAATATTTCAATAATTACATGTATACGGAAGTATAATAATAAAACAAAATTTTATCTTTTGCCTTCTGAAATACCAGGAGGCTTTGCTACTTTTAATGACCATGAAACAGGTTTCAAATCAAAGCCTAGAACAGTTTAAGAATGGCATATTAGTACAATTGTTCAGTCATAAGATTTTATGCATTTAAAAACTGTCACACAAAATTCTGGTTAGCCAACAAGACACTTCAGAAATCAATTAATCTGGTTTTAGAGACAGCTTCAAGAATCAATGATTACAGCATGTTTGCCACACATTTGCATTCTTAAATATAAGATGATTAATGAAAAGGGTACTTAACTGTTCTTCCAGACCGAGTATTTCAACTTTGAAAGAGGCTTCTTTTGCTTTAGAAACAATTGGTCTTCTGGAAGTTCTGATTTTGCATAAAACCTAAATGAAGAAAAAGTATAATTTTTACAGCCATGCACACAATGCTCATAAGAGTAAAGATGTCATACAGCATGCAGCCCAAGTGAAGGCATGAGGAGAAACTCAGAAAGCTATGTTGTAAGGAAAAGCCTAGTCCTAGCTATATTGGATATGGGATATGCAATGGAATCCATCTTAACATTAAGTATTCCCCCTCCTCAGATAATTTTTTAACATATTATTTGCATATCAAACTATTAACAGAACAGCACCACCTATGCACACTAATATCCCTGAAACCTTGGAAAGTACCACACACACACAAAAATCAGTGTTAGCTTTTAGTCAAAACATATAATATTTACTCAAACTGTAACTGTTTTTTTAAGGAGCATTTGCTAGAGTTTATATATTTACTTGTGACTTTTATACAGCAGGTCTGAGAAGATGCCATATCACTCCATGGAAACAAACATTTCATGATTGTTGTAAGAGGCTATTTTAAGAAAACTAATTTTACAGAAGGTGGGGATAGAAGAGATTCTATTCAATCAAGTCTGTCCCCTAGCAGGATATAACCTTTAACAGAGCCAAAAGGCCACAGAGTTTCATGTTTCTACTCTGAAGGCTTTTTTCTATTCTTGTTATTTCTCACACTTGCTGACCTGAAAATAGACAGAACCAATTTACTTTCCAACCTGCCCAGAGAATCTGAACCACTTTCAAACAAAAATAGTATGTGTTTATGTCAGCCTGGAAAGAAATTTCAGCTATGCCACAGAGAAAATTGCCCTCCCACAACTAACCCATGGAAAGGCGAGAGACTTGGATTGGGCAATCTTAAACTTAATTAGTTTGAACATCAATAAGTGAACTTGCTTTCTCTGATTTAGAATATTTTGTTACATTATTTTAGTCTGATCTTTTCTGCAGCAGATCAACACAAAAGGTGTGCTCTATATTCATGGCGCCAACTTCTCTTCCAGATTGTCCCAAATCTCATTTTGTTTTGCTTCATGCTGTTGAATGAAATCTGAAGTGAATAGCTCTGGAGCATCTTGTGAATATAAGAAACCACTTCACAGAATACGGTTGCTAATGTAATAGTGCTGTTATTCCTTTCCCCCTACCCTTGCCTATGCCCAATGAAACTTTAAATAGACAACGTGCAAAACAAATTTTGCATTTATGTGGGTATTTATATCACGTTCACCCTGGTGGCAACTTAGTGTCTTTATTTTGGCACATACACAGTTCCTGCAAAACTTGATATAACAGGAGCAAACACACAGCAAAGTAGATTAACTATGCTTGGAACAAATTAAGATCTCTTTTGTTGAATATAGGTTAAGAATGATATATCTTTTGAGCACCCTTCTGATACTTGTATCCAAATCTACTAAAATATAGGGAACCAATAAAGATCTCTAGTTTTCCTAAAATAAGCTACCCATTTGCACTAGGAAATATAAAACATTATTATTTGTAAATGCATATTACGATGCTTTTATGATAATTAAAATCTCCTAAATAAATTCAAATTACAAAACTCCTAGTTTACTAACAAAACAAGCATCTTACAATAAAAACTGTGCATGAGGGACCTTTTCCATTAAGAACTCCCATCTAGTCCATGTGGCTTGTGTTTCAAAATAGCAAGTACAATGTTTTGGGTGACTGATGCTCTTTCTGGTTGCCTTGCAGAAGAAACAGGGAACAGTCTGTGAAAATTTAGTATAAAGGAAGCTAAAATTATGCAAAGGAAGTGAAAAGGAGTTGAGGAAAAGAAGACAGACAAATTATAACAGGAATAACAGGAATAAAGAATATGGCACAGATAAGTACATCCTTATCTTGTGTTAAACTACCTCCCAGGAACGATAAGAAACTAAGGAGAAGAGTTGGAGAATTAAACTGGAAACATGATTATGAATACATTTAACAAAATGAACTGTGACAAAACCAAGCATTTCACTTGTTTAAACAGGAAAGTGGTAAGTAAAGTGATACTTTACATCAAGCAGACCTTACTGACTTTACATTAGGTTAATATAAAAGTTATCTTCCCTCAATAAAAGGATTTTTTAAAGTATGACAGGGAATGAGGCTGCATCTTCAACATAAGCGGGGAAACCCTCTGTCTTATCTATTACAGCTTACATTTGGCTTCAACTCCTTGCCATCCAGCAAACATTACAAGACAAATCTGCCGACAGTATGGGATCATCCTTAATTAGAAACACTTCCCTAACTCCCGCTTCACCATATCAAACAAACTTTTTGTCATTTTAAAGTCCGTCCTGACCTATCCCCACTCTACCTGCCATCTCTCATTCAGTATTAAAGTAGACTCCCACCTCTGCTTGGCCCATGAGGTCAGTTTCCATCGCCCATTTGCTAAGTTTTCAAACAAGCACCTTCATGCTTCCGCTGACGCTTCCCCTCATGCTTGGGAGAAGCTCCCTGGAAATATTTGCAAAACTAACTCATTTTCCTTCAAAACTCTCCTTTGTTGTGAGGAATAGAAAAAACTGACAACAGGTAGGCTGCTGGTGTGCTAAGATCACTGCCTATCATGCGGACAGATAATGTCTCGTTGCTTCCTTGTATGCCCCCATCTGTCTGTATCCATCTCCTCTCTCATTTTATACTTAGATTGTAAGTTGTGTGGGGCAGGAGGCTCTGTTTATGCATCATTTAATACAATGGGTCCATATACATTAGTCCAGGATTGAGGTTCCTAGATGCTACCAAAACACAAATCATCAACCTCATGTTTACTTGGAAATCATAATTTCTAAATAAGATTTGTCCCTGTCAATAATTCAAATTTTTTTGGCCTAGGTAATTCATTTCTGGTGTTGTCTCCAAATAGGAAGTTTCAAAGAGAATAAGTTGCTTGGCTTTTGATCACATATCATATGACGCATCCCTCTCCCACACTCCCTACCTCAGGGGTCAGCAACCTTTCAGAAGTGGTGTGCCGAGTCTTCATTTATTCACTCTAATCTAAGGTTTCACGTGCCAGTCATACATCGTAACGCTTTTAGAAGGTCTCTTTCTATAAGTCTATAATATATAACTAAACTATTGCTGTCTGTAAAGTAAATAAGGTTTTAAAAATGTTTAAGAAGCTTCATTTAAAATTAAATTAAAATGCAGAGCCCCCCGGACCGGTGGCCAGGACCCGGGCAGTGTGAGTGCCACTGAAAATCAGCTCGTGTGCCGCCTTTGGCACACGTGCCATAGGTTGCCTACCCCTGCCCTACCTTTTCCTGATATCTTGAAGAGGGTGGGAGGGAACCTCCACAAAGGTATAGGAATGAGGAGAAACTATTTAAATGGTACCATAATGCTCTCACCTTTGCTGGCCATAAACGGTTCTCCCATTTGCATAGGATATATTCTTGATCTGTCATGATTGTGCTTCATGTAGGATGAGCAAGGTAACTACTGCCAGGCCCAGCGTATTCTGAAACAAAACTGATATTACATGGACCTTTAAGTGTAACAGTCTTTTTACAACTCAATTTACCTTATGAAATAAGAGTTATGCAATCTCAAAACAATTTAATACTACATAATTATTGCTTATTTAATATTATAAATTTCTGTTAATTTCTCCCATATTGTTTTGTACATACACAGCCCAGCATTATCAAGGATAGCTATTAATACTAATGCACAAAGTGCAAATCATTCTAGGCTAGTACAACACACCACCAATGTGTTTCAGGTTGCTAGAGTGGTCCTGTTGTATTGAGAAATCTAGTGAATAAAGTGAACCTACAAATGAGAATAAAATAATGATATTTCAATCATCATTGCAGTCCACTGCATGCTAGAGGGGACTAACGTACTTGTCTAGTTTGCCCACTAAGCTAGTTGGAAACTTTTTACCAAATTCTGATAAGCAATGTTTCTATAAAATACCCAAATAGTCTAATTTATAGCATTGCAAAGTAAGTGCTTCCCAGGTTTATCTAGGTGAATTGTCACATCCTGTAACTTATGCCAAACTTGGCAACCCTTTTTGAGGCTTATTTAGATAATGTGAATTTTTCAGATTCTGAATGTTTTACATGTTTGTTAGAGACCTGAAAAATTCAACGAATTACATATTAAGAGCCAAAAAAGCTTCATGTACTTACAAGGCTGAAGACTTAGTTTACATGAAGTCTTGTTTTTGGGTCCTACATATGAAAGGTTAAGTGAAAAGTAAAGTGTAATTACTGTACTTAAATGTAAAACTTAAAGAGACCATACTTGTCACCTTGTTTGTGTCAGGACAAACACGATTGCAATCCGAAATATGAGATATTTACAAATAACTTTTTCCCCTCCCTTGTATTTTGTGTTACATGTTTCTCCAGACAATTTTGTACTTTGCATACAGATTACATCCCATTTCCTACCTCTCAAACACAACAGACACATTGTTAGTGCTAAATAAATAACTGTTTTAGCAAGAATAATAACAACAACATAAAGGTATAATTATCATTGCTACATAAGTTATGTTAGTGTAGAAATATTGTCCTACTTTTAGTCCCCAGAACTGTCCACTTTAGTCCCTAGCGCAGAATGATCCATACATGCCCACTTACTATTTTATTCAGCTTGCATTAGTTTTGTTGCACTCAAGTTACATTTAACTCCCTCCAAAAACCTGCTTCGGGAAACGTGGGCTATTGCCCAGAAAAAGGTTCATTCCACCAGGCAACAAAAATATACCTCATCAGTGCCAGACGGGCATGTGCAAAACGAGAGAGCAGGACAGTATCTGGCACCCCCAAAACTTGAGCAATCACGAGCTCCAACACAGAAGGGACAGGCCAGCCTGCTAAAGTGCAGCCCCCAAGTGCCAACCCAGCCCAGAAAAATGAACGTGGAAAAGTGAACGCAGAGGCAAAAAGTCACGTGGAGGGGAAGAAAACAAGAGGGCCCTTAGAAGTCTCACACACACCCCGGGGGGGGGCGGGAAAGGGCTGGTCTGTCTTATACTCACAGCCCAGCCCACTCTTAATGGGAAGAGGGGCGCCCCCCCCCCTTTGTGGGTCAGGGCGGGGTGGGGTGAGGAACCCAGCGGGGGGGGGGGGGGCGGGAAGGGCTGGTCTGTCTTATACTCACAGCCCAGCCCACTCTTAATGGGAAAAGGGCGCCCCCCCCTTTGTGGGTCAGGGCGGGGTGGGGTGAGGAACCCAGCGGGGGGGCTCCCACGCGCCCCCCTCTGAGGAGGGTGAGCCACCCCGCCGCTACAGAACGGCCCCAGCCCCCA
This sequence comes from Platysternon megacephalum, assembly GCA_003942145.1. Taxonomy (NCBI): domain Eukaryota; kingdom Metazoa; phylum Chordata; order Testudines; family Platysternidae; genus Platysternon; species Platysternon megacephalum. The sequence continues at coordinate 4,164,123 of QXTE01000096.1, forward strand.
ATTCCTCAGGAGCCCCCTATTGAGGGGGGTGAGACCCAGCTGGGGGGGGGTGAGTGGGAGAAGGGGGGTGCTCAGGGGCACCCCCCGAGGAGGGCTGGAGTTGTCTGATCCCATTCTAAGGGGAGAGCACGAGCGCTGCGCTGCGCTGCGCTACCCCCCCCCCCGGAACCTGGAGAACCCCCCCCTCATGACCAACCCGCACGCGCAGAGTCCCCCCCCCCGCCCGGCCGCCGTTACCTCAGAGCTCTACGCACGCCGCCGCCCAGTCAGAAGAGACCCAGCCCCGCCCCCTTCGCTCACCGCGCGTAAACAAGAGCAGGACCCGGCCCTCCGGCCCCTTCCGCCATACCTAGCCTCGTTCTGGCTCCGCCCCAACGGCGTCTCCGCGCGCCAGGCCCGGCCCGGCCCCGCCCCCCGCGCGCCGCCTTGACTCCCGCTCATGCGCGAGAGTTGTAACTTTTTCAACCTCGCGCAAAAGGGCCTGGGGGCGGCCAATCAGAAGGCGGCTTCCCCTTGAGTCCTCCCCTCCCCTGAACTAGACTTGGGGATGGGTCCACCTCACACACACACACCCCCAAGTTGGTGACGTGAATGATCTGTGATGTCAACACGTCGGGCCGTGAGGCCGCAACTTCAGGCGGTATCGCAGTGTGGGGCTGGCGTGGGGCTTGGGTAACAAGGGGCTACCTGGCTGTTGCTGTGGTAACATCATGAGTTGCCATAGCAACCTGAGGGCGTGATGTCCGCAGGTCTGGGCGTGACCCAATGAAATATGCTGTGGGGAGCCTGACAGCTGGTTGAAACTGACACAATCCTGGTCAGTTTCATGCCTCCCCATGGAATAGACTCATGAAACTGACACAATTCTTGTCAGTTTCATGCCTCCCCCAGGACTCATGAAACTGACCAGATTGGTCTTCTTTTTTTCCCCACCCTTGAGGTGGGCAGCCAGGAAACTGACAAGAATCATGTCAATTTCATAGACTCATAGGATATCGGGGTTGGAAGGGACCTCAGGAGGTCATCTAGTCCAACCCCCTGCTCAAAGCAGGACCAGTCCCCAACTAAATCATCCCAGCCAGGGCTTTGTCAAGCTGGGCCGCCCAGAGGATTCAGGGGGCCTGGGGCAAAGCGGGGGAGCGGACATAAAAAAAGGCGCCACCCGCTGCGGCGCTTGTACTCACCAGGTGGTGCTCCGGGTCTGCGGCGGCGGTGGTGGCGGGTCCTTCACTCGCTCCGCGTCTTCGGCAGCATTGAAGGCCCCGCCGCTGAAATGCCGCCAAAGACCCGGACCGCCGCCGGGTAAGTAAAAATTAAAAAGGCGCCTCTAGCCAGGGAAGGGATTCTCAGCCAGGGCTCGTAGGGCCCGGAGCCTGGGGCAAATTGCCCCACTTGCCCACCCCTCTGGGCAGCCCTGTCGTCAAGCCTGACCTTAAAAACCTCTAAGGAAGGAGATTCCACCACCTTCCTAGGTAACCCATTCCAGTGCTCCAATGTAGCAATTTCAGCCAGGCTTTTCCAGGGTCCATGGCTGGGGAACAGCTCTGACATGCAGACTGCCCCAGTGATCCTGGAAACCCATCCCAGGACTTCCAGGCTGCCAGCTCCATGTCAGGGAGCTTGGAAGCCTTTGGGTTCTTGACCCAGTGGCAGTCTATGTGGAGGGGGTGCCCTGGAGTTGCAGACCAACTTGGAAGCCCAAGCTCCCCAGGCAAGCTGGCAGGATTCCATCAGAATTCTGCTTCTGGTTTATCAGAAGTGCATCGAACCCAATACGTTCCCACAAAATATTTCAGGTTAGACAAATCAATATTTTCCTGATTAGCTCTAGTCATAAGAACATAAGAGCATAAGAAAGGCCGTACCGGGTCAGACCAAAGGTCCATCTAGCCCAGTATCTGTCTACCGCCAGTGGCCAATGCCAGGTGCCCCAGAGGGAGCGAACCTAACAGGTAATGATCAAGTGATCTCTCTCCTGCCATCCATCTCCACCCTCTGACGAACAGAGGCTAGGGACACCATTCTTACCCATCCTGGCTAATAGCCATTTATGGACTTAGCCACCATGAATTTATCCAGTCCCCCTTTAAACATTGTTATAGTCCTAGCCTTCACAACCTCCTCAGGTAAGGAGTTCCACAAGTTGACTGTGCGCTGCGTGAAGAAGACCTTAACGTGAAGAAGTCATTAACAGACTATAGCCAGAAGTCCAGGCTACTCTTGCTTAGAGCAGCCACAAGGGTCCAACCCTTAGGCTTGCATTGTGTAATCATGCCCCAGCCAGAACTTGAGCTAGTACTTTTTCTGCTTAACTACATCCTTTGCAATCTTCACAGAATCCGCTTTCTTTATTCCCAGTTTTGGAAAAACATCTTTTACAATCCTCAAAAGCATCAATCAGAGCCAACTACCAAACAAGTCAAGTGGGGCAGAGGGAAGCGTGAGTGTGGGGGCTCTATTTTAGTTTGAGACACTCCTGGAAAAACAAAAAGCCATTTGCTACCATGGGCCCTTGAGGTTTACACTGTTTCTGTTTTATTGGTTGGTAGTTTTTGTTTTTGTTTTGAGTTCCTAAACAGTTTAATGTCTGAACTCACTAGGCATGCTCTAATTCCAGCAGAGGTAACCTTGAAGTGGATGAGTGGTTTATAAACCTACATTTAAAGAGTTCAGAATGTTCACTCCATCCAGCAGTGGGATTTAATGGAAATCTATAAGTGTGCTATAGTATGAAAAAAACAAACAAAAGACAGCCTAGGGAGCCATTGCTTTGTCAAGCCTAAGTCACTGGAGTGTTGTTATATCTGTGCTGGTCTCCAGCTATTAGAGAGGCAAGATGGGTGAGGTAATCTCTCTTACTGGACCAACTTCTATTGGTGAAAGAGAAGCTTTCCATCTTACATAGAGCTCTTCTTCAGGTCTGGGCCTAAAGTCATACATTTTAGGGCAGACTCAACAGGATGACAGCCTAGAACAGGGGTAGTTGATAGGCGGACCACGGGCCAAATCTGGACCACCAGACATTTTTGAACAGACCCTGAAATCTTTTCATTTACTTGTTATCATTATTGTTATTTTTATTATTATTTTCTCTTTAGTCTGGACCTTGACTATACTTTGCAGGCTTAACTTGGTCCACTTGGGCAATAGATGGCCTACTTGGAAGGACAGATTCTTATTACACTAAGGAGCCTTCATGTAAAGGAAAATCAGGCTGAGAATCCTGTCCCTTTATCTTCCAGTCAAACAGAAGCCAGGCAATGGAAACCCTTAAAAACCTAGGTCCTACATGTAGTATTCAGTTTCCTGAGGCCTGAAAGTCTGTTATGTGAAGATGGAGTCAGGCAACCATGTAAAACCGAGATCAGCTGAGAATTATTTGTTCCTATCAGATGAGCAACACAATCCCCTAACCTTCCCCTCTGTCTGACAGCTCAACAGTAAACACAAAGGATCCATGTGTTATAATGATTAATATTTATTGATACTTTTATAAATACCTATAACACTGAAAATGTTAACACTGAATTGAATTCGTAAATTATTATTAAAACACATATCTACAGATCAAAGCTGTACGTTCTAGTTAGGTTTATTCCAGGGAGTACATTTTCTCTACCTTTAAGCTACCATTATTTACAGAATAATTCTTTTTTGAAATGACAGATCGATTGATTGATTGATTGATTTTTGCTTAGTATTTTCCCTTGGATTCCTTCTATCGTTGCAATATCCTTTGTTATTCAGTGTTCCCAGCCTATCCATTTTTTTTTTTGTAGTTCATCCTGCAAAATAAAGAGCGCCCTCAACTGCCATTGAAGTCAACCCAGTAATTATTTAGCAATTCACTGGGTTGGACCCTAAGCTTTATGGGCTATGTTGGTGTGATGGGCTTGAGCCTTCAGGGTGCACTAGGCACTCTGGTCCTGATCTGTAAAACATTTAAACTTGTGCTTAACTTTAAGCATTTGTGGCCCCACTGAAGTCCAATTAAGCAAAGCAACACTTAAAGGTGTCCTGACCCCACTAAAATCAATGGCAAAACTCTCACTGACTTTGATGAGGAGATGATTTCATCCTAAGAGTTTTGCAAGATCAGGGCCAGCATGTTCAGCACTCTGTGAAATCAAACCCTACATGCATTAAAAAAAACAACTGTTTTTCTTTCAGATTCTGTCATTGATCTCACCTTAACAATATAATCTGCATTAATTTGACATCAGCTGTTTTCAAGATCCCATATTCTATTCTTCCCAGACAATTCTCTGCATCCAAACTTATATCCTTCTAACGCATCTCCGCAGATGCATGCTATCCCATCTAAGAAATAAATATTAATTAGAGGAGTACTTCTCTAGCCTAGAACTAGTACTTTTCCAGTCAGTAAAACTCTAGGACTTAATCTCTCCCCACTACATTTTTTGTTTCACATCAAAACGCTCCATACTCAAATAAAAAAAATTTCCTTATAAACCCTTATGTATAATCTTTCCAATTTCTACTTGTGCTGTGAATAAATCTGAAAATCATCTGACTTTGTTTTATAGTTCTGACTTGCTCTCTATCGCCTTTTAGATTTTGCATCAGCAACACTAAATGCTTAGGCTAAATGTAAATGTAAGTTTTATTTGTGAGCCCTTAGTTATCAGATTCCAAACTGTACATACAAAGTATCAAAAATGAACCTTATTTACACATTTCAATCTCTTCCGATTGAGATTTTCTGCCAGGAGCCCATTGTTGCACACGTTGGGCCAGCTCCTCAGTGGTGTAAATCAGTGTAGCTCCATTAACTTAAATGGAGCTATGCCAGTTTACAAGTTTTGAGACTGGATCTATAGGGAGTGATCTGACTGAATGACAACTCATAGTCCCAAACAGGTTACATATTTCTAAAATTGCTTTTCACTGACTTGACGCCTCTGAATGGTTATCTAGCAGTATGGTGTATAGTTGCGCCAAAAAAAGCTAACTGGGATTCTTCCCCAATACTCTATCAACTGATTTCAATAACCTTAAAAAAACCGAAACAACATTATGCTGTACAAAGACATTGTCTTCAACGCAGGATACCCAGAAACAACAGCACTTCTTGCATGTTACAAACAAAGTCTTAGGATGCTCAGTAGAAATATTTGCATTGGTCATCATTAGAATTAATTGTGTAAATTGTGGCTTAGAAAGCAAATGCAAAGGCCAATGGCCTCTGCTATTAAGAACCATGTGATCTGCATTGTTGTCCGTAGCACAAGACTGAACTTCTTCAAAGCAACTGAAACTGGAGTGTAATTGAAGCACAAATTAAACAGGGCAAGCACTCTTTGTATGGCATCAAATGTCTAAGTCCAGATGTGTCTACCAACCCTACCTAAAATATCCCACAGTTGGGCCTTGAAGATTTAACAACAATAATAATAGAGATAACATAGATTCACCGTCTTCCCTCATTAAATATACCCAAAAGGATTATTTACATTAAATTACAAAACAAGTCATGAAGATAACATAATTTCTTTTTTAGGGAAGGTAAAAATGCCTGTATCTGCTGTTTGCTCCTCTTTCATATGCAATAGACAAGGTGGCCATGAACAGTTTGTTGAAAGTTCAACTTGCCAACTTTGACTTGCTAGGTTGGTCCATACAGCCTAAATACACATACACGGCCACCAGTTACAATTGCACTGGAGACAGGACATTAAATAAGGATGCGTCACATGGGAGACCAAGTGCTTATCAAAGCACACCTACTACATGCTATGTATTATTCAGAGTCCCAGTTTCCAATCATTTCTCAGATGCTCCTCCCATTGCTGGGTCTTCCTCTGCCTACTCCTCTCCATATGGCTGTGGCCAAGAGTCATGGGATATTGTTTAGTTAAAGTTGTTAAGAGCCAGCAGCCATATTTATAACATTAACTTTCACAGCTGGCCCCATTAAACGCAAACTTGGGAGCTGCAGGGCAATCACTTTGGAAAGCTTCCAGGTTCTCTGCCTTTGCCGAGGGACCTGTTGCGCTGGATTCTGGGCGGCTGGCCATGGAAGAGCTATCAGGATTGTCTTGAAAACAGGAGTTCTCAGCTGCCTGAGCCAGGCATGGTTCTTTGGTACCTTCGTGAGTACGTCCATTTCTGGAGCTGTCATGATGCCCATGGTTACCTAGACGGCTAGAAGCGACTACAGCTTTCATTGCAGCCTATTTAAAAACAAACATGAGGAGTTAATGAACAGCAGTGGTGCAAGGATGCATTTCAGAGATTTGCTACTTGGATGTAAGTTCAGAAACACTCTGATGCTACATGAAATGGCTGTAATGGTTCCCAGGCCTGTGTTGATAAAATAAAAAGCCCTTGACAAAATAACCTTGGTTCTTCAATAGGGCCAGTGAGATGAAGAGACAAGGTCACATGGAAATAAATATATATATATATATTTCCATATGTGGTATGCTTCTTGGTTCTAAGGAAGGATAATGAATAGCTTAGATCAGAGAACAATGTATTCTTACAAGAGATCAAATCATATTAGGCCAACCAGAGGGATTTATTTTATTTTAATTGTATTAAAATTTTCCAATCAAATGTATTTTATATTGTATTAAAGTGTATCCCTAGGCCCCAACCCTGCATAACTTAATGCGTATGTAAGTTCAAAGTCAATTGGACTACCCATCTGGGTAAAGTTACAAGTATGAATCTTTGCAGGATCGAGGCCCTAATGTGCATCTATAAGTAATCAAAATATGTAAATACAATTAAAAGACTTACAATGTTTTCATTAGTAAAACTGGTTTTTTAAAAAGTAATCTGTTCATTTAAGTTCCTAGAGTGAATTTAGTGTCAGAGAAAGCTTCTGGAGTGACAGCCCTGGGTAGACAGAGGACTTCAGTCTGTCTAGAACAGATAGAACATGGTCAGGATCAGTTTCCCCAGTGTAAGACCTGATTTGGAGACATACCCCTCCCCTCCAGAGGAAAGAGATCAGTTTCCATGAGCCATTCACTCCTTGGTATCTGGGCTAACAAGGGGGCCAATTATTGTTGTGGCAACATCCATCCACTAGGGATGGACTGAGACTTCTGGTTCGTTTCACACAGGTCACCAAAGAGACACCAGCTTGCAATGACTTTGAGATAGATTTGAAGTGATGCCATAGGCTATGTCTCCAGAGTAAAAAAAGGTGTGTTTTCACATCATGTTAGCAATTGCAATGTAAAATCCCAGTAAAGACAGAGCACAGGCAGTTTTTACCTCAGCGTAGCTAGCAGAGACCAAACACTATACCCCTCACTGGGGTTTATTTCAACTAGCCACATCAAGGTAGAAACTACCTGTGCCTGGTCCCCACCAGAATTTTACACTGTGATAGCTAACGACGTAACAACAGTCCTATTTTGGCAGTGGAAACAGCCTCAGACACAAAAAAGCTTCATATCCTTTTACCAGTTCCCTGAGCCATCCAGTCCCCCACCAAAAACCGTAACATTTTAATTAATGTTTGTCTAAACGTGGAGTTATTTTGGAATAGCTCTTGGGCTGCATATTCATACCCTATTATAATCCACATCAGCTTGAAAGTGTAGACAAATCTCAAGTGTTTCTTAACTAAAACCACTGCATTCTGAAGAGCTGACAATAGCAGATCTGGTTAGCAGTGACAATTTGTACAGTCTGGAAATAAGAAAGATACCAGAATGCTTAACAGCAAGGCTCTGTAACGTTACCTTCAGTTTCCGCCGGGCATTAAACTCTTGCAGTTTCTTTTGTGTGCTATCCATATGAGCAAATTTAGCTGCTTTGCCTGTGACCCAGGGGTGTTCCAGTGCTTGATGTACTGTTAGCCTCTTCTGTGGGTCCAAGACTATCAGTTTTTGAACCTGCAGCCAGATTTCAAACAAGTAAGTTTAAATATGTTTGTTCAAAAGGAATTGGAAATTTATCATTAATGTCATCCGCAATCCGGCGATGGGGAATGCAATTACAAGGGCATGCATCTTCTTGCTGTAGGGCACAGAATGATCACCAGCATGAGTCAAGCAGAATTTATCCCATTGTAGAGTATAGCAAAAGTAAGCATATCAGAGGGACAGTTTAGATCTTCCTATAAAGCACTGAGCACTGTCAGAGACCCCAGTTCACAGATCGCATGCTTAGTGCTTTCCTGAATTGGGGCCAGACACAGGAAAGAGAATTAAGATGGACCACTGGTCTGTTTTGGTTTGGCAAATCCTGCGTTCCTGTATTTTTTACAAATGGATTGATCGTAAAGCATTTTAATATTATCAGTTGACAGTGGATGATAATCATTCATTGATAATGCTGATCTGAATGGTTTTAATTTATATTTTGTTGCTGGAAACAGCGAGAGTTTTAACTTTAGATTGATTCCTGTCATCTTTTGCTGTCATTTTATAAGGCTCATCCATTTTTGTCTTTTCTTTTGGCTATCCATTGTACTTTGTGAGATTGGAAAGACTGCTAAATGGAGTCACTTATGTACTTTTCAAGACATTAGTACTTCAGAAGGACTGCGCTGCAAAGCTGGTTTGTATTATTATTAAATATTATTATTATTGAATAACAGCTATAACAAAATAGAGAGCTTTTCACCCAGAGATCTCAAAATGTTTAACAAAGCATTACCCCCCTCATTTCGCAGATGGGGCACAGAGAGATTTGTGCAAGGTCTCACAACAAGTGACTAGCAGAGCCGCGGGTAGGACTGGCTGAGGGTAAGAGGGCTATTGTCCCAGAATCAGGCTACACAGAACTAAAACCAATGAGTTCAATATCTCATAGGGAACCTCGGGGTGTATGGCAAGGACACTTAGACTGAGGGCAAAGCACAGCCGTAGTGATTTTTATTAAGATCAATAATAAAGCCAGAAAAGCTCCAAACCACATAAGAGAACTAGGAATAACACAGTATTGCGGAATATCTGTGGTATCATTCTTTGCATATGCTCTTAGACTTGCATACTTGCACCCTTCCTTGAGGACCTGATGGGAAGAGACAAAGGGCCAGCCCTGTCTCTGACATGCCGAACGAGTCCAATGGTCCAGGTTCCTCAATGCCTAAGATTGATGGCAGAAACAATCGAGCAGAAGGGTCCAATGATGGAAAGCTAACCCCCGCCACATGGTGGTTTGCCCTGCACACTATCATGAAGGTTAATGCTCATGTCCAAATCTAACTTCCTCACCCTGGTAATACTGGGGTGCACTTATCCTATAGGTTAACGTATGCATACACAGTAATGCCATTTAACTCATTATCATACATCTCACTTATTGCTCAAGCAAATTTGTGGTTAAACATCTGCCAACGATGCTATCCTAAAACATCCAAGCCCAGTATCGCAGTTAGGTTCCAACTCCTGCTGTTGAGCAAGCTATTCCTAGTTCCCCAAAATCTAAGGGTGACTGTCAGGGCATTTATCTATGAGTCACAGGCCTACTATACCGGATTATACTTATGGGAACTTGCTTAAGCTAATGTCTTCCAGGATACAGGCCTGTATGTTCCTTGCATTCCAGCTGAATATAATAAAGGCTAAGCTAGCCCTATGGGCTACAGTGTAGCAATGTCACACACACCAAATAAAATAAAATAAAATAAAAATCACACTCTGAAGCAAAAAGTTTCTGGTGTAGACCTGGCCTTACAAAGTTCTTCCCTGACAAGAAGCCCCCTCATGTTACCTACAATAGCGAGGTCATAATTTCTTCCACATCATGGCATCTACATCTGTGGCCTTGGGTAACTTACCAAGTCCTTGGCATTGAGGGAGACTTCATCCCACCAAGGGGAAACAAACTCATAGTCACAGTTCAGTATCCTGCTGTACATGTACTGGTCCCCTCTTGGATCAAAAAATGGTTCAAACCCACAAAGCCTGAAAACACAGTGGGATAAAATTAAGAAAAGGGAATCTGAGGCTACATTCAAGTAGCAGGGGACAATTTCTGCCAGTAAGAGTTGTAACGCTGTGGAGCAGTCAAGAAAAATGGCGGAAGCCTAGATCCACAAAGGAATTCCACTGAATTCAATGGAAATTAGGAACCCAAAATCCTTTGTGAATCTGGGCCGGAAGCACTATTACCTGGGACATTGACAACGATAGTGGACAAAACACTGGAGCACATCCGGTAGGGAACAATCTTGCATTTGCCGTGGCGGACGGACTGGATTACTTTATAGGGCTTTCCCCCCCATCTGTAATTTCTATGAGTCATGCTACACTTTAGCATATGGCACAACGAAAGGAACCTATAAGAACAGTCAAGAGAGCTTCTGCCTCTTGCTGAGCATCTGTTAGTTTTGCAAGCATGTAGAATTCACGGCCAATAATACCGGGCACATTCCAAATAGGGCCAGAGCTACTGAACGTCTGCGACTTGCTCACAATATTTCGGTGATCATTTTGGAAAGAGGTGGATAAAATTTTGCAGCTCAGTTACACCAGTGCAAATTAGGACAATTCTACTCCAGTCAGCGGAGCTACTCTGGATTTACACCGTGGCAACAAATCTGAACTTGTCCAAGGAACGTTTTTAACCTAAAAAATGGTCCCAATTCTCAGTTGTCCTGTACCTTATGCTGTCATCTACATCAGGGCATAGTGAGTGTAAAACGTTACACTCCAAGCACCTGCCAGTCGTGCAGTAAGTGATCTGACCAAGGTCTTGTCTACATGGGGGAAATTGACCAATGTAGCTATTCCAGATTCTTTTTTAAGTGGAGTAACTTTTTTCCTGGAACAGAGTTTCCACATGGGTAGAGATTGCGGTATAGTTATTCCAAATAGTTACGATGATCAGCTTCCACATTGTCACATGTGATTCGTTCTCTCTCTCATCCTCTTACTTTGGAGTAACAGAATCCAGCCCACTCATTTCAGTGAGACTAGTAGCAAAGTAAAGTTCTACCCATTGTGAATAAGTGTGGTAGCATATAACTGTCTAGGGTTCAAAGTTTTAAAAAGACTCATATACTCGTAGAAAAAACTAATAAGAGAGAAATCCTCCTGGGGCATTAATAAGAAGTTAACTAACTAACTAAAGTTGTTTCTTAAAAAAACACCAGTACTCAGCTAATAGCAGATGATAGCAGTAGGGACTGTTCAAATCTTCATCCATCCAGTGATGGAAGCTCATTTATCAGCTGGCACTTACTGACTGTACTATGAAGTTCAGCCAGTCAGAAGATATCTGCTTTCTCCAGCCGTGTTTACAACATGCCTGCAGGGCCCCATCAGTTCAAAGTTGGCCAGTAATTGACATTTTTAAAAAAAAGGGTTCCAATAAGGGAATCTGTATTACTGGGTGTAGCCATCACTCCGAAAATAAAGGGGTCAGAGTCACTTACAGCAGAACGAGGCTTGAAAAAGAAATTGGGTGATTGAAGGCTTTTAGAAAATCAGCCATTCATGATCAAAGACCCTGGTAACAAATCATGATATACCGTAAAACAGACAGCCATCTCCCAATAAGCCATATATATTTCTCTCTCCCTCTTCTTAGTACGACTTATTTTTATGACCTGCAAACAAAGGGCCAGACTGTGAGCCAATTTCTCAAACCAGTGAGAACGCTCCCACGAGTTAAGTCAAAGGTCCAGATGTTCAAAAGTATTTAGGTGCCTAACTCCCAATGGAAGGGAAGTATCTAAGTACCTTTGAAGATCCTGGCCAATGAGACAACTTGTTAGAGTTAACGGCTCACTGCTGTGACTAAGGGGTTAAAATCTAGTCCAATGAGCATAAAGATTGTCCACCCCTCCTCACTTGGTAGATGCTAAGGGCTGAGACTGCCAACCCTGAGTCCCGTTCTCGTTAATGGGAGTCCTCATGTAAGTCCTCATTCTTGTAAGGGTTGCATGGACCAGACGTGTAATTAGCATGAGCTGCGTGGTAGGCCCTGGAGCAGATCGGTGAAAACACCAGACACGTTTGCAGATGGAGTTAAGATGAGTCAGTGCTTCTCTGCTTAGGGACAGCGGTTGGAAAAAGCAGCAAAGATGAGGGGGCGTGGGCTGCTGTCAGAGATTTTCAGCATTACTCACAGTATATACGTTATGACACCCACAGACCACATATCCACTTCGGGTCCATATGGACAGCCATGGAGAATTTCAGGCGCTGAAAGCATAATTCACAGTTAAAATATGCCAGCAGGAGGCATCTGTCAACACCCTGAGGATCAAATTCTGCTATCTAGATTATTTATATGGCTCCCATCACCACAGCACCTGAGTGCTTCACAGCTCCCCGGGTGGGGCAGGGCAGTGCTATTATCCCCATTTTACAGCTAGGGAACTGAGGCACAAAGAGGCTAAGTGACTTGCCCAGGGCCACATAGTGGAAGTCTGTGGCAGAGAAGGGAATTACACCCACGTCTCCCGAGTCCCAGGCCAGAGCCCTAACCACTGCACTTCCCTCCCTTCACCTGCTCTCAGATACATTGGTGTAAATCCAGAGCAAGGCCATAGAGCAATAGGGTTACTCTAGATCCAAACAGCTGTGTGTTAATGTCTCTCACAGAACTGGGTCAGTCTGCTGTACTTAATAGGTGTTTTATCAGCTGCTAAATACTGCAGATGAAAATTCCAAAACAATGTCATGTTTACATTGTGCCTTTACCAGCTCAAAGCAGTGACAGTGTACTGAAATCTCACTTTTTGAGCTAACTTCCTGTTTCAAGCCACTTCTGCTAAAGGGAGCACAGCAAGTAATTTAGGCCCAAAACTCAGGTTTTAAGGATCTTTTATAACCCTAATATAAAGAGAATTGGTTTCAAGGAATTAAAAAATAAGTTTCAATGAAAACCATGATTTGCTGTGGGGATTTAAACATTCCCTTGCAGAGGTTAGAACGCGGATAAGACAGTATCGTTCTAGACAATGTACAGGAAGAACCAAAAATGGAGCATATTAAAAACTGGTTATACAGAAAAGCAGAATAATCTAGATCTTGTGCACCAAGATCAGTAAGAAGCAAAGAGGAAATAAGTGGCTTGAACAACAATATTTTAAATAAAGCCTACAAATAAATTCGCACTTCTGTAGAACATTGTCAGCTGAAGATTTCAAGGCAGTTAACAACCATATTAAAGATATGGGAAACGGAGGCACAGAAAGATGAAGTGACTTGAACAAGTCTGTGACAGATTAGGGAAGAGATCTACTGAGTCCCAGTCCTGTGCTTTACTCACAAGGGAACTCGCCCTGAAAACTAGACTGTTAAATATTCTCCCTGTCTTTAGAGTTCAAGATATTACTAGTGGCACATGTAAGAATGTAGTCTGAGATTATCAAAGCTGCCGTTCCAATTAATTTGAGTGGCAAATGGGCATCCCAATCTTTTGGGCAGCTTTGAAAATCTGAGCCTAAATATAAATAAATTATATGGATTTTTAAAATAATAGTATCTCTTTAAGACGCAGTCTACGGCTTACCTTTCACAAGTGCCTGGTGATTTTGAGTGCCCAGTTTGAGACACCTTAAAAGGGCCTGCTCTGCAGAAGTTGGATGCTAGTCACTTTCTGAAAATCAGACTTTTAAGGCATCTCAAGCTGGGCATCCAAAAATGGAGGCAACACAGATCACTAGTTGCTTGTGAAAATTTGGCCTGAGAGCCTTTGCAGACCCAGGGTGGGATTTTCAAAAGAGCCAGAAGGAATTAGGTGCCTAATTCCCATTGGACAGCAATGAGACTTGCGCTCCTAAACCCCTGCAGTGCTTCTCCTGGGTGACAGGACCGTTCTCTTTAACACGACTGAATGGCAATTCTTAGGGCATGTCTTCACTGCAGAGTTAACCTGGGTGATCAGCATCTGGGTCTGAGGAGCTGGGCTAGCCTACCCCAGGTATGAGTGTCCCCAAAACACAGCCCCGGCCACGTTACTGTGTCCTCCCTGTCCCTGAACTCACCCGTGTTTGGTTCTTTGATTCTACGGTTGTTCTACGATTCATTCCCAGCCCATTGTGCCAATTGTGGGAGAACTTGTCTGCCCTCCCCAGGGAGAACTGGGGGAAGGCACGGGAGACTGCATCCTAGCAGCAAAGCGGGTGGGTTCAAGCCTGAATTACAGCAGAGTCCAGGCTGTAATCTCCCCCACCCCTCCCAAGATGGGTAAAACAGCCTGGGTTTAAAGCACCTCCAGGTCAGAGTTTTTCTGTGTGGACAGTAGTGGGGGTTTGGGCAAACCCCCTGTGCAATAAAGACAAACCCTTAGGGGTTTCTACCTATCCGAACATGCAAAGATACATTCCCTCTCCGCTCCCACCTCCACAAGCTCCCCACTACGCGGTTCCTCCGCGCTCAGTCACTTACCGCAATATCCCGGAGTACCACAAACAGTCTTCATGGTGTCCTGCTCGTCCACTATCTTGGACAATCCAAAATCGCCTGTAAGGGAACAGACGGGCAGAAAAAGGACTGTTACGCTGACAGGTGCCCAGTGGCTGCCGTCCAGGTCGGGTCTTTGACCCTAGACAATCACAGCCCTTGTTAAAGTCAACTGGGTCTGCCGAGCAGCCTTCTTTCAATGGAAGGAGCAATTCGGCCCCTTTATGTAGCAAAACAACGGCAGACAATGGAGGCTACTACGTGAGGCACTAAACTGCCTAGCCACTCCTCAGCAGAGCTAACCCAGATGAGCTAACAGGGGTTGCCCTGGTTGCCCAGGCTACCACACTGGTTTTGCAACCTGTGCGTACGAGGATATCCCACGCGTCTCAGCTGGGCTCGGTGCATTCTCGGATTTTTCCTCGTGGCATGTTGCGGGATAGCTACCAGAAGGCACTGGAATTCTGGGACTTGGGGTCAAACTGAAGAATTCCCATTCATTTCTCTCATTGCATCCCTGCCTTCATTTGGCTTTAATAAGCCCGAATTTAAATGGGGAGGTGGCATCCAGTCAAAGTGGCCCTAGAGCAGTAGAGGACACACAGGTAAGCAGACTGGTTGACACAGGTAGTCAGCCAAGCAGTGTGGGATCCAGAGGGAGGACTGCCAGGTGTGGATTCAGGACAGGGATGGAAAACTCATCCCAAATGTCAGCAAACTCATCTCCCCAGTGGGTTTATTAGCGTGGGTTGAAACATCAGATGACTGTAAAGAAAATCTTTTGCATGTAGATACAAGACACTTTATCCCCCAAAAAACTCAGGTTAATCCAAAACAACTTTCAAGTGCAGACAATTCCTGAGAGACAGAAAGAGAAGAATGGTGAGCATGACCCTGAGATGGAGATTCTTGGGCACAGAGCTCACTGGAGGGGCAGACTCGGGGATTTCTGAGCAAGGAAACTGCCTGCTGTTAGCTTCTATTGTGATCAGGGAGACAGGTCTGTCTGTGCATTTTTTTGTAAATAAGATTACAGCCAAGAATAGACTCGACTCATAGCGTCGATCTCTCCTCCTACTGTAAACAACCCAGCAAGGCCCCAAAGATTGGCTAATCGCTCACGCCAAAGGGGCAACGGTACCATGGCATGCTCCACAGCCAGCATGGGGATTTCAGCTGATAGGCTTCTTTGAATGTCCTAGCCTCAGTTTAAGAGAGTTACAAATTCACTGGGATGTGAGTGCCTAATTCCCATAGGCTCCTTGGAGAATCCCAGACTGAATTATTATCCCAGCCATGAAAAGGGGGAAGTAACTTCCACCCTCTCTAGAGTAAAGGGGAAAGCCTGGAAAGAACTGAGTCACAATTCAGGGTGAAATCCCGCCCAATTGAGGCTAATGGGAGTTTCACTATGGACGTCAATGGGGCCATTCTACCCTTTTTCTCTCATCTGCTCCTGGGACAATGCAGCTCCACACCACCCCCTTACTCAGAGCAGACTGAAAGAGTATAGTCTACTCTAGCCCACTGAAATCAAGAACCAAATTCCCACTCCCTGTCGGACTGGGCCCTCCCCATGGACTTTGCACAGGAAACCCTAACTCTGCTGCTTGCCCCCCAAACATACCGATTTTGAGAGGGGCATCTGGGGAAAGGTCTGCATACAGGAGATTCTCTGGTTTCAGATCACGGTGGACGACTCCATTTTCATGCAAATACTGGAGAGACAGAGAATGTGAAGCGGGGGAGAAAAAGCCAACTCAGGGTCAGACAAAATGCAGGGATGATAACTGATAATACAGCAGCGTTCAGAGTATTAATTAAGTTGAGCCAAACCCTGGAGAGTTCGCTCAGGGCCCGATTCTGATACCTTTATTCACATTGAGTTGCAACTTTCTCTACAAGTGACGTCTCATTCCACTGACATCCAAGGGACTAGGAATAAGGAATCATTCAATGTCAATAAGGGTATCTGGCCCTTGGTTTTTGGCCAGTGTAATTACACTGTTACTGGTATTTGCCATTTATAAGCTAATTACTCACTAATCACCATTCACTCTTTATAGTGTGACCGGGAAGCACCGCTGAATGACTGATAACATCAAACGGCATGAACTCAAGTTGAATGGCGAGCTCAGTTTTCCAACCCCCTCAAACGGTTGCCCAGCGCCCCTCTAAGATGGCGTGGTCATCCATTCCGAATGCCCATCAACCTCTGGCATGAATCCTCTTTGACTTTGACCCAAAGAAAGGAGGATGGAAAAGACCCGGTGGAAAACCTCAACTCTGATGGCTGGACGACATCAACGGACACTTGTCCTTCAGAGGACTCTTTTCCCGGAACATGCCAGACTCGGTTTAGGATAGAATGTCATGGAGGCGCATAACCGGTTCGGTAGCCTCTACACTGTATCACTAGTGTGAGACTTAGCTAACTACCGGTATATTGTGATTGCCCCAAGTGATGGACCCTGGTTCTTTGTAAACACATGTCAAAAGACAGTAGCCAGATCTCCAGCTGGTGTAAATTGGTGTAGCTCCACTGAAGTTAATGGAGTTATGCCAGTTTACACCAGTGCGGGATCCGGCCCAATGCCCCAGTTGTGAATTTGCAGTCTGATTCAGACACAGCTCATCAGTTCATATACAAGAGGTCACAGAGAACATCTTCATTGAGGAGATCAACCTATGAAGACTTTGCAAAGGAAGAAGATTTGTGTCTTGAAGAATCACAAAATACCCACTTAGATTTCCTTGCCACAATGCTTAGTTTGTATTAAACAGAGTACGAGATTCCATAGAGGGAGCTATCCAATCACATAGGGCCTTACTCTCTTTTACATGGCTCTAGCAGTGTAAAGGGGCCTTGGTGTGGACGAAAATCAGGCCCCAGTCTCTGTTCAGTTCTAGACAGAGTTCTCAGCAGACAAAGACAGCCGAAGATTAGAACTCGCTTGCAACAATGGATCATGCTTTGTCTGCACCCAAGCACTCCTAGTCAACAGGAACACACCAGTCACCTGGTGTTAATCCATATGCAACAGACACAGAGATAAGTCACCCTGTAGTTGCTGAAGTAGATATTGTGCCTGGCATGCAGGAGCGCCGCCAGCCTTTTCGGCGCCCTAGGTGGCGGAAGGTCCCGCCCCCAAAATGCCACCCCCGACAGCGGCGGCGGAAGATCCTGCCCCCAAAATTCCGCTGATGACTGGGGCGCCGGTGCCCCCCAAATAGTAGCGCCCTAGGCAACCGCCTAGGTCGCCTAATGGGTTGCACCGGCCCTGCTGGCACGTATCTAACCGTTATACATGACTGGAAGGAGCTGAGGGAGGGTCTTTGAGAACTAGCGGGTGGCTTGCAGGAAAGTGGATGTACGAGCGTGGGAAAAGGAGCCAAAGGGAGCAAGGAGAAGAGAGGATATGGAGGAATGAGTAGATGGTAGGGCCCGATAGCTGGGAACCTACCCCGAATACCAAGAGACCTGAATTCCATCCCCAGCTCTTCCATTGACCTAGCATGTGACTATGGGCAAGTTGTTTCCCTTCCTTCCCCTTGGTCTCTCTTCCTGTTTGGACTGTCAGCTCTGTCGCCCACTACGGGCAGCACCAAGCACACAACCAAGCACCTGATGCTTCTATAGTATAAATAATGGCACCTTGGCTGTGTCCGGAACTACGTGAATGGCTGTTGCCACAGCGGCAGCAGGGGAGGGAAAAATGTTCCCTTTGGCTCCTATTGATCAGCTGTTGTATTATATTGTACTGANGCACGTATCTAACCGTTATACATGACTGGAAGGAGCTGAGGGAGGGTCTTTGAGAACTAGCGGGTGGCTTGCAGGAAAGTGGATGTACGAGCGTGGGAAAAGGAGCCAAAGGGAGCAAGGAGAAGAGAGGATATGGAGGAATGAGTAGATGGTAGGGCCCGATAGCTGGGAACCTACCCCGAATACCAAGAGACCTGAATTCCATCCCCAGCTCTTCCATTGACCTAGCATGTGACTATGGGCAAGTTGTTTCCCTTCCTTCCCCTTGGTCTCTCTTCCTGTTTGGACTGTCAGCTCTGTCGCCCACTACGGGCAGCACCAAGCACACAACCAAGCACCTGATGCTTCTATAGTATAAATAATGGCACCTTGGCTGTGTCCGGAACTACGTGAATGGCTGTTGCCACAGCGGCAGCAGGGGAGGGAAAAATGTTCCCTTTGGCTCCTATTGATCAGCTGTTGTATTATATTGTACTGATCGACTATAGGAATCTAACGCTCCTCCTCCAAGCACAGCTCGCTGACAGAAATCACCGCCCCTCTACAGTAACCTGCTCCCGCCTTAACCCTGACCTGCTCATCAGCTTTCTTTATTAAAGGGCAGGGAAGAGCACATCTGGGGATCTGCAGCATGTTGCCCCGGTTTGCTGTGTGATGCGGAGCGCCTAGAGATCCCCAAATCCCAATTATTTCCTTTAAAACCCCCTTTGCTGGACACCTTACTCCTGGGTACATTGTTGCTCTCTCCCTGCCTATGTGGACGGAGGTGCAATCTCCACACGGGAGATTTTCTGTTACGAGCTTCCATTTTTAAACCCTCTGTTGCCATAGAGACTCTCTTCAGCTAACCTTTCATGTAGAGAAACAGTGACCTTCCTGATACAAATCCGAGGTATTTTCTCTCTGTCTCTTTGATCCTCTCCAGAGCACAGATCTGAAGAGGCAGCTCCTCCGAACAATGCAGCGTGGGTTCCTTTGTGAGTTGCTGGGATTTTTCCGTTGCATAAAAACACAGTTTGGCAGATTTTGCGGCTGTTGTAAACTTGTTTGTGAAGACTGACAGCGCTTGCTAGAAACACGCCCGGTGATGACAGGCTTGCCCCGAAGTCTAAGTCCCCACTCATTGATCTAATAACCAGCCCCTGGGACAGTTTGAGCATATCTAGGGCCACCCTACCCCACAAAGCCATTTTGATGGGCTCCCCCCTTGCCCCAGTGGTCAGCACAGAAACAGTCCCCTTAAAGAGACCCTGTAACAATGGCACCTTGGCCCTGCACATATCTTGAACCTATAATGCATCTAGTTAACTGTGCAATAATTCACATGGAGGAGGGACTGGGGTAGAGGATCCAATATCCAGTCGCGGACGGTGGGAGAGCGAGCTCTGCCCTCGCTTGCCTTGTGCATCAGCAGCCCAGCGGCCAGCTAAATTCCGATTCCGGAACGTTTATCATTGACGATGGCAGGAGACAATGCCTGAGGCCGAGAGCACGCAGCTTTATTTTTAGATGCCAGGTTAGGCTCGTGGTGCTGGCAGTCGGAAAGATCTTGCTTTGATGTATAATCTTCCCCGCTAGGGAAGTCACGGAGGCAGGATAAGGAAGGGAGCCCCTCTGTTTCATATGCAGGGGTCCTAGCCGGGCTGTGCTCCGAGTACATGGCATTTCCCTCCACTACAATGGGGAGGTATCCAGATTTCTCTTTCCTCCACAAACACAGGGTACAGGCCTCCCTTGTAATTGTGCTTGAATCTGCGGCACTGCTGCTGTGCTCTTCATTTCGCAGACTGCTGATCCCCGAGACGGGTGACCTTAAAAGGCCGGGAAGGGGCCACCAGTTAACAGAACAAAAGCCAAGCTGCAGCTGTTCTCTCGGGTACTCAGAGACCAACTCCTTTCTTATGCCGCTTGGCAGCAGGTTTATGAGACCGGCGTCTTCTAAGCAAAATGCCTTAAATATGCATAATATTTCATTTACATTTCCTTAGCGCCTATAGGCCCCATTGTGCCGTACAGACACAGAGTGAGAGACAGTCCCTGCTTGAAAGAGTTTAACCTAAATAGACCAGGCAAAGGGTGGGAGAACAGAAGTATCATCATCTCCAGTTTACAGCTAAAGGAACCAAGGCACAGCTAAGTGACTTGGCCAAGGTCACACAGGGAAACTGTGGCAGAGCCAAGAATTGAACGTAAACTTCTGAGTCCTACCATGACACTTTAACCACAAAGCCCCCCGTCCTCTCTGAACAGCACCGTGATCCAGTATAAAGCAGGTGCCTCCCTGTCATCCTGTCCTCTTTTTAGGGAACCAGGTATAGAGAAAGGGAGAAAGATAAACAGAATCAGAAAAACAACAAACAATATTTTGCTCTTGGATCTCAGAGAGCTTGAGAGACATTAATGAAGCCTCACAAGGTAGGTGAGTTATTAGCCCTTTGGTAAACTGAGGTACAGAGGTGCCCAAGGTCTCACAGACAGGTTTAGAACTCAAAAATCCTGGCGGCTTATCTCTTGATCTAACCAGCAGACCACTGGTTCTTAATCTTTGCCATACTGAGGAACCCTCCTCCCATTAAGCTGGGACCTCCCTCCCATCTATTATTCTTGAGGCCTGGTGGTCATTAGAACTGGGGGACATTTTTTTGGCTGAAACTGTTTTTTTGGCCAAAAAATGCAGCTTCAGGTCAAGCGAAACCTGGTGTGAATTCATGTCAGATCCCCCGGAATTATTTCAGTCGGGGGGAAAAAATGAAACATTTCCATTCAAAACCACTTTGCGTTGTGAATTTTTACCTCAATGTTATTTTTTTTTAAAAGTTTAAAAAAAGAAACAGTAATGAAACAAAACATTGTGTTTGACACAATTTCCCCCCTCCCAACTTTATCAGTTATTTTCCCGGCTCTAATGGTTGCGATCCCTTGACAGCTGTCCATGACCCCCAGGGTCTGACAGAGGCAGAGAGGCCAAAATACCATAGAAAGATAAAGAAACAGTGGCAAACTTACAGATACAGCTTCTAGGATCTGCTTGACCACATGGGCTGCATCTCTTTCGCTGTAGAATCCCCTCTCTACAATCCTGTAAGGTGAAGACAGCAAAGAGGTCACAAAGAAGCCTGCATAACAATGGCACATCCCGATCCCGTGGTGACTCATAGCCTGCCCTGGAATCAATTCACACCAAGTTTGAGACCCTTTCGCACTACGAGGCTCTTTCTCTATAAACCATCATCCTTATTTCTGCACTTGGCCAGTTCGCGCCTGGAAACAGGAAGGGAAAAACAATGGGCTGATTTCAGAACCTCGAAAAAGGTTCAGTTCCAGCCCATCGCGTGAGCTTACTCCCCTTCCCTAGTGGAAACTCAAACAAGGCCCAAAGAAAACAGCTTTTTCCCCCCTCCCCAAAAGATAGCCCAGCCCACACCATTTATAAGTTAACTATTCCAGATACACTTTATTACAGTGACCTCTTAATAATAAAGCCCAGCTCTTTAGCAGCTATCATTCATCTGATGCTGGCTTTTCCCAGAGGTAAATGTAGGGCATTAGAGAATCAGGTCCTGTGTCCCTCGCTGGCCACTTGCAAATCACCTGGTTTCCTGAATTGACTGGATCTATGAGCCTGGAGATGGGAAGCTGGTAATTTAGCCCCTGAGCCACTCAGATCTCCCGTCCATCCTCCACGTTTCTGGTGGGGCTAGACGTGTCTCCTTTTATTAAGAATTTGCAGGTTACATGAAGATCTAGCTGAGTACCTGTCAAAGAGCTCTCCTCCCGTCACTAGTTCAAGTATGAGCACAATCTCGGAGGGCGTTTCGAAGATCTCCTTCAGTTTGATCTGAAAAGAACAGGAACAGTTCACTCACAGCCCTGCTCCCTTGCCAGAACGGGGCCATTCTTCCAACTGCGTCAATTACAAGCCAGACGCAGTGGGAACTTTCCGCCAGCCCGGTACTCACTGTAAGTCAATTTATTCCTAGAACAGGTTAATTCGTTCATGAGATGCATGCCGGGGAGGCTCGTGGTGGTGAGAGGAATAAATACATGCAGAACAGATTGCGTAGATGTAACAAGTTTAGCATCATCGTAACAGGGCTGCCGTCAGCAAATATGCCTAATTTTTTTTTTAATTTGAACATGGTATTTTAACTGTTCAAAACAGGTATGCTCACTTAATCGGGCATTTAAAAACAACAACAACTGCAAATTAGAGCAGGGAAACAGACCCGCACGCCCTGCATTTATTCTCTCCAGATCCTGAAGCTCATTATTGTAAGTGGAATGTACTGTAGCCTATAAAAGCTTTATTAAATTAGCAGCTCCTCCATCCCTGCCAGGATGACTGAGCAACCTCTGCTGTACACATTCCTGTGGCTTTGCAAAGCCTATTGTCCTTGGCTCTTTCACTCAACCGCTGGTTCTGCTAATTGGAGTGTTTTACCCCTAAGGGTGAAATCCCGGCCCACTGAAGTTAATGGGCGCTTTGCCATTGTCTTCAGCAGGGCCGGGATTTCAGCTTGAAGCTCTTGGGCCCGATTCTTATGCCTGGTCCATGCTTCCAATGTCGGTTGACATAGTCATGGTGCTCAGAAGTGTGCAAAATCCACACCCCTAGCCCCCGGGTAGATGCAGCTAGGTTGATGGAAGAACATTTCCATTGCCCTAGTTACCGTCGCTCAGGAAAGCGGAGTTTCTACAGTGACAGGAAACCCCCCCACAGTGCTGTAGGCGACGTCTACACTACAGTGGGCTGTACCCCGATAACACCCCTAGGGTGGACCTGGCTTCAGTTACTCCATTCCTGCACTTGGATCAAAGAGAGGAGGAAATGCAAACTCCCTGTTCAGAGGCTTGCCTGGTTGCTGGGGTCAGTTACAGCAGCCTTGAGGCTACTCTAACTTATGCTCTGGTTCCCACCATGGGAAGCAAACATAGCTATGGAGCATTGCATTCTGGTCACCTCCCTGATTCACTGCCTAGGTCAGAGAATGGGGGCAAGGTTGGAGTAGCTCCTTTATGCCAGCTCTGCAGTGGCTGGGCATGGCCCCTGCACAGGGGATACTCTGGGGACTGTTTCCATCCACTCTAAGGCTGCTTTCTGATGCCACAGCCATGTAACAGGACCTTAGTGTTACTGAGAATAAGGGTGCTTGCATTTACAGTCCTGCTAATCCCAAGTGTCTAGGCTTGAAAAAAATCACAAGATCATCTTAAAAAATCACGAGATTTTTATATACTTCTTTTGTTTTTTTATTTGCCTTCTGATCTTTGAGCCTTTTGATGTCACATTTTCAAGTTTTCCTATGCAACTGTGAGCACTAGAAACTGGCTTAAAAAAATAAAAAGAATGTAAACTAAGGGTTTTACATAATCCCATGACTCCAGGAGCTGAGGCTTTAAGGAAAAAACCACCAAATATCATGAGACCCACATTAAAATTGCCAGAATTGGCCACAGTGCATTTATCCTGGAATCGCATAAATTGCAGCTGAGTTATCTGCCCTTTCCCGGAACAAACTGTACCATTATTCCAGTATGTTATTTGCAGTATCCTTAGATCATGAAAGGACAAAAAGGACAGGAAGAGAAAATTAAATGAATGTGTGCAGAAGATACATGATTGGGTCCCATGTGCCTATACACAGCAAACTTCTTTTGCTACAGCCTGATGTTTTAGGAACCTCTCATGTTTAGGTATGGTTTGTATACATTGTTTTTCAGGAATAAGAGACCAGCTCTGTTATTTTTGAAAATGGTCGTTGGGCACCTAAGTCAGTTAGGCACCTTTGAAAAGGTCACCTGTGACGCACGGGCTGTTTTGTCACGAGGAAAGCAGAAAAAAAATACTATTTCCTGAAGATTTAAAAGAAATAAATGATACTAAATGAGACTGCTTGCACCGGCCTTTTGTGCCAATGCAGCAAATGTGGAATTAACAGGGCTCATAAAAATGCATCACGTTCCCTTATTTTTTTTATAATATGGAAAGAAGAAAATTTCACAGTGCTTATGACTTTTGTGACACTGTGAATTTCATGGGGCTTTAATCATTACCTACGTATGGGCCATTGTGGCAGCTTACTGTATTATAATACTACACAGAAGTGCTATAATTTTCCTATTAACTTCAAAAGTTTACAATCCTATTATCGTCTGCTCTTGAGGTGGGTACGGAGTGACAGCAAGAAGCGTACAGATGTCACCAGTGTAAATAATGAAATGAAGCGTCATTTAAAAAAAAAATCATTTGAACTAGGGAGTGAGCAGAACCTTACCAAAACCATTCTGATTTAAATACTAAAGCTGTCCAATTGGTTATGTCAATGTAGCTGGCCTGTAGCTGCGCCTAGTTCTGGGGTGGGCGAATTAAGTTTTCTACCCCCTTTATAACACACCGGAGGCAATCTCTCCTTTGCCTCTCCCCCAGACTCTACACAAACAAGACTTCAGAGACCACGTGGTGCATCTACAGCAAATGTGGGACAGATCCTCAACTGGTATACGCTGATGTTGCTCCACTGGGCTGATTTACACCAACTGAGAATCTGGTCTCAGTCTCTGTCATATCTTTTAAAAAGATGTAGGGTAACATATTCAAAAGTGGCTTGATCTTGTTCCATTGAAGTCAATGAGAGATTCACCATTGATTTTTATGGGAGCAGGATCGAAACCTAAGTGATTTAGGAGCTGAAATGTCACTGTGGGACTACACTTAACATTTAGATGGACATAGTTACGGTGGCCAGGAGTGTGAAAAATCCACATCCCTGAGGGCGGTAGCTGTGCCGACATAATCCCTGATGTGCACATGGCTAGGGCAATGGAGGAATGCTCAAGGAGGTGGAGGTGGTGGAGTTCCTACAATGAGGAAAACCTGTAGGCTACGTCTACACTACAGGGTTGTACTGGGGTAGCTAAGGTGCCACAGACAAGCCTTAGGTGCTCTTGAAAAACTTCCCCCTTAACGAAATACAGCTTGCCAGTCATTCACACGCATCATTTAGTTGGGATTGGTCCTGCTTTGAGCAGGGGGTGGGACTAGATGACCTCCTGAGGTCCCTTCCAACCCTGATATTCTATGATTCTATCATTCTATGATCAAAAGAGGAGAACTGAGTGCTGAAATCAGTCTAGAAAACAGGTGGAAAAGAATCAGACCCTCAAAGCTTACCAGGNCAAAAGAGAAGAACTGAGTGCTGAAATCAGTCTAGAAAACAGGTGGAAAAGAATCAGACCCTCAAAGCTTACCAGGGACATTAACAGATACGGGCATACACAGCCTTTTGGCCCCAATTCAGGATCTCTCTTAAGCACACACTTAAGTATGTGCCTATTCGAGACAGAACTTAAGTATACGGAATCATAGATTCTAAGGCCAGACGGGACCACTATGATCACCTCGTCTGACCTCCTGTGTAACACAAGCCATAGAATTTCCCCCATATAATTCCTGCAGCAGATCTTTTAACATGGGATGGAGCTCAGCCCCTGGCAGGATCAGTAGCTTGAGTGCCCAGGCAGAGCAGACAGAGCTGTGTGTCACATGTTCCATGTGGCCTGACAAGAAGATCCCATCAAGGCGGTTGCCTTCTGTAATGATATCTGCTCCTGGGTGTTACAAATTGCTCCAGTTACTGGCTGTTCCAAAAGGGGAAGCTTTCCTGCACCAGGGATTACTAATGGAGACCATCAAAGAACAAATACAAATAAAGAATATAGCTGTCTCAGACCAGGCAGCCTGCTCCAGCCCTCTAACAACGGGTGTCCAGATCTTTTCAGTGATGATTTCCTGGCAGGGAGCTAAGAATGTGAAATAGCCTCTATGGGGAAGTACGGCAAGTTCCTTTGCTTGGGGCATTTACAGCACTAGGAAATGTCATACAAGGAACTGTGTGTGTGTGTTGGGGGTGGGAGGGGAGGATAGACAAAGGTAGGGTGACCAGATGTCCCTATTTTAGGGACAGTCCCAATATTTGGGGCATTTTCTTCTATAGGCGCCTATTACCCCCCCACCCTCTGTCCCTATTTTTCACACATGCTGTCTGGTCACCCTAGACAAAGGACAAAATCCATCCCTGGAGTGAGTGGGAGGGTCTTTAAGGATTACAAGCGGGCAAGACTTCCATTCTCAATCTCATCCCCATGAGGAGGGTGGGGATTGTTGAAAGCTCCTTCGCCCGGGGAAGTGGCCAAAAGTCGCATTTCTGGGAAATGGGGGTTACCCTGCAACCATGAAAATATCATTCAGATTGCCTGGCATTCTGCGGCCCTGTGAAAAAACCATCCGTTTACAAATGGGCGCTTTTCTTCCAGGAATTACATTACAGCACAGCATGCACAGGGGGCAGGAAGGTAGAAAGCAGCCATCTGGTCTCCTGGTAATTCCATGTCAGCTGGGGAAGTAAACAGCCAGGAATAAACCTCTGGAGATAGAAAGGCCGGGAAAGGGGTCCGATCCTGCTCAGCGCACAGCCTCTGCAGCTCAATGGGAAGCGCTGGTGCTTAGCCCCGGTAGAATTAGCAGCTTGAGTGTCTGGGCAGAGTAGACAGAGCAGCGTGTCGTGCCAGTTACATGGAAGCTGACAAGAAGGTCCCATCTAGGCTGACTCCTTCTGTAATTATATCTGTTCCTGCACGTTACAAACTGTTCCAGTTCAACTGTCATTATCCTCTGAGCGCTGCATTATATCAACACCGCTCTGCTCATGCCGGCGAGCGGCTGAGAGCTCAGCTGTTGGCAAGAGATGGCCTGGCCTTCTCGACTTTATCTTCCTTTGCAGGGTTCGTTACGAACAGGCACTTTTCTTTGGCATTCGTTTGATCTCCTCGATGGAAATCACTTACCGAATGGAAACCCTCGAAGGGGGGAGTCTAGTGGCCTGAACATCAGAGTTGGAACACCTGAAAGACCCCTGGAAACTCAGACAGTGGCAAACCTCAGCAGGGCTCATTCACATCCCGTCCTTCCCGAGGCAGTGGGTAAAGTGAGTTCCATGCACGTTGCTGCTGGTGGGTGTTTTGAATGAGACCTTTAAAATAAAAATAAACCACGAGGAACAGGGTGGCCTGCCCTAAAGCGGGACTGGGATCCTGTGGGTCCTGCAGACCTGCTGCCATAATAGCGTGAATGGGATAAAAATTCAACAAACAATGTGGGAGCAGGTGGGAATGGGTATTGTGGGGCGGGATTAAAAAAACAGTCCCATGCAGGACTCTCGCCTGCCCCTTTAAGGGCCAGAGGCCTGGGGCCAGCCGTCCTGGTCACTAATCAGATGCAGCTGAGCAGGGGATAGATCAAGATCTGCAGGAAGTGGAGTGGGACCACCGAAAGGGACTGCCTCTCGCAGGAGTCCTTGGAGAAGGGAGGCAGCAGGTTGAAAGCTCTGGGAGTTATGGCTGGGTAGACAGCCCCAGCTGGAAGTTTTGTTTTCCTTTTCAGAGTTGGGTGGCTGGGCCTGGAGGAAAAGGCTAACGGCTGATTTGAGCATGGCTGACGGTTTCCCAGGCGGGCGAGGAAGGCTGCCAAGCTGCAGCGTGCGTCTGCTTTGTGCAGAGAGGAATGACGGCACAGAGAAGTCTGGGGAACACATCTCACAGGGAGAGACTTAGGAGCTCGGCTTATTAAGGCCTGGTCTACACTAGGAAATTAGACCAGTATAACTGCATCGCTCAGAGGCGTGAAATATCCACACCCCTGAACGACACAGTTATACCGACCTAACCCCTGGTGTAGACAGCTCTAGGCCTCCCGTCGCCCTCGCTACTGCCTCTCGGGGAGGTGGATTACCTGTGCCAACAGGAGAAGCCTTCCCACCGGTGTAGCGTTTTAGGTGTAGACACGCCGCTGTAGAGCTTTAGTTAATTCACCTCCCCGAGAGCTATGACATAAGTGCCGTCTACACTGGGGGTTAGGTCGGTGGATTTTCACACCCCTGCGCGACGTAGTTATACCAAAGTCATTCTGTACCGTACTCTAGACCTGCCCGTGGTTTATCAAAAGTCGAGAGGCGGCTTGATCTCGGTCTGCCAGTTCCCCTGTGCAGAGATGGGACCCGAGGGCAGGGGGCTCGAACCTGGCAGGCAAAGGAAGAACAAGGCCCAGGGGGTGAGAGCAGCCGGGAGAAAAATTTCAACTGGAAACGAGGTGAAAGTTTTTAAGCGTGAAGGCGATTCGCCGTCGGAGCAGCTTCCCGGCAAAGTCCCCCATCGTCTGCCACCTTGAAAGGTGAGATTTTTCGAAGGCGCTCATGGGAGTTAGTTGAATTCCTGCTGACTTTCGGAAGGGGGCGAGACATCCAGCTCCCTTAGGTGCTTCTGAAAATCCCATCCTGTATCAAGACTGGCTGGGACTCAACAGATGCTCTCGCTCAGCTGTAAGTTAATGGGCGGGTGGCAGGAGTCACTGGGTGAAACACAACGGCTCGGGTTATGCTGCAGGTCAGGGTAGATACAGGCCATAAGGGACCGCTACAAGAGATAGGGGTTTGCTCCAGTATCCTTGGCCAAAGATTCCCTGTTTTGCTGCCCACTGTGCGCCTGGCGTTGCCCTTTGCCCCAGAGGTGGCTGCATTTCAGTAGTGCCGCATGGAGAGAGCTTAGGGGAAGCAGTTGGGAATCCCATCTGTTATCGTAGGGTTTGATACCAGTGCCCATCACCTGGGTGAAATATGCTAGAGAAATCTAGAGCATAACAACCAACAAATCAAAACTGCATTCCGTTGGGAAGATACTTTCCTCCCCCCCTTAAACAAGGTGTGTTTGTGTGTTTCCGTTTCTCTCTGGGCAACAACTGGACCCCGGCACCCCTGATGAGGGGCCATGGGGTTCTGGGAATCCCAGCATGGGTTAGGATGCAATACCAGGAGGTCCAGGAGGCAGAGGGCTACGCACATCCACCCTTCCTACTGCCGCTGGCTTGTGCTGTCCTCCCTCAAAATGTTATGGCTATTTACTTCAGGACAGATTCATAGCGGACTCCCGTCTGGGGAGCACATGAGTGGATTTAAGTCACAAAGCAGCCACACGGCTCGTACTCACAATGTGGGGGTGCGAAAGCCTCAGTAAGACGCCGATTTCCGTCCGTACAATCTTTTTGTCAATCTAAAAATCAATAAACTAAAATAAGAACAACGACGCAAAGCTTTACATTTTCGAACTCTTCTGGACGTCGGGCTTGATCAGCACATAAATGCAGAGGCCTCTGCTGCTGTTTAAAACCAGGTTGGAATGAATTCTGAACCGGATCGTATTAACCGCATGTCAATTCTCCCACTTCCACTCAAGCAAGTCTTCTAAATACGTATGTGAGGGGAACCCCCAAGAGCCAGAACCCTTCAGAGCAGCGCCAGCGCTGCAGAACAGAGAGCTGTACAGCTGTGTGGGAGACAGACTAGAGAGCTGAAGAGAGCAGGGTTTCCACCGCCTTCGGTTGGCTGGTCATGACCCTTTGTACAGAGAGAGGAATTGTAATCGAGAGTCAAGGTTTGAGCCTCAGCTGCAGACGATAAACATGTCGGGCAGCAAAAGGGGTTTGGCAAAGGTTGCTTTCAGACATCTTTTTGTTCCCCAAATCCTGGGGGTGGTGAGGGCTGGGCTAGTCCCTTAACATCCAAGTCTGCTCTGAGTTATTCCTGGCTGCACAAGGGGTCATTCCAGCAACCAGGAATTGCTTGGGTGGAGATTCCCCAGCCATGGTCATAAGAATGGCCATACTGGGTCAGACCAAAGGTCCATCTAGCCCAGTATCCTGTCTACCGACAGTGGCCAATGCCAGGTGCCCCAGAGGGAATGAACAGAACAGGTAATCATCAAGTGATCCATCCCCTGTCGCCCATTCCCAGCCCTTAGTTTAAAAACTGCTCTATGACCTTTTTAATTTTAAGCGTCAGCAATCTGGTTCCATTTTGTTTTAGGTGCAGCCCATCCTTCCTGTATATGGTCCATTTTCCCCCAAGGCCAAGAAATTCCCCAGCCATGCATGCCTTCACTCCCCCAGGACTACGCTGACCCTCTGCCTCCAGTGGATTCTCCCATTTCCCCCAGCCACATGGCTGCTTATTTCTTCCTCTTCATGGCATTAGTTTGTAGCAGCCAAAAGTATCAAGAGAAGAAACATCTGCTTGTATCAATGCAGATGCTTTGCAGTCCAGGCGGAATTTGTAACCATGCAGTCCTAAATCCAGACCTCAGTGGGGGCCTCTTCACTTATGGGGGAATTTAGGGTTGACCTCAACCTGCTAACTCATGTTGAGACTACAAACTGCCTTGTCTACACAAGGATTTTTTCCTCCCGTTCCTCACCACGTGTTGCTAACACCTGCTCAGAACCTTTCGGAAATCATTGAGGACGGCGTCCCAGGTACTTACCGTCTTCTTCAGGATTTTGGCCGCGTACTGCGTGTGGGTTCCTTTCTCTCCACAGCTGTACACCACGGAAGTGGCACCCCTACAGAAAGAAGGAGAAGTCAACCGTGTTACCAGCCCTCCGGACAGAAAAGCCACGCCTGCTCAAAGACAACCTGCAAAGGGGGGGCTGGTGCGCTTACGTTCGAGATTCAGGTCTTGGCTAGCCTGGAAGATGGTCCTTGTCTATACAAGGGCTAAGGTGCTCACGCCGGCTTTCCAGCTCAGAGGCTGCTCGGCCTCGTCGCATCACATACACCCAGCCTCTGCTTCTAACCTGCCTCCTTTTGGGGGCCACTTGTAACTGTGCTGAGGTTGCCTTTTCCAGAGCCCGGAGCTGGACTGTGGGACAGGCAAAGCGGAGACTGGACAACCCCTCCCTGGGGGTGATACTCCTGCTGGGGCAGGACTTTGCTCAGCACCGTGGGGATGCCCACGCAGCGCAGACCTGAGCTCTGTGGCTCAGAGTCATGCACCTCCCTATGGAGTCACGGTTTAAGGTTTAAGGCACATCTAGTCACCTTGGGCACATGTGGGAGGCAGTGATGTCTAGCGGATAGAGCACTGGAGTGGGGCACAGGAGATCTGGGTTCTGTTCCTGGCTCTGCTTCTGGGTGACCTTGGGCATGTCACTTCCCTCTATGTGACTCAACTTCCCCATCTCTAAAATGGGGGTATGATTCTGAGCTCCTTTGTCAAGCGCTCGGAGATGTACGGATGAGAAGCACTATGTAGAGCGAGGTATGGTGGGTGTACGCTCACTACTGCAACGACACCACCTGGGCCTCTCTCACCGCGCTACCTCCGTGGACTTTTCACAGCTGCAGCCCTGGGGGTGATGGGCACCGTCATGCAGCATGTGGGAGCTCCTGCTCGTTCTGCTGCTGTCGTGCCACCCGAGGGGGATGCAGAGACTGTGACCTTGGATTGCACCAGGATCAGCGTGCTCAGCCGTGCGAGGGGCTTATATTTCCCCCCTGAATCGCTTCCGGCTTTCCTCGGTAAAACCATTTTAATTAAAAACGGAATATTGAGGCGGTCTAAATCCTTAAGCAGCTTTTAAGACAGAAAGAAGCATCCCTTCCCCCCACATCCCAGTAAGTGAACCAGCCGCAAGCGGAGGGCTAAGAAGAGATTACATCCTTGTGGGGGAGCGGAAGGGGAGACTCTCGAGAGTGTACGACATGTGTGCTCCCTGAACAAGCCTCCAGGGCCACGAGCTCCCCCTTGGCACCAGGATGCTAATGCCACCATGGTGCTTTCAATGCACATGATGCCCTGCATGCAAGATCCCCCAGCCCAGCCCATAGGTGGGTGTGATCATCCCCATTTTACAGATGGGGAAATTGAGGCAGAGAGCATTCTTATTAGCAACCTCAAGTCACACAGCCATCCAGGCATATGGCTGGGACTAGACACAGGTCTCCTGCCTCCCCGGCTAGTGCTTGGACAGTCTGGGGTTATTTGGGTACATCCCCACTTTGAGCTGGAGGAGACATACCTGCACTAGGAGCTACCATGCTAAAAATATAGTGGGTGGAGCGAGTGTTGGGAGGGGCTAGCTGCCCTGAGTACAATCCTGAGCCACCATTCACACCTCCAGCTGGAAGTGTGGACGTACCCTAGGACTGAGCAGTTGCTGCCTTTAATGATGCGTGTGTTCTTCTTTGCATTAAAGCAGCGAGAGCTTGCATTTCACAGTCACACGGCAATCTGGCCTGCTGGCAGCCGCGGCCTGGCACACTCCACTCACCGCAGGCTGCTTCCCACGACACCGGCTCTGTGCAGCGCCCGGGCCAGCAGCCCCAAAGACCGACACAAGGAAGGCTACGCACGCCGCAGAGTTTGATCGACCACTTTCCCCAGCCTGGGAGGAACTTTTCAATTCAGCGCCTCTCCTCTTGCAGACGCGACCGGTCACCCCCGAGGAGCAAACCCAAACTCCCCATCTNAGCGAGTGTTGGGAGGGGCTAGCTGCCCTGAGTACAATCCCAAGCCACCATTCACACCTCCAGCTGGAAGTGTGGACGTACCCTAGGACTGAGCAGTTGCTGCCTTTAATGATGCGTGTGTTCTTCTTTGCATTAAAGCAGCGAGAGCTTGCATTTCACAGTCACCCGGCAATCTGGCCTGCTGGCAGCCGCGGCCTGCCACACTCCACTCGCCGCAGGCTGCTTCCCACGACACCGGCTCTGTGCAGCGCCCGGGCCAGCAGCCCCAAAGACCGACACAAGGAAGGCTACGCACGCCGCAGAGTTTGATCGACCACTTTCCCCAGCCTGGGAGGAACTTTTCAATTCAGCGCCTCTCCTCTTGCAGACGCGACCGGTCACCCCCGAGGAGCAAACCCAAACTCCCCATCTCCCCCTCACAAACAAACCCAATCAAGTGGGATTGGACCCTGGTCATTAGGCCATTTGCAAATCCACTTAGTCTTCGGCTGCAGAGAGCAAGCTGTCTCCGGGGCAAAGCCGACCTGTTCTGTTCCATCATGTTTTCGCAAAGGCGGTGAATGGGCTCTGCTGAACTGTGACTTGGGCCTATCCAGCCCCTAAGGTGAGGAGGGTGGTAACCAGCGCTTAATTTGTGCCAGGCACCTCTAGGCTTGGCCGTTCAGAGCCCCGGCACCTGCGGGTTTGCTGCATCTGGTACGAAAGTAAAAATATTGCTTGAGCCCCGGCGCCTCTTTCATTACAAAGCAAGCAGTGGTAGTAACCCAGTGCTGTTTGTGTCAAAACTCCAGCACCCGGCTATTTGGTAATGGGGTTTGCCTGGGGACTCGTTGTCAAAGGGTAATTGTCTCTCAACGTCCCATCACCCTCCACATTGGAACAGGCTTGGTCCGTCACCCTCCGACCTCACGCCTGGCCCATATCTCTTCCACCAAGGGCATAGCTACGGTGGGGCAGTTGCACCAGGACCCATGAGGTTATGGGGGCCCAATCAGAGTGGGCACCGGGTGAGAGCAGGGCCTGTTGGCCCCCAGTGGCAGGGGGTGGCTGGGATGGGGGGCCCTTCCATCCAGGGCGACCCTGGGCACGAGAAGCCAGCAAGGATGCACGGAGAAGGTGTGGGGGGAAACAGCAGCACCAGGGGATGCGCGAGGGGTGGGGGCAGAGATGGAAGATGTGACCCCTCAGAGGTGGAGTGCAAGGCAGAAAGCCTCGGCCACTTTGCGTGGGGCAGGGGGTGGGAGCAGAACTGGGTGGAGCTGGGGGGCTGGATACGAGCTGAGGAGGGCAAGGAAAGGCGGTTGGAGCACAGCTCAGGGGGCTGGAGCAGAGCTGCAGGGTCTGGGAGCAGAGTGGGGACCATGGGAGGAAGCTGGGGGAGGGCTTGTGGGGGCCTGACATGGGGCTGGGAAGTAGATCAGAGAAGTGGGGGCAGGAGGGGAGCTAAAAGGTCCTGGTGGGGTGGGAGAGCTGAGGGCTGGAGTGCGATGAGGGAGAGCTGGGAGGATGGGATCAGAACTGGAGGGGACCAAGGGGAGGCAGGGGACAAGCTGCAGGTCTGCAGAGGGCCTGCAAGGGAGCTGGAGGGAAGCTAGGCAGGGGCCAAGGTGTGGGAGATCTGGATTGCGGCTATGGGGGAACCAGCTGCGGGTCCAGAGCTGTACAGCAGGCTGGACTGGGGCTGTGGGGAAGCTCAAAGGGGGTGGATTTCGTAATGGGGAAGGGGGTCCCTAAATTATATTTGCACCAGGGCCCTCTGGGGCCTTGGGAGGCTGCTGTCTTCTACTGACACTGTAAGTTCCGAGGCAGGGCCGCTGGGCCGCTGACTTCAGCTGGAGTGCGGGGGGAAACCAGAGCCCGCGGTGTCTGCCTTGCTTGTGGAGAACCTCGCCCTACAAGCAAACCCTGAGCCCTGATTACCCACCGTTCAGATAATGCAGAGTAACATTTCCAAGAGTACCTGGTTTAGGAGCCTAAGTCCCATTTCAAACGTGGCTGGGGCCTCGGAGTCTAAGTGCTTCTCTACACTGGAAAGCTGCTTCAGGTTGAGATAGTGTGTGCATTTAAACTGCAAGAACTCTGCCTGAATACCTCCGAGTGTAGACACACTTATTCCTGCTTAGCTTAATCCACTTCCAACTAGGTCCTGATCCGCATCTTTAGGCACCTAAATACCTTTAAACTTTTCGCCCTTAGGCACTTTTGAAAATGGGACTTAGGATCCTAAGTCTCTGAGATGCTTCTGGAAATGTGGCCTCCTTGCCTACATTCTAAATTGCACCAGTTTCCCTAAAAGTGTTATTTCAAACTAGGATAAAACCCTGTATGGACACCCTCAATGTCATTTACACTCGGCTTATGTCCATTGTGCTGAACTCCGTTTCGAATGAATCAAAATGGAAACAAGCTGGGTTTAAATCACATTAAGCGTCCACACAAGGTTTTGTCCTGGATTAACTAAATCAGTTTAAAATCATACCTTCCAGGTAAACCCATGCAACGTTGTGGTTAGACCAGGCCCAAAGCACCTCTTAGGGTTTGTCTCCACACAGAAGTTGCATAGTTTTAACTAGATGATATAATTAACACACACTCCTGGTGTGGACTCAGTTATGCCAGTGTAAAGGCGCTTATAGCCGTCGTTTCATAGCTGCCTCGAATTTAAGGCCAGAAGGGATCAATAGAACTAGTCTGAGCTCCTGCAGAGCACAGGCCATCCAATGTCATGTTGAGCCCAATGACTGCAGTTAAACCAAGGCATTTTAGTCCCCAGGAGACCACCCCGGGTAGAGAACAGGAGGGACCGAGGTGCACCAATGCCCTGCAATGGCAGGGAATTGACTAGGTGAGACATGGCCAGATGATCCCAGCAGGCAATCCACCCCCATGCAGAGGAAAGCAAAAAAAAACCCAAAGTCCCAAACTATGGTCCCAAGGTCCCATAATCTATCCTGGTATAGGACACCGTTATATCCGTATAACCCATCCGCAGGGGGGCGTCCTGGTAAAACTACATTGATAACAAAACATTACCTCCCTCCCTGTCCTAGTTCTACTGGTACAAAAATCTGTGTATTAAACTGCAGAGCGAACATCCAGGGGCTTGCATCAGTTTGCAAACCAGGGCAGGCTATAAGCTCCTCAGGCCCAGTGCACTGCAGAAATAATAACTAAATCGTCAAGAGGATTATCAGGGAGGACTAGCCCATGGCCCTTCCCACCCGTCCCCTCTTTTGTGCCTTCACCGCTTACACAGCAGCCAGGAGTGGGTCTCGTCATTCCAAAGTGGCTTCTGCGCCATGAAAGGCCCGCGGCCCGTAGGGTGACCAGATGTCCCGGTTTTATAGGGAGAGTCCTGATATTTGGGCCTTTTTCTTATATAGGCGCCTATTAACCCCCCCCTCCGTCCCGATTTTTCACACTTGCTGTCTGGTCACCCTACACGCCCGCCATCCTTTAACCAGGAAGAGCTGCCAGGCAAGCAGCTTTGCAGACAAGTCCTCTTCCCGCTAGTCTCGCCTGGAGCCCCTCCAGTGGGGCTCCCTGGGGTGCTTGTGCTTTGCTGGGATGTCACCCTAATCGCCGGGGCAGGGAGTGAATGTGAACATGCAGAGCAGGGTCAGGAACGCACGTGCCGGAGTGATGAGGGCTGGGGGAAGAGCATGGATTGAGCTGTGCCTCTGGGACTGATGCTGGTTATTTTTCCATGTCAGCAAGTGGGGTGAGGGCAGTGGCCGCTGCATAACGAGCTCGGGCTGCATCTTTAAGCCACCTCTGTCTCCTGCTCCTGGGCTCCGGTCAGGGCTTCCGGGAAGGGCAGCAAACACTGTCACCCATAGTGTTTGCACACGGGTATTCAGGCTCACAGCAGCCTTATGAGGTAGATAAGTGCTATTATTCCCATTGTATGGGGAAAACAGAGGTGACTTGTCCAAGGACACCTAGTATTGCCAGTAGCAGAGCTGCGAATAGAACCCAGGAGTCCTGATTCCCCCTCCCCTCCAAGGCCAGGAACAGCACCCAGGGGTCTTGACTCCCAGTCGCCTGCTCTAATCACGAGACCCCCAAAATGCTTTTCCAGTTTTCTGAGGATCAGCAAAATGGTCCAGGAAAGGTACCAGTGTATAAAATTAAGCCACTTCAAGTTACTAAAGAGGAATCATTACGTTTAAAATCCCCCGCACTGTCAGTCAGTTGCCAGTAATTTTTAGATCTAGTTCACAACATCTCCTAACCACGGGACAGTGAAATCAGCCTATTGCTTGTGTCGCCACGGCACAACCTTGCAATTTCAGCTTTGATGCAGGTTAATTCCCGCTCTGAGTAATCGAACACATTTTATTACTCTTTGACTTTCTTGTCTTGGGGGGGAATCAAGTGTCAGTTCTGATTCTTTGCCCCCCCCGTATTTATTCTTCCCATTGCACAGATGGTTGCACAGCGACTCAGCGGCAGAGCCAGGAACAGAACCGTGGCATCCTGAACCTATCGCCACCCGTGCAAAGTTTGAATCCAACACCAGACTTTGATGTGTCTCATCCATCGACTGTTCAAGGTGAACGTTCTGCATGGCTACTTTAGAGCTCAAATCCTGCATTTAGTATAATCATTGGCAAATAATCAGCTCAGCGTTGAAGAGATGCTCAGTTTTGCGTGTCAGTGTACACGCAAGAGCCTCTTACCCTTTGTGTTTTCCAATAACATTATCAGTGGCAGGATTTAGACAAATTAGCTACACCCCAGTCAGTCTGTATCGCTGGCCCAGTCTCTGAGCTTCCAGAAAAGAATCATCTTCTACTTCTACTTAAAGCGCTGAATAAATATCCGTAATCAACCCTGACTGTAAATGGAGATATAATTGTGTTTGTTTTACAGATGACTGGAAAATGGGTAACGGTGGAATTTGTTGAAAAAAGATTGGATTTGCTTCTAATGCGAGTGTACACTTTATCCAATATCATCGTTTGTGGAGGAGGAGCCAAAGACTATGGGCCGAGTTTTGGCCCAGCTATTGTGAGATACTCCCGGGTCCAGGGCATTCCAGGGCCATCCTACCAGTGCAGCGGGCTCCCCTGGCTGGAGTGCTGCGGGCTCGATGCACACCCTGTTCCCAGCCCCTAGCTGAGGGACTGGATTGGAGGTTGTGACTGGACCAGTGTACTGCCCTGCAGCTGCTCTATTTCCCAGGGGCCAAGGGAAACAAAGTGTAAATTAGAGCAGCCTTGGGGCTGCTCTAACTTACTCCCAGGGTCTCCATAACCCCAGAATACAGCGAGCACAAAGATGGCTGAAAGCCATCCCTGCCCCAAGAACAGGTCCAAAATAACTGCAAATCAGGCCTCATACATGCAGGGATGGCCACACCTCCAGGCTGGCTGGCCCCCTCCCCTTTGTTAGGTCCTCCCAGTCTAACATGCAAGCAAAGCACTCTATTCACCCCAGTTCCTGCACAGATGTAATTGAAGAGGTTCCCTGCACCTTTTCTCACCTGGGGGCGCCGACACTACTAAGACACAGCAGGATTTTGCATGTTGTACTCAGCGCTGATCGAGAATCCAGCTGAAATTTTTCATCTTACATCACTGAGATGTAGATATTTTAATTTTATACTTATATGACACTGAAAGCAGGATAAAAATCCACATTTTCCCCACCAATAATCAAACAAACATATGGGATTTAAGGCCCCGATCCTGCAAGTCATATCAGGTAGACCCAGGACTCATGTAGATCAGATTTCAGATTCAGGGCCTATCTTTTGTTCCTCACGGCAATATCCTTCAGCAATTAATTTTTACAGGGAATAAACTATTACCTCACTCCCTGGTTGGCCATTTTTTGTTCAATCCAGTCTGTCTTTGGAACTAATTTGTGCAATATTCCAAAGGCCTCCTCCCCTGCGCCTGATAAATATCACTTGTCTATGCTCATTTGTCGGATAATGGCCTTGAAACCCCGCTTTATGGATTTCCCCCCCACCACCCCTCCTTTAAGCTGAGTGCTGTGATTCACTGTTCGATTAGAAGAAACTATTGGCTACAAATCAGTCTGCGGAAGGCGTTCTGCTCCGTCAGTTTCAATGCACCAGAGGCAGCGTGGCACTAAGTGACAAATGCATGTGGAGAAGGGTTTTCTATCACCTCAGATTACATAGAGTACTTGGCGTTTCAAGTTGTGAAAGAAAAAAAAAAAGAGAGAGAGGCAAAGGACTGACAATACAGACAGAGGGTTTTTTTGGGAAGGAACAAAATTAATTTGATTGAAATCTGGACATTTCAATTGCACCCACATTTGAATCCTCCCCTCTCCCCCCTTCCCCGTTGCTATTTCTCTCTAGTGGCTGCACAGGTATGTGCAGGTAAGGAGGTGACAAAGCCAGCTCAGAGCCCCGGATTTGCAGTGGCGGAGTGGGCTGCGGAAAGCTTCCATTGCTAGATAAATAAAACGTCCTTGAGTTTGATTGTAAGTTCTTTGGGGGCAGAGGCTGACTTTTTGTTCGGTGTCTGTGCAGCCCACGTGCAATGATGTCCTTGGCCGTGCCGGGAGCTCCTCAGCGCTATCGCAACACAAAGAAATACATAATGGTAAATAAAAACAAAGGCCGGAGCGGGCTATAAATATCCACTCTTACAAACGCTTTACTGAAATCAAAGGACACTATCGGAAGGCGCTGAGATACTGTAGTGTTGAGTGCGGTAGAAGGACTTACACAGAACACAACAGATCTTCTTAGTTGTGCTGTTGTTTCAAAGTGGTGATACTCAGACCTCAGTGATTCAGGAGCCAAATCAGTGATCAACGTTACCCAAAAGAGCCACAGGAGTGTGAATTCAGTGTTTCATTGTCTATCGTGCTATACATTCAGGTTTAAACGGTATGGCAGGGGAAATATTTAGTTTATATA
The DNA here is from genome assembly GCA_003942145.1 of Platysternon megacephalum. Lineage (NCBI taxonomy): Eukaryota > Metazoa > Chordata > Testudines > Platysternidae > Platysternon > Platysternon megacephalum. The sequence continues at coordinate 4,203,492 of QXTE01000096.1, forward strand.
CATATTCTCAATTCTCACAGCAAAATGACTAAGTCTTATTATTTTACCACCTACAATTGGTTAATAACATAGTACAAACATCCTGATTGGTTAATACCTTAGCTTGGTTAGTAATTAAATCACCCAGCATTTTAATAGCATGTGCTGCAAAGAGCTGCAGGAGGCACATTGGCCACTTGCAGCTTGGGAGCCTCAGTCTGTGTATCCCTGGTTTAAAGGAACAGAACTATTTCCGCCCCCCACTAAACTCAGCAGCCCTGAGACTGCTGCACACTCCAGCAAGTGGCTGTAGTGAGAACGACCCAGGTACGACCGGGAGTATTGTACATTCACTTTGCGCTGGGGTGAACAACTGTGGGAGGGGCAGTCTGATGGAGGACTGGGCCCTGGACCTGGCTTGTTGGGCTAAATACTGAGACGGTGCTGAGCGCGGGTGACAACTCCCACGGACTTCACTGAGAGCTGCAGGTGCTCAGCACATGGCCTGGGCTCTTTTCCCCTCTGACGAGTTGTTGCCAAACCTCTCCATCCGCCCCCCCGCAGAAGGCAGAACACGTGTTTGGAAGGAATTAACTCCTTGACTGCCACTTCTGCTACAGGGCCTCTGCAACCCACCGCCATATGCCTGAGCCCTCTCGTAATCCATAAACACCCCTGAGAATACCCCTTGCCAGTGCCCAGTTGATGTCAAGACTCTGCATCTCAGCTCCTGGTACGGGGGCTGTGTTGGGAGTATGTATGGAGTGCAAAGCCCTACAGCTGTTTTCTGCTTCCCACAGGGGGCCCTGGGAAACAACATAAGTTACAGCAGCCCTGAGACTGCTCTAACTTACATCAGGGGCTGGATGTTGCAAGAATACAGGGCACACAAAAGTATCTCAAAGCCCCCATAATCTCCCTAGTCTACCCTCCAAGTGCAGGAATGGAGTAACAGAGAATCGGCCCCCTGTCTTTGACAAGAAGGGTAACTGACTCATGGAATGGAATCTCCATTGCAGTCAGCTATAGCCTTGTCTGTTATTATGATCCTTGAAGAGCCCTTGGAACTTAATGCAGATGGATTTTCAAGTTCAAGTATTAGCTTCACATCATTTGCCAGAGAGTAAAACAACCTCCCAAAGTCTATAGAAATGAAATTTAAATTCAGTTCCCTTGGAGCTCATTCATCCTGATTGCTGTGCTATTTTTCTCAGACAAAGCATTAATAAAATCCACATGTCTGCGGTATTAATATCTGGCGACACAAAGCCAAGAGCTAACAGACACTCCACTTGTTCTTTGCCTCTGGTTTTTACTGGCAACCTGGGGTTTTTCCTCCGCCCTTCCAGGGTTTTTCATTAATAGAGCAGTAGAGCTGGGCAAAAGTTTTCGACCAAAACTTTTTTGGGGCCAAAATGCAGATTTGGGTCGACCAAAATACGTCACGAATTTGTGTCGAATTTGCTGAATTGTTTTGGTCGGGAAACAAACAAAATTCTGAAGAAATCAAAATGTTTTGTTTTGATATTTTCCAACGGGAACGGGTTGCTTTGTCAATAAAACTGCCTCCAGTTTTACTTTTAGAAAACATTTTAAAAAGCTCAAAATCTACACCAAACATTTAGTTTGACCTGAAACTATTTTGTTGTTGTTGCTTGCTGACTTGCCGAAAAAGTCAAAAAAATTCATTTCGGATCCTCCTGAAACGATTTCCCCTCCAATTTTGCCAAACTGCCAGTGAACCGAAAAACCAGCTCTTTGCACAGCTCTGTCTAGCCGCGCATCTGAGCTGCGGTGCAGTGAAGAGCTGTGTTAGTGTTTCTATTAGAGACTGGGTCCTGTCCTGCTCCCAGGGAAGTCAATGGAATGGAAGTTCTACCACAGCAATGGGTCAAGCAGTGGGATGCCATGTCAGGGTTTAGGCCCAGCAAAGCGCTGAACGTTGCCACCTGCTAAATCAAGAGCTGCTGGAGACAAACGGGCAAACCCTCATTCACGTGGGGGCGAAACTGACTCCCCATGCACATGGCCAGTGCAAAACCCATGCAATAGCGAGACCCTATTTTAAAGGCTTAAGTGGGGCTTGAAGGCTGCACGTCTTATACTGGCCCTGTGCATGGCGGGTGAATCACACCCATCCCCAGTCCAGTGGCAAACTTCCCGTTGATTTCAGTAGTACAGGATTGGGTCTTAAATCAATGGGTTTAGTCACGTGAGGAAAGGCTACTTGTGCGTGTGAAGGATTGCTGGCTCAGGCTCCGGATATTGAAGAGCTATGAGTGCAAAAAAAAAGGAAAGAAATAGCCGAGCTTTTGCTCCAGTGACACGAAGGTACTTTGTCGGTAGCTGTGCAGACTGCTGTTCTCTAAGGGCCTGATCCAAAGCCACTGGTGTCAGTAGGTGTCGATGCCAAAGGGTGTTGGATCAGGCCTTAAAATAGCCTGGTGCCTTTGTGGATGGGCAAGGATATGAAGTGAAAACCGACAGAGCTATTTCATTTCCAGTTCTCTACAGCTGCCATTCTAAGGTATATCTATGGTCCCCATAACCATAACATCAGAGCACCTCACAACCTGCCAACGCATTTACCCTCACAACCCCCTGGGAGGCGGGGCCTTGCTAATATCCCCATTTTACATATGGGAAACTGAGGCCTGGAGCGGTTTAGTGATTTGCCCAAGGCCACGCAGGCAATCTGTGGCAGAGCAGGGTGACGTTAGGTGCCCTAATCAGTGCACCATCCTACCTCAGTTGTTCCTGCCCCTTTCTACTCCTTGCGCATTTCTTGAGCCTCCTGAGCTCTCATAGTTGATAGCTGAGTAAAGCAAACAGATTTAAAAGCTCTTCTGTGCTTGTGGCCATGATAGGGTTTAACAGGTCACAGGGAAGAAAAAAGAATCAGCTTTTTAAAAGAGTCCCTCATTAAGGATTTACACACACAGGCTCAGTTACGCTTGTTGCACAGATCAGGATAAAAATATAAGCGCTTTAAAACATTCCTAAACTGTGTATTTATTGGAACAGCCCTAAGGACCTATCGCTAATATTAATGCACGTTTTAAACCTGTCCAATCTCACCTCCACTTCCAAGAAAGAATTTCCTTTGTGCATTTGCAGATTTTTCATTTTTATATTAGGTTGTTTAATAATGACCGGTAAGCTCACGAGGCAAGCGAGCTAGCTAGTTAAAAATACAAAGGTTCCTTCTCTAGAAAGCCCTTGTAGGCAACAGTTTGAAACAATGTTGGTTCTAAAACCAAAAATACCCACATCTGTGGTTTGTTGCCCTCCCTCCCTTTTTCATTTTGATCACTAGCTGTAACTACCCAAGGACAGGGCATTCCCAGGGATTACAGGCCAGCCGGGGTAAATGGCATGAGGTTCTCAATTGGTCATTGATCTGCACAACGCTTGGAGATTGCTCATTGTTTTAATCAATCAATAAAGAAGAATTAATTCCCAAGAGAAGTCACTGGGATGACAGCAAAATCTGACTTCCACTGTCCACTGACAGAAAATTGTCTTCAACAGAGCTGGTCACATTTTCCCTTGGAAGTTTTTTCACAAGGAAATCTAGATTTCAACAAAAAACATTTTGGGGATTTTTTGGTGGAAAAAAAAAAGAATTTCTGGCAAAAAATTTTTTTCCCCAACATGTTAAAATGGCAAATGTTGAGAATCTGACTTGGGGTGGGGGTGTATTTTTTGAATTTTTTTCTGACCGTTTTCCAACTGGCAAAAGTTGGACATGTTCGTGGAACCAAGTCCAGTTTTCCAGCCAGCACTAATCTGAAGGCTCCTAAATTTGGTCCTGAATTTACCTTGTAGCATCCAGTTACAGTAGACCCAGCCCCAGCCCAAAATCTCTCGTTGTTTCTTCCCATGACCCAAATCCCACAATCCTCTGCAACCACAAAGGACCATGGAATATAAGCCCGAATGTCTACCCCGCAATTTTATAGCCCCCACAACCCAAGCCCCTTGAGCCTAAGTCAGCTGGCCCGGGACAGCAGCAGGCGTTTTACTGCAGTGTCGACACACCCAGAGAGTCTCATTTCATTACACAACCTTAACCATGGCAGAGTTGTCTCAGGGTCTCAGCAAGGATGACCCGAGCCCTGCCCTGGATTGTAATGGTCTCATCTTGAGAGACCCAGAGCGCTTGCTAATCTACTGAAGGCAATGAGGATTGCCAGTGCTCGGCGTGTCTTTGGATCTGACCTGGAATATGCAGCCTTGGCCCAAGAGACTGGAGCCCTAGTCGGCTCACTTCCTCCATCTGAAGAAAGTCCTGTCCCCCAGGTAGATGTACGACAGCCGCGTGCCAGTGCTTTAGGAAATCAGGCCCTGAGGATTGTTCTTAACCAATGGGAGCTGCAACAGCTAGACACAGCAGGGTACAGGGTTGCCAACCCCAAACATGCACAAATTACAAGCCCAGCCCTCCAGCCTCATGCGTTTTTGGCTTACCAATGATGAGAATAAAAAAAAACCTCTTTTGGAAAATGATGATGTTGTTTGGTGCATTGATTCTATTTATTTATTTACTTCTGTTGCGGTAGCGTCCAGGAGCCCCATTCATGGACCAGAACCTCCCTGCGCTAGGTGCTGTGCAAACACTAACCAAAAAGATGGCCCCAAGATCTTACGTTTGTCTTCTGGGTTCTGAGCCTTTAAGTTTCATGTTTGCAAGCTTTTCTCTGCAGCCATGAGGGCTAGAAGCTTGTTTTGTTTAAATGGAAGCTGAGAGTCTCACCTAATCACCTGACTCCAGGAGCTGGCGCTTTTGGGAAAGCACCAAATACCGCAAGACTCGTGACAAAATCATGAGGGTCGGCGACACGTATTAAATTAAGGGCAGGTTTTTAGTTTTACCTTCACACTTCCTGACTATGCTTCCATCAGACTTTTATGTTACATGGATATTTGCAATGCAAATTAGTTACAGTCAACTTCTAGAGCTGGTCCAGAAGGCTGAGACCACAGGAGGGCTTCAACATTCCAGCTTCAAACTCTCCTGAACTTTAGGGGGTACTGCCAATCTGAACCAAGCTCCAGATCGGGGTTTTGCAAATTTTTGCCCATTTCTTTGTAAGGGGCCAAACCAGCTACTGGCCAGCAGGAGTCTTTCCGCTGACTTCAGTGGGATTTGGATCAGAGAAACTCTGTGTCTACTAACTTACACAACCACACTGGTTTCTCCCATCACTTTGTCCTCTCACCCTCTGCCCCGCCCCCTTCGTTCCATCTGTCTATTGAATCACCTAGAACCTGATCTAAAGCCCATTGAAGTAAAGGGGAGCCTTTCCATTGACATCAATGAACCCTTTGCATATTGTGAGCTCTCTGGGGCAGAGACTGTCTATGTTATTGGTTTGTACAGCGCCTAGCACCACAGGGCCTGGATCCCTGACTGAGCGGCCCCCTTATGCACTACTGCAATGCAAATAAGAAATAATAAGAATAAGTGACCCTCGCTGGAGAAAACAATTGCTCAAAAAGACACATTCTAGGGTTTGAAGCACAATGTATGGCTTACTTTAAAATCTCATTTTTCTCCGACATAGAGACGAGTCTGGAAATTTCACCCCGGCTTGGTTTAGTGCAAGTCCCGACACAAAGAAAGCAGGGCACATGCCCTGCCCGTTATGAGAGCACGGCTCCATGTTAGGACCTATCAGAAATAAGTCGCAGGTCTGTCCACCGAATGAGCTCTTCACATCCGCTGTCATTAGCTTTATAGTCCAGACTGACGGGAGAGCCGGTGAGCACCAGTTGCGATGGTGGACAAAAGCCCAGTAGGAGTTGGACCGAGACCCACCCCGCTCATGGCACATCAGCCCCCAAAGGCCCGGGCAGGGAGTAACCACTTTTACAGAACTTCCTTTGCAAAATGGGGCAGATTCAAATCCAAGGCTCTGGTCCTTGTTATCAATTCCTGAACTATCTGGTGCTTAAGGACATAGAATGTCCACACTGGGTCAGGCCAATGGTCCATCTAACCCAGTATCCCGACTTCTGACAGTGGCTGGTGCCAGATGCTTCAAAGGGAACGAACAGAACAGGGCAATTTCAAATGATCCATCCCTTGTCGTCCAGCCCCAGCATCTGGCAGTCAGAGGCTTAGGGACAGCAAGCGCAAGGGGTTGCATCCCTGACTATCTTGGCTAATAGCCATTGATGGACCTATTCTCCATGAATGTATCTAGTTCTTTTTTGAGCCCAGTTATAGTTTTGGCCATCACAACATCCCCTGGCAAGGAGTTCCACAGGTTGACTGTGCGTTGTGTGAAGAAATACTTCTTTGTGTTTGGTTTAAACCTGTTGCCTGTTCATTTCATTGGGCGACCCCTGATTCTTGTGGTCTGTGAAGGGGTAAATAACACTTCCCTGTTCACTTTCTCCACCCCAGTCATGATTTTAAAGACCTCTCTCGTAGCCCCCTTAGTCGCCTCTTTTCCATGCTGAACACTCCCAGTCTTTTTAATCTCTCCTCATACAGAAGCTGTTCCATGCCCTTAATTATTTTTGTTGCCTTCTCTGTATCTTTTCCAATTCCAATATATCTTCTTTGAGATGGGTTGACCAGAGCTGCATGCAGTATTCAAGGTGTGGGCGTGCCATGGATTTATATAGTGGTGTTATGGTATTTATTGTTTTATCGATCCCTTTCCTAATGGTTCCTAACATTCTGTTTGCTTTTTTGACAGCCGCTGCACATTGAGTGGATGATTTCAGAGAACTCTCCACAGTGACTCCAAGAGCTCTTTCTGGAGTGGTAACAGCTAATTTAGACCCCATCATTTTGTATGTATAGTTGGGATTATGTTTTCCAAGGTGCATTAGATTGCATCTATCAACAATGAATTTCATCCTCCATTTTGTTGCCCCGTCACCCAGTTTTGTGAGATCCCTTTTGTAACTCTTCGCAGTCAGCTTTGGACTTAACTAACTTGAGTAATTTTGTATCGTCTGCAAACTTTGCCACCTTCCTGTTTACCCCTTTTTATAGGGAGAAGGCACCCCTCCGCCTGGTGACTCATGGCAGAGCTCATTTCTTGACATGCCTAAATCACTCCTGGAGAAGGTGTGAGAGTAGGGAATAATCTGAACATAAATCAAGAGCCATTGAAGACACTCTCTACCCTTTACAGGGTCAGGCTCCAGAGAAGGAAAGGCCCAGTCCTATAAACCTGGAACTGATCTCCCTCATCACCTACCAGATATAATCCTGGTCCTGGGCTTGGTTTGCATGATCTAATGAAAACCATTCGCCCCTCTCTCCCATCCATTGGGAGACCCTCTCCACATTTCACTCCAGGCTCTTGACCTACCCATCCCGTGCACTTGACCCCCAACTGCAAGAGGCCCCGTTAGGAGCAAGAAACGCAAAGCTCACCCCACGCCATGAATCAAATCCCGATAACCTCAAACCGTTACCTTCCCAGTTCCGGGCCCATAGTGTAGAAGTCCTCCAGGGCGGTGTTGCGGTGGGACCCGTCAATCCAGTACTCCGCTCCGGGTTTGGAGGTAGGCATGTTGAGGGGCCGCAGAAAGGAATTTCCTGCTAGACGTGGGGCAGAGACTGGAATCTTGCTGTGACTTCCCACCCTCCGCACCTAGTCCAGTGTCAAACATGCAGACGGACTAGAAAGCAGTTCTCGGGATTCTCTGGTGGAATAAAATTATATCCACAAATCTCTGTCCTTACGGACCTGCACACTGGGCTTCGTCAGATCGATTCCTCCCTCCTGTGTTTTTCATGATGTCTCTGCACGCCCCCTTATTTTTCCTGCCCCTTCATGTCTTTTCAATGCCCAAACCTGATTTTCATAGACTCTGCCAGCAATGCTAGCTGAGGCAGGGATCTCCCTCCATGCACATAAGGAGAGACATCAAATATTCCTGCACATTGAGGATGGTCACTTTAGGAGATTTGTGTCTTGGTATTTTTCTCAGGAGACGGCAGAAAGCAAGACATCGGTGGTGTCCTCTATTTCTGGAACATGCTTCCTTCTGCCGGTGGCTTGCATCATCCTGAATCCTTTCAGCTAGTTGCTCTTTGCAACTTGATTAATATTCATTTTGATTTCATTACCGAACATAACCGCAGAGAAGGAATCGCTGCGTATTGAAGCATCGCTCTCATGAATCCTTTGTGCGCATTTGTCCCCGATTCAAGGTTTGATCTTTAAAGTTCCAAACATTTTGGGTTAGTTGGCAAGAAAAACACCCCCCGCCTCTGATTGCACCTTCACTTCTGTTCTACTATGGTTCTGCTTCTTTGACCCGATGCTCAAGGCCCGTGTTGCAAATTGTCCCAAACTGGCTGGGCCATCCCAGAGCAACTCCCGGATTTGCAATCTTGGAAGATTTCTGATATGCGCTGATCTGCTGAAATGTGCAGCTTGTGGTCCCAGCCCTCTTGGCTATGGAAAATCCCAGGATTTCATGTTTCAGATGCCTCCCTCGTCCGCAAAGAGAAGGCTAGGGAGAGGCAGGCAGTTTTGCATCTGTGCAAGCAATTCAGCACTGCATTCAAACATCAGCGCACGGGTTTCTCTCTCGCTGTGTCATTCTTGGGGGGGCTCGAGGAAGGCATAACACCACACCCGGCAGCTGCAGCGTACAAGTGACCTTTATGAGAAACACCAACGATTTCTAGCCCCTCCTTTCTAGCTGGCTCTCTTGTGCCACCAAATGGCTCTTTGCTCTCACTGCAATCTCCTTCACAGCACAAAAAACCCTACCTGACAGCTGGTTCCTTAAATAACCCGGGTCATTTTACCCAATGCATTCATATTACTAGTATAGATCATAGGAACAAATAGAGGCCTCCTCACATCCAAGATCAGAGCCTCATGGTGCTAGGTACAGACACAAAATAAAACAGTGCCTGCCCCGATGAGTTTACAGAGGCTGGGGGAAAGGAAGGATTCTTATGCCACATTTACAGATAATGCCTAGCTCTGATATTGCACTTTTCATCAATCTTTTGTTCTTTATGCAACCAAATAATATGTAGGAACCACACCGGCACAGCGGGGGTCCCAATAACCATGTTCACTAGCTACACATCCCTAGTCTAGCTGCATACACATACTGCTGCTCGGCCTGGTTTGTAAAGCACAGAACACAGTGAGCACCACAAGAGGGCTCACAGACTATTTAAAGGGGGATTTCCAATTCCTCTACACCAGGGGTAGGCAACTTATGGCACATGCGCCAAAGGCGGCAGGTGAGCTGATTTTCAGAGGCACTCACACTGCCCGGGTCCTGGCCACTAGTCCGGGGGGCTCTGCATTTTAATTTAATTTTAAATGAAGCTTCTTAAACATTTTAAAAACCTTATTTACTTTACATACAACAATAGTTTAGTTATATATTATAGACTGATAGAAAGAGACCTTCTAAAAACGTTACAATGTATGACTGGCACGCGAAACCTTAAATTAGAGTGAATAAATGAAGACTCGGCACACCACTCCTGAAAGGTTGCCGACCCCTGGTCTACACTATAAAAACTGAGGTTCAGGGAGCTTAAGGGTGAGCTTTGCAAAAGTACTCAGGATTAACCAAACTCTGCTCCCGCTGAAGTCAGTGATAGACGCCTCATTGGTTGCAACGGGAGGAGAGCGATACCTTTTGAAAGCTCCCATCCTCCGTGAGTTGTCCCAGGGTCACAAGCTATGGCGGGGCCAGGAATTAAACAAAGGTCTGTAGCCACCTGCATGGAACTTGGAGAGAGGAGCACAGGTTGCAGGAGGGAAGGGTTTGGAGGTCGGTCTGTGTGCACAGGGCTAGAATGCTCGCTGCAGCGTCTCAGCAAATAGTTCTCTTACTGAACAGCCAGTTGAGTTGCAACATGGAGTCCTTTTATGTTCTGACCACACAGGCCGTGCCTCAAACCAGATCAAATGTATCCCTGGCTGGTGCCCTAAGCACAAAACTATCCTTCCAATCCAGTCCCAACCCCACACAGCCGGGCTGTGACTTTCACCCAGCCAATAGCCAAGCACCCCTAGGATGGGCAGGCTTGGCTTGTAAATGGATCCTGGGCTTAGCTGGAGGGGAACGGGGACTTTAAGGCCTGACGCTGAGAGGAGCTGAGCCCCTTGACTTCTGTGGGTGTTGCCGTTGCAGCAAATCTTGGATCCTGTTAGGTTCACTCCCTCTGGGGCACCTGGCATTGGCCACTGTCGGCAGACAGGATGCTGGGCTAGATGGACCCTTGGTCTGACCCAGTCTGGCCATTCTTATCCAGGCCAAATTTATCCATCAACACACTGAGTTCTCCAGGAGAAGTATCCACATAGAGGGAGCACGGGTCTAGTGATTAGAGCACCGGCCTGGATGTCAAGGGATCTGGGTTCTATGCCTGACTCTGACATCTACTTGCTCTCTGACCTCAGGCAAGTTACATCGCCTCTCTGTGCCTCAGTTTCCCCACCTGCAATAGGCTAATAACACCTCCCTGTCTCACAGGGGTGTTGTGGGGATCTGCGATCGATGGGAGCTAGAGAAGTGTAAGGTAACATTGTCTTTGATCTAACTCTCTTGCAAGTCCTGTGGCTGCCTTCCATGCTGCCTGCCTTCTTCTCTGACCAGCGAAGGTGGGAACAGATCGCTGCAGGAAGGAACGTGTTTCCTGCTGGGGCAGTGCCCTGCTCTTCCTCTGCCATGGCAAGTTTGGCTCTTTGAAAAGGCAGCAGAGGCAGGGATCAGCTCGCAAGCCGCAAAGGGGAAAGCAGACAATGCAATGAGGTGGGGCGGATGGGTCCGTCCTCCAGCAGGCAAAAATGAAACGCAATCCCTCAGCGTCCGTGGAACGACGGCTCCGCCCCGGCATTGCCCATCAGCAGGGCTTGGACCTGGAATCTTCACCACAGATCTCTGCCGCTCGAGTGAAAGGAGTAGCTCCTTTAGCTGGTAGCGGTGGTAGGATGTTCTCTTGGAGCAGCCGGCAGAGGAGGACCTCTGCCGGCGTGTTGCGTTTGTGGGCAGGCCTAGAGGGCCGCTTTTCTTTTCCAGGAGGAACCTGCTGCCGGTGGAAGGAAGCCTTTATTTATCTGCAGAACAGCACGGGAAGAAGCAGCTACGGCTTTCCACCCTCTCCCCTGCCCTGGGAACGCCCTGCAGTGTAGACATACCCTGAGTGGAGGCTGCTGCCTACGGTTATGGTGTTATATGCAAGAGAGACAACCACCCGCTAAGAAACAGACGGAGCAACTCAGCTCATTTCCCCACTCCGGGCCAGTGAATTACTACCCAGCCTGGGCTAGATCTGAACGAATAGCAGAGGGTGAATCCCTCCACTGCCCCGTCCCACAAGCCCCCTGAGCCATCCAGTCCCCTGGGCGTAACAGGCCAGTGTGTGGGTCAGGTTTGCTTCTGGCCGCCTGACGGTCTGTACTTGGGGCCGATTGCCACAGGGCCGGAGCCAGCGGTGAATCCATTTCCGACGTCTCTCGCCCGCTCGCTGGAGAAGTGAAAGATGACGGTGCTCGTGGCTGTGAGGATGACCGTCGCAAGGGCACTGGGAATGGAGCTGAGATGAAACCAATTCAGCAATTTGGCCCTGCCCTATAACCTGAGGCTAGACACTTAAATGTGTCCACGGGGAGTGAGGGAGCCCCAGATCCTCTGAGCCATTTAATGCGAGACCAGACAAAGCCCTGTGTTAGGAGGGAGGGGACAGTCCTGTATTGGGAGGGGACAGACTGCCTGATGTGACAGATCTTTACCTTCTCTAATGTCAATGATTCAGGGCTAGATCAGCAACGTGGGATCCTCTCCCCCGGGGCAACCGTGCAGCAGCCAGACCAGATTCCAGCTCTCCTGCAGCGCAGAAGCTGGGTGGGATCCCAGCCCGCTGCACCACACCGCTGGTAAGCAGGATGTCCCCCTAGGAGTCCCTTGAGCACTAGGCCGGAGTGCTAGCTAACCCACTCCTGGCACCGCATCGGACGAAGTGTCTGCTGATTTAAGGGCCTGGGTAGTGCAGACCCCCTGCACTTTTGCTGCCTTTGACAAGCCACGCGAAAGGGGAGAACGAGCTGTTTCGTGCGGAGCATTACAAAGCGCTGCTGAGCGCATTTCCCTTGTGTGCTTGTCCTGGGGGTGGCACAGCACCCCCTTCTGCTCCAGTGTGGCACTACCAGCGCTCCTTGCCTCCGTTTCTTTCCCTGCGGGGGGGGTGTCTCCTCAGCTTTCCCCACACAGGTCAGCGCTGGAGATGTGGTTGGCCTTCCAGCCAAGTTGCAAACAAACTTAACCCCTTAGTTCCAGGGTAACAAATATCCAACTAAAGAGTCACGGCAAAGAAAAAGATTCTTCCCCCCTTCATGGGCTTCTCCTCAGCCACCCTCTGGGCTCCATTATCAGGCCCTTTCTGCGCTACCTTTGAGTCTTTCCCCTGCTCAGGTGTAGAGTGCTCAGCCCCCTGGCTGGTTCCCTTGGAGTACAGCTCTCAGTCCCTACTGGGCTCTGTTCCTTGCTTCCTTCCCTGGTCTGGTACAGAGCACTGGCCCCCAGGCTGGTTCTCCTCGAGTTCCCAGCCTCCTGCAGACCCATTCCTGGCTCAGGACCTTCCACAGGAGCCTACCCCCTCCCTGTGGTTCCATGCACCCCAAATTGCTCTCTCTGGGTCCTTTTATGAGGCCTAGGTGTCCATTAAGCTATCACCTAGCCCCCCTTAGTCCCACCCCCTCAGGCTGGAAAGCAGCTAATTAATTATTACGGCACATGTGGGGCTGGCCCCATCTCCCCTGAAAGGGGCATCACCCTGTGACAGTGCTGCATTGAGCACCAGGAAAAGGTGTGGTCCCTGGTAAACTAGAGGGACAAAGCTGGAACTCAATCTGTGTGGAAGCAGGTTTCTGGTTGTTTTCTGCAATAAAGGCCTCTTCCTTAATGTTTGTGGTTCCATTTATCATGACAACCCCATGCCTCCTGGGCCAACGTGCCCACCCTACACAGCCAGAGTCAGATAGGAAGGATTTTGATTTGTGCTTTTGCCTTCCAGTTCTTAAGGATGGAAAATAATTCCCGTCAGTTCCCACGTGGGGTGAGAAGTGGTTCACTAACACTCAAGCATAAATCTTCCCAAGCCTACCTATAGCCTCAAACTCATGCACCTTCCATGCACATAGTGACGTCAGTGATTCTGATTCAGTGCAGTGCGGAGAGGAGTGAACCAAATTCCCGCCCTACCCCCAGGCAGCAGACCATGGGCCAGATCCTCTGTAGCTCCAATGACTTCACCCACTGACACCAGCGGAGGGTTTTGGCCCTGTAACTTCAGAGTCGCCAGCTGTCACTAGAGTGGAATTTCCGTTTAGAGTTTGCTTGTGTACATGCAATCGGCTTGCACTAGGTACATTCCTCTTCCCGGAGAGAGAGTGCTTTAGGAAAAGGCAAATCTGGATTAGCCCAGAGGAGACGCTGCAACATGAGAATGGCCCAGTGGAAAACTCTCCCCTCCTGCAGCGGGGTCCGGTTCCATGGTGACCTTCCTTAGCCATCAAGGACTATCTGGAGACTCCTTTAGCGCTCGTCAGTGCTATTCTTAGCCTGCCCATGGGGCTCAGTGCAGAGCAACATGCATGTGGTCCTAAGGGGAAATGCGCTGCAGCTCTTAAATGCTGCCTAGGCCTTGTGCTAGCCTCTTTCCACAGGGGTGAATTTCCCGCTGCCTGGGTTTAACATGCCACCTGCACCGTGACCCAAGACCCTGGCGTCCCAGGAAATAGGGGACTGGGCCCATGTGGCAATGAGAAGCTCTGACCCCAAAGGCCCCCATGGGCCCTTCCCTGGCATCCTCCTGGCTCTTCGGTCTCAGGGAAAAGGAAGGCATCTATCTGCAGCATATGCTGCTTGAAGACCGAGACGCTTCCTCCGTGACCTATTTTCCCAGTTAACTGAGCTAAGCAACGTTTCGGCCGCCACTAGTGATCCCCCTCCTGGGCGCTTGCACAGCAAGGGCGCGCTCTGGTCGAGGCTCTCTCTTGTTTCCTGAAATGAACAAAGTGGAAGCTGCCCGTGTGTGTGTGTGTGTGTGTGTGTGTGTGTGTGTGTGTGTGTGTGTGTCATCCCTTTGCTGGGGGATGTCCCAGATATCTTCCAGCACCGCAGGGCGTTCAACCCAGCCAACAGCCCCGCTCAGCCTGCAGCTCGGATGGTCACCGCGAATCAATCACGGGGTTAGGCCCTGGTGTCAGGAGCTCTGGATTCTGGCTGCCTACAGGGATGTCTACACTACAGCCGCTCCACACAACTACGGTGCTGCAGCTGGGCCGACAGACGGGGCTTTTCCTTTGCTGTACTTCACCCACCCCCTTGAGAGACAGTAGCTAGGTCGAAAGCAGAATTCTTCCATCCGCCTTGCAGTTTCTACCCGGGGGGTTAGTCAGGGCCAGATTTCCAGTTAGGCACAGTAGGCACATACCTAGGGGCACCGTTCTAGTGGCGCCTAAAAGTTAAAAGTGGGTTAAAAGTTTCATTTTTTATGGAAACCACGAAGGTCGGCCGTAGTCGGGGGCGGGGGGGAAGGGCGCTGAAGATGCTGTGCCTAGTGGCATGTAAGGTGTAAATTCGGCCCCGGGGTTAGGTCTGCTTTACTATGTATCTCAGGGTGGTGAATTTTTCTCACGCCTGAGTAATATAGTTAGGTTGATCTAAGCTTTAGGTGTAGAGCAGGCCTAAGATATACTACATCCAGAATATCTTTCATCTGTCTGTCTATCTATCCATCCCCGTACACACCCATCTATCTACCTAACAGGATCTGCATTCAGATGGGACAGGTGAAATATGACTCCCCCTGAGTGTTGAAATGCATTTGGAGGATGGAGAGAAACTGAACTGGTTACATCCCCACCTAGAACAGAGTCTCAGCCACGCCCTGAGGAACAGAACAACCCAGATTGGACTCCAGCGGCGCGTTCTCTGCTGCTCCAGCAGGGACTCTGGTGAAGAAGTTTTGGGTGTTGGGTTTGGTGTGGAGGGGGCTGGCTGGTGTTTAGTGGCCTGTGCTGTACAGGAGATCAGACTTGGGAGTCCCTTCTGGCCTTAAACACCATGACTATGACTCCAAGGAGTCAGAAGTCCAAGGGGCAAGGGAACCTCCTGGAACAATTTCTTCAGGCTCTCTCCCCAGCTCTTGTCCAGGCTCTTGTACTGAGCAATGCCTCCCAGAGCTTCCCCTGAAGATCCACTTCCTGCCCTTGGCTGAGTTCTCAATCCACGGCAACCCTTAATCCAGGGCTACTGCTAGTTGGCTCCCTGCAGTGTTTCACTCCACAGGCACTTGCAGAGGTTCAGACCACCAAGCACTAGACACCACAGATCTTTTAAAAATCAAAGTCTTTCACCTTTCCCAGTATTTTCAAAGAATTGCAATGTTGACTTTTGTTATTGGGTCCCTTTCACCTGCTGCTCTTATTCGGTGTTGCAGCAAAAATTTGGATACTTTAAGGCCTCTATGTTTTTCCTAGTGATCCCGCCCCCCTTCCGATGGTGCACCCTTTGCACACCCACAGGAGAGGATCGGCTGTTTCCTGGACTGTGCGCATCCCACATAATCCAGCTCCGTGTTTGGTTCTTAGACACAAATCGCTGTTTAAGCCCCAATGGCCAGTCACTGTTCTAAACAGGGCCTCTTCGCTCTGGAGCACATCAGCATTCTCAACTCGTGGGCGTATTTCACAGCTCAGCCCCTTGTGCTCCGGGTGTTCTCTCGTTAGACTCACCCCCCAGCGCCGACGCCTCATTGATTGTACCCTCCGGTGCGACCGGGTGTGTTAATTGGCCTCTCTGCCCCACACTAACCATTTCACCCCCCCCACCACACAGACACCACTTAAAGCCTATTTTGGGGTGATCTAAGCAGTGCCTCGGCTCTGCACAGGAGTGAATTCCACCCTAGGCCAGGGTTTTGCCCCCCTCCTCATCTAGAACTCGCAGCAGGGCAGTTCCCCATCCCGGGTCAAACATCAACCCTGTGGATGCAGCTGTTTCCGTGGAACAGAGAATGTGAGACCCTCCCACTGCTGGGCTAGAAAACACCCCTAAAGCAGATGGACGCAAGGCCTGATTTCGAAAGTCCACCATCAACATGTCTCTAGATCTTAAAAGGGGCATGAAATAAGCTCCCTCTGTCTTGTGGGTCAGAAAACAGCCAAGCGGCAAGCCCCTTTGCCAGTTTAAATCGTCCTTAATGCCGCCCGGGGGAGGCAGTCTGATTAGCAAAGCATATTTGCAGTAGATACATTTTTAATTAAACAGTACGTTGTTTGCCCTCACCCCCTCGCCTCCAACGAGGGTTAGCTGCTGGCATCTTCGATCTCAGACAGATGGCTACTGCTAAGATATTACAACCTACTGCCATCTGGACAGAGCTGGCCTAGCCAGCCACGAGCCAGGCTCTGCCAATGTGTTCACTAAACACCGCGCGTTAATGCGATCGGCCTGACAGCTGCGGATGAGGGAGGGCCGCTGGCAGCCGAGGTGGAGAGAGAGGCTGTCTTGGCCACTCGACCTTCAGAGCTCCTGAGAGGTGCCTCTGTTGATGGGCCAGAGCTGTTAGGAACGATGGAGTCTCATGCCTGAGCTGGTCCAAACATAACCCCAAAGCACCAATAAACACCTGCTCAACACCATGAAAAAGGGGTGAAATTTGTCCCCCCAGGCCTAGGCCCCACCCTCAGCCCCATGGTCGGGACTCCCAGAATCCTTTGCTTCCACGTTAAAAATGCTGGGCTGTTCTACACGGAGAGTTCTGGACACCTGCTATCAGCTGTGGGGCTGAATTAGTGTCATCAGCGGCGGCTTATTTGTGTAAAGGTTGCCTGACACAATGCTGTTGTCGCTGGGATCAGCCCCTGGTACTGATCAGCTGTCGGGTGTAATGTACAATATCTCTACACATCCCCCACCCCGGGGGCTGAGCCTTTAGGGCTCTCTTGTTATCTAATTATCTCAGAGCTGCTTTTTGATGCCTGGTGGGCAGGAGCATTTTTATTTGCAGCACCCTGGTCCATTTCCTTCACCAATGGACGTACCGTGGGTCTGTTGCGTCTCCATCCTCTCTCAGGGCACAGCCCACCCGCTGCTGCTATGAACCCATTTTCAGAGCCATAAAGAGAAACGTTTTTTCCCCATTGAGATTAAGCACCGGGGGGAGGAAAGTCACTGGAATCTCCTGCTTCTGTGACTCGGCCCTGTGATTGCCAGTCTCGAAGAAGCAGGGTCCATGATATGCTTTCACCATCCGCTCCTTTTTCTCAGAGGCTGCCGAAGGAGCAGTGTGTTGCGTGTGGAAGCAGATTTCAATTCCCTAAGCAGTTAAAGGCCAAATCCAGAGTTGGTGCAAATTGACAAAGCTCCACTGATGTCAATAGGGCCAGCTGGGGTAAATCAGTGGCCCCCCTTTGAAGCCAGTGTGACTTGGCCCAGCTCCATTTGAGGCAATGGGTCTGATTCTCCAACACCCTGCATCATGTGCCGCCCCAGAACAGAATACCCAGTTGGCCCTCCTGTAAATGACTACACAAAGTGCAGGGCAATGGAGAGCCAGGACCAATGGAAACAACAAGGAGTCCGGTGGCACCTTAAAGACTAACAGATTTATTTGGGCATAAGCTTTCGTGGGTAAAAAAACCCCACTTCTTCAGATGCATGGAGTGAAGATTACAGATGCAGGCATTATATACTGACACAGGAAGAGAAGGGAGTTACCTCACAAGTGGAGAACCAGTGTTGACCGGGCCAATTCAATCAGGGTGGATGTAGTCCACTCCCAATAACAGATGAGGACCAATGGAGTGATGCTGATTTACACCAGCCAGGGATCTGATTCTGTGTCTTTAATAAATCCCCTTACACAAAACTCCTACAGGATTTAATTGCAAATCATCTTCTCTCTATAGCTTTTTGTTTTTTAAACCACCTTAACATTCCCCTGAACCTGGGGCCAGTTTGTACTCTGGCATGATTTAGGTTGCTCTAACCACTATACCCCACAAGCCTCCCTTAGCTGGGAATAGAACCCAGGAGTCCTGAATCCCGAATCCCAGCCCACACCCACTTTTGGAGTCTGCTGGGTATCAGACCCAACCACCACGCTATTGCCATGTCAGCAGCTTGCCTCAAGGTGGTGCTGTTGCCTTCCATATGGACACAGAGCAGGGTTCCTTTCCCAAGGTCCCTTTGCAGAATGATGGAGGTGGGATTGCGGAGGGATCATTCTCCTTCCTAAGCCCCAGGGATGGTGGCACCTGGAGACAGGACACGGCATGGAGTGGGCTGAGGGGGGCTCTGAGGTGGCTCGGCTGGCTGGTTCTTGCTCGCATGCTCAGCAGCTAACTGATCCCCATCTGTGGGGTCAGGAAGGAACCTCCCCACCCCAGGGCAGACTGGCAGGACCTTTGAGGGGGGCAGGAGCGGAGTTCACCTTCCTCTGCAACGCGTGGGTCTCCCACTTAATCATTGCCCTGCATTGTGGGGGGCGGGGGGCCTCCTGTTCGCTGCCCGTGGCCTGTAACAGCCTAGTCTCCTGCGGGCTGTCACACTTCGGTCTCATTTGGGCTGTTGGGTTTAGTGTGCAGGCGCTGGCCGGCGCCATACAGGAGGTCAGCCTATGATCTGGAGGCAATTTAAACTCCACGGGTACGTCTACACTGCATTAAAAGACCCACGGCACCGAGTCTCAGAGCCCAGGTTCATTGACTTGGTCTGACGGGGCTGGGGCGTCAGGGCTATAAAATTGCACTTTAAACATTTGGGCTCCGGCTGACGCCTGGGCTCTGAGACCCTCCCCCCTTGCGGGGTCTCATTGCCCAGGCTCCAGCCCAAACCTGACCGTCTACACTGCAATTCTTAGCCCCGCAGCCAGAGGCCCCCCTCCCCTGTGAGCGGCTGTTCTGGGGGAGTCTCTGATTGCAGTGTGGCCATGCCCAACAACTCTGTGATTGTGGTGGGTGTTCTGAGGCGACATAACCAGGAGGAATTGGATAATGTGGAGCACCGGTTCCTACTGGCTGAATGCCAGTCAATGAGGCCTGGGGCAAAATCTCACCATGGAGCCCCTTGCTAGTGTGCCATTTAAAAACAGCACAGGGGAATAGACGGTGTGATGGGCATATCCCGTCTTGGATCAGGGAATGAGGGGCAGGGGTTCTCCAATTTCCGATTCTCTGGGCCAGATCCTCCGCTGGTGTAAATCGGCACCACACCCCTGATGTCAGGGGAGCCCGGTGCAATGAACTGAATCAGCTGTGCCCTCCATGACCCGGCGGCTGAGCGACCTTCCCCATTAAACGGCGTCTCTCCGGACGAGAGGATTGTGCTGAGGAACCGTTTCTTCCGATAAAAATCTCCCATGAAGTTATGACGGTTATGCCGGGGTAATAAAACCTGAGATTCCACCGCCTTCATCAAAGCATAGGACCTCAGGATACAGACATCAAAAGGGAATCTCTTCTGGAGGTCTAATAGGGCCACCATTACCACTGCTGCCCTAATGATTAGGACAAGATGTGCCCTCAAATTCTGGCTCCTGAGGGCAAGTGCTTCCAAGCTGCTGGACTTAATCCTTCCTCCGGCGAGGGATTCCAGCGTGAGATTTCTCTTGTACGTCCAAGGGAAGGAAATTAATACGTCTCCAGGTCGCGCCAAGCACCAGGCCCCTGCGATATTAGCTCTGATATCGAATATGCGAGACGTGTGCAGAGGGGATTTCAATAACACGCTCCATTTCTCTCTCCTTGTTAGCGAGGGAGCTGGGAATTCTCTGCCGTGTTCGGCGCCTGCCTCTGACTACTGGCGGTGGTTCGGGCAGGGCAGTGAGCGGCCCGGGCTTCCACTCAATGACAAATACTCCATCATCCGTATTTACCGGGAGGATGCAAACCACAGGCGGGAGGGGTGGAAAAAAGGAACAATCAGGCCACCAATTTCATCCCAACATGCTAAACCCCTGCAAGTCCCAGCGGGCTGCAGTAGGGTTTGTGGATGTGAAGATCAGGCTACTTTTTTGCGGGTGGTCAAAGGCCACTAAGGGAGTTAAGGTGCTTGGATCCCAGTCTATGCCTTGTCAACACGTAAAGGTTGTACTGCTTTAACAGTCCTGGGATAGTGATATGTAGGTATCCCCCTATTGTGGGTGTAGTTATATGGGTCTAAAGGTGTTTATACACCCCGTATAGCTCGTTTCCTGTACTGAAAGGAGAATAAGCTACACTGGTATAAGGCAACTTTATACCAGTATAACTCTGTCCATATTAATTGTTATTATTAATTAATGTTACAGTAGCACATAGGAGCCCCAGTCACGGACCAGGACCCCATTGTCACAGCAGAACAGGGGCGGGACCGCAGGCGGAAGGGGTGGGGAGAGCCCCAGGAAACCTTAATCCACCTCTGCACAGAGCTCGTCCTCAGATCAGCAAGACAAATCGCCATGGGGTGTCGCCGCCTTGAAGATGGAGCAGGACCCAGATTGCTGTGAGAGTGAGATCCTTATGGTGGCCTGGCTGGAGGTTCAGTCTGCGGTTCTTGGTATGGATGGATTATTAGGATGAAAGGCCAACTAATTACGGAGTGTGTTTACCAAGGAATACCCCCGTGCTAGGCGCTGCGCGAACACAGAACAAAAGGACAGTCCCTGCCCCCAAAAGCTGGTTTTACTGCTGTAATTATATTGGTAAAAAATCACCCCCCTAACCAACATAGTTACACTGGCACAAACACTGTGTTTCGAACGGGCATAATGAGCAACCGATGGGAGGTACGCGCTCAAATCCCAGTTGAAATGCTTAAATAGGGATTTAGGAGCCAAACCACATTGGGGCTTATAAATACTGCTGCTGCTGGGCAGCCACCCTGGGAAATGTTGATACCATATGAAAACTCTCCCTCTTGTCTTCCCCCCAAAGCCAAATATTATAAGAACATAACATAAGAATGGCCATACTGGGTCAGACCAGACCAGTATCCTGTCTACCGACAGTGGCCAATGCCAGGTGCCCCAGGGGGAGTGAACCGAACAGCTAATGATCAAGTGATCTCTCTCCTGCCGTCCATCACCACCCTCTGACAAACAGAGGCTAGGGACACCATTCCTTACCCATCCTGGCTAATAGCCATTAATGGACTTAACCTCCATGAATTTATCTAGTTCTCTTTTAAACCCTGTTATAGTCCTAGCCTTCACAACCTCCTCAGGCAAGGAGTTCCACAGATTGACTGTGCACTGTGTGAAGAAGAACTTCCTTTTATTTGTTTTAAACCTGCTGCCCATTAATTTCATTTGGTGGCCCCTAGTTCTTATA
This sequence comes from Platysternon megacephalum, assembly GCA_003942145.1. NCBI lineage: Eukaryota > Metazoa > Chordata > Testudines > Platysternidae > Platysternon > Platysternon megacephalum. The sequence continues at coordinate 4,224,800 of QXTE01000096.1, forward strand.
TTATGGGAACAAGTAAATAACTTTTCCTTATTTACTTTCTTCACATGACTCATGATTTTATATACCTCTATCATGTCCCCCCTTAGTCTCCTCTTTTCCAAGCTGAAAAGTCCTAGCCTCTTTAATCTCTCCTCATATGGGACCCGTTCCAAACCCCTAATCATTTTAGTTGCCTTTCTCTGAACCTTTTCTAATGCCAGTATATCTTTTTTGAGATGAGGAGACCACATCTGTACTCAGTATTCAAGATGTAGGCTTACCATGGAATTATATAAGGGCAATAAGATATTCTCCATCTTATTCTCTATCCCCTTTTTAATGATTCCTAACATCCTGTTTGCTTTTTTGACTGCCGCTGCACAGTGCGTGGACGTCTTCAGAGAACTATCCACGATGACTCCAAGATCTTTTTCCTGATTAGTTGTAGCTAAATTAGCCCCCATCATATTGTATGTATAGTTGGGGTTATTTTTCCCAGTGTGCATTACTTTACATTTATCCACATGTTCTTCCACATGAGGGTGATTAACCACTGGAACTAAATACCAAGGGAAGCCGTGGATTCTCCATCTCCTGGGGTATGTCTACACTGCATGTGGGAGTGAGCCACCCAGCTCAGGTCCACAGACTTGTGTTGGTGGGGCTCACGTTAGCATGTTAAAAACAGCTGTGTAGACATTATGGTTCAGGCTGGAACTTGGGCTCTCAAGCCTAAGGGGAGAGGTGGGCTTGAAAGCCTGAGCTCTAGCAAAGCGGATCAAAGCTAGATCCCTTTCTGGGGGACTCAAACACCACTTATTGGTCTTAATACTGGGGTAAATGGGTGAGATTCGCTGCCCTGTGTTATACAGGAGACCAGCCTAGATGATCTAATGGTTCCTTCTGCCCTTCAACTCTGGGAATCTACGAGTTGCACAGAGGGGTTGCTAAAGGAAAGGGATTTCTCATTGAGTTTCAGGTAACTGGGAGATTTAGATAAGGAAGCTCGACACGCGGTGCTACAAACTGGAGCGCATTGGATTGGCTCTTTGTGCCAATGTAATCGACTGTTGGATTGGCAGAGCCTTCCCGAAAGAAATTGACAAGCAGGTCTTGCCGGCATGCAATGTTCTCATTGTAATGGGCTTCCTAAGTGTTTATTAGAATATTTTATCATCTCTGAGAGAGGCAAACTCAGGCCGGCTTGATCGAGACAAGTTGCAACTCTCCTTTGGAAGGAATATTCTTAAAGGGAGCGACCTGCTAACTGGATACATTCACTTTGCCTCAATTTACTCAAATCCTGCCTGTGCCCTATTATGTTGCAGAGATACGGGCGGATTGGAGAAGGCTGGTTTGCATAATTATTATTTATCACTTCATCTAGAACAAGCACCATCCCCCTGTTTCTCCACAGCCCCCCACAATTGTAGATTATATCTGAAGAGGCCCAGCGCCTATTCCTTTGTAAATACGGTAATATGGGTTTGTTTGTTTCTTTTCGATAGCTTTGCAATTTTGCTAACGATTGGCTGGCGGCTGTTGGTGTAGGGATGGACTGTTTACCGCCTATATCTAAACAACACACTACACTGAAGTTCACTGGGTAGGGACTGCCCGCATGCTCGGGGTTCAGCTGATCGCCATATTTGGGGTCGGGAAGGAATTTTCCTCCAGGGTAGATTGGCAGAGGCCCTGGAGGTTTTTCGCCTTCCTCTGCAGCATGGGGCAGGGGTCGCTTGCTAGAGGATTATCTGCTGCTTGAAGTCGTTAAATCAAGATTTGGGGACTTCAACAGCTGAGTCAAGGGTGAGAGTTATTTCAGGAGTGGGTGGGTCAACTCTTGTGGCCTGCATCATGCAGGAGGTCAGACTAGATGATCATAATGGTCCCTTCTGATCTTAAGTTCTATGATTCTATGATTCTATGACTATCACAGTCTGTGTTTCAAGCATATTGTCAGTGCTTAACCAATCAATAATCATTAGAGGAGGGATTAACCCATTTATGACTTCTGCGCTTATGTTAATTATACGAGATATTGCATCGATTGGCAAATGAATACTTCGGGGTCAGATCCTCAGCTGGTGCAAATCGGGGTATCTCACACCCGCTGAGGCTCGGGGCTCAAAATTCAAAAGTTCCCAAAAGCTCCTGCGTAGACACAGGCCCTAGAAACGACCCAAACTGCAATCCAAAGCTAAAGAGAGAGTGCCTCATGCTGCTCCCTGAAATTTGTTCGACTCGGGTTCTGGCCCAGGAAGCCTGTTCCAGAGGTGCTGGCCCATCCCGCAACACGGTCACCTGTCGCTAATTGGCAAATTTAACACCAGGAACAAACTGCAGGGGTGCCCAGTAGTCTATATAGACGTGTCTGATACATAGTGGGGAGTGGTGATCTCCCAGAGTGAGGTGCACGGCAGAACTTGCCCTAGAATAACAGAAGGGACTGTCGGTTAAGATCCAGGGGGCATTAGCAGAACTGGTCTATGAGGGGAAGCTGCATGTCAGGAGCACGGCACATGGGCAGAGCTATCTTAGGCCACGGACTGAAATAGCAGGGGGTGATCCGCAGGTCAGGACCGAAGGAGGAGGACAGAGCTGTCTGAGGACGCCTGCTGAGCGTTTGCTGATCTCAGCTTTACCGTAGTGGGGGTTTATTAGCCCTAATTCCAGACATCAAATTTTCGAAAGAAAATATAATGCTCCTTCTGGATCACTGCCTGGCACACGTCTGGCTCTCGTCCATTCCGTTCCCCCAAGAAGCGGAGGGATGATGGGTTTGAATTAAGACACTGGAAGACGACCTTTACCCTTTTGTCTCTGAGAGAGGAATTAATTATTTTGTTCTCTCATTACACTGGAATAAAATCTATTTTAGAGCAGCATAAATTTTGGTGCCTGAAATCACTTTTTATATCCCGGGAAACATTTCTCGCCATCTCGCTCTTTTTTAAGTCATTTGTATTTAATTGCTCGGCTGTCGACGTTTCTGATGAAATACAAAAGAGAGAAAAATGAACTACCGTGTTTTGAAGAGACTGATTTAAAACTCTGGCAATTGAAGAATTGGCTTCCAGGCAAAGGTAGGGGATTGAGGGCGGATGGTACAAGTGGTTAGTTCGCTAGCCAGAGACCTAGGTTTAATTCCTAGCTCCGCCACCGACTCCGTGTGCCCTTGGGCAAATCTCTGCAGTGTATTCCTGGGTCTGTGGGACCGGGGCTTCTGGACATGGTGTTTCTAAGCTCACGCTTGAGCAGCCACACTGCACTCTAAACATGGGTTTACACTGCTTGACCTGAGTCTCTCAGCCGTGCTAATGTAACCCACACACCTCCTGGTTGTGATGCTCTGTCCCCTCTAGTGGCACCGAGACCACTTAGAGATTAATGAGTCTGCTCCAGCCTTAGCTAAGAGCCACGTGGCTTTTCCCTCATGCAGTAGAGGCTCATGCATTTAGCTCCAGGGGTCCCAGGTTCGATCCTGCCTGCCGATGACCAGGGTCTGTCAGTGTTACACTAATGCGTCCATATTGCACTGCATAGAACATCTGACTTCAGGTCTGCAGCTCAAGCTGCATCCACACTGCAAAATGACAGGGCTTGGACTCAGGTCTCAGCAGGACTCGGGCTCTAACCCACCCCTCAGCAGGCTCCTAGGACCCAGACCCTGAGTGCTTACTGACCTGAGTCAGATCATTTGTATGCAGACAGACAGGAGGCTTGGCCTCAAACCTGAGTCAGAACCAGGGCTTAGCGGGCAGTGTAGACGTACTCTCTGTGCCTTGGTTCCCTACTTATAAATTGGTACCGTCACTTCTGTAGGTCCCATGGGGGTTGTGAGCAGGTTCGGGCCCCGGTGAACATTTTTTTTCGGGCCCCCCAGCAAGGGCGGACCGGCTAAACAGGGCCGACGAGCGGGGGGGGGGGAAGCCGGGCCCGGAATTTTTTTGGGCCCCCCAGCAAGGGCGGACTGGCTAAACAGGGCCGACGAGAGGGGGGGAAGCTGGGCCCCGGGCCCCCTTCCGGACCGCTGGGCCCCGGTAATTTGTACCGGCTTCCCCCCCTCTCGTCGGCCCTGGTTGTGAGGATACATGCAGTAAAGATTGTGAGGTGCTCAGACATTACAGCCACAGGGGCCATCTAAGTACCTTAGCTAGGATAGTCGGGGAGGGGCTCTGGGATCTTGGATGGGGTTGGAGGCCATCCCTTTCATTCAGCCAAGGTCCAGAGGTGGGAGGTGATGAAGCGTTAAATTCTCCAACGAGCCGACATCCCATTTTCAAAAGTGACTTAGGCGCCCAGGCCCAGATCGGCACCTAATTCCCATGGGCATTTGGTGCCTAAATACCTTTGAGGCTCTGGGCCTTAGTAGCCTAAGTCTCATTAAAAGTCAACTCCTAAGAGCCTAAATCACTTTTGAAAAATGGCTCCTAAACCACTTAGACACTTTTGAAACTTTTACCCAAAGCCCCACAGTGAGAGGCAAAAAAGTAGGATTTCGTGCAGGAAACTTAAAATGATGTCGGGTTCACTGCTTTAGTGCAAGAGCTCTCAGGCCCTGGAAGCTGACCCCCTGAAAGTTCACAAACAGGTGTCAGGAGGTTGTGACCCCTCCCTCCCACCCCTCCTATATTTCTAAATGGAAAAGGGGTCGGAGCTAGAGGAGGCAGGGGCCCAGGGGTGGAGAAGGGGATCGTGGTATAGAATCATAAAAATGTCAGGGTGGAAGGAACCGCGAGAAGTCATCAAGACCAGCCCCCTGCACTGAGACAGGACCAAGTAAACCTAGAGCAGGGGTCGGCAACCTTTCAGAAGTGCTGTGCCGAGTCTTCATTTATTCACTCGAATTTAAGGTTTCCCGTGCCAGGAATACATGTTAACGTTTTTAGAAGGTCTCTTTCTATAAGATATAACTGAACTATTGTTGTATGTAAAGTAAATAAGGTTTTAAAAATGTTTAATTTAATTTTAAATGAAGCTTCTTAAAATGCAGAGCCCTCCGGACTGGTGGCCAGGACCCGGGCAGCGTGAGTGCCACTGAAAATCAGCTTGCGTGCCGCCTTCGGCACACGTGCCATAGGTTGCCTACCCCTGACCTAGACCATCCCTGATGGCGGTTTGTGGAACCTGTTCTTAAAAACCTCCAGTGATGGGGGTGCCATGTGGAAAAGGCCGCGAACCCCTGTTTTAGGTGTAAGTAGCTCTTTCCGTCACTTCGGTTTCATGAGTCTTTATTTCTGATGCAAATAATTTTCAGTGATGCAAGCGAGGGGACACCTAACGTGTGCAGAAGATAGGCCTGCAGCGAGCCGTGTCCCGCAGAATGAGGAGTAGCGAGGTATGCCTGGTGGCAGTGTCTTTGACCCAGTCTAGTGGCTAATGAGTCTACTAGAGCTGCTGGTGAGGCCAGGTAGGCCAAGATTATTGAGAGTGATTGGTGATTACGAGAGTGAAGCCAGTTGCCCTTAAGGAAGATGGTGGCTAGGGTGACCAGACAGCAAATGTGAAAAATCAGGACAGGGGTTGGGGGGTAATAGGAGCCTATATAAGAAAAAGACCCAAAAATCGGGACAGTCCCTATAAAATTGGAACATCTGTCACCCTAATGGTGGCCCTCTATGCTGCTGGGAAGCAGAGAGGTGTCCTGAGAGGACCAGGTGAATGGAGGCGGTGGCCATCTTTGCTATGGGTAGCCTCTGCCCTCCCTCCCAGTGAGAGTAATGTGAGATGGTGGCTGGTTTGAGAAGGCCATCAAAACTGAGGGCAGCCTGTGGCCTCAGTCCCACTGAGAACAATAAGAGGTGGCAACCATTTTGAAAGAGGGCAACCCCTGAGTGAGTTTCTGTGGAAGAGAACATTGTTTTTCAGACTGGATGAGAAACTTTCTTTTGCATGACCCTCCTCAGCACAAATGTCCTTAGACGGAGACAAAAGGGAATCTCAAGGAGGGAATTTTTCACTCAGTCCCCTGCTTCCATTCCCTTCTTTGAGTGGAAACGGCCAGAACTGGATTATTCCACAATTACGTTGAGCCCCGTCTGTCGGTTCTTAATCCATTGCTGAGGAAATGGAAAGGCCTAACCACGGCCACACGCTCCGCAGCAGCCTGGGTGGCAAAATGACTTGACATGCAGCCCGGCCGCCCCTTGCCCTTGATTTATTGATCGCATCCCGCTGTGTCATGGGCCCTCAGCTGGTTACGGCGACATATTCTCCATGCGGGCGGGGGAGAAATGGCAGCCATCGGAAATACTAATTGGCTAGACAGGTCAGTACCTGCTAGGGGTGGCAGAGAGGTTTATACCATCCCTGCGGGATGCTCAATTGCTTGGAATTTAAAATGACAATTAATACATATGGTTAAACTGCCCCCTGGCATCGCCCCCCCCCCTCCACACACACACAAATTCCTCTCCCTGTTAATTGAATGGCATGAAGCCAATGAGGTCAGAGCTCACTCAAGCCAGACAAGGGCATAGAAACACATAGCGCTGTCTGCTAGTGAGACAGGTCTGTCTACCTACCGGTGTTTAGCATTCCTGCCATGAACTGCTCATTAAAAAGCTAAAAGACGGCTTAAGCATCCCATTAGAGACTCCAGTGTTCTGTAGTTTCTTCCCTTCCAGATATGTTTGTGTGGTTAGAGGCCAACGTGTGTAGGTAGCAGAGATCACAGCCAAATGTCTGGAGGAAAAAGGGGAACATTTACATTTCTGGCCTCGCCGGCTGCAGGGCCAGATTCTTTCATGTCACCCTCTTGGCAAACAAGCCGGGTGGCTTGTTCGAGGAAGAGACTCGATTTACCCGTTACCTGCGGGAGAGTGGGGAAGGAGGGCTTAGATCTTGGAGGTGACTCTGTCATTCCTTCTGCACCTGCATCGATTCAGCGCTGGGAACCTGAATTAAATACGGTGCTTGCTTAAAAAAATAAAATAAAAGAGGCATTTAGACTCCTAGAGTGCTTCTTCTTTGATCTCAGGAGCTAGACTGGTACCTGGACGCTCAGCCCACGCAGGTAGAACCCCCAGCACCGAGTGTGCTGTCAGTGCATTTAACTCCTGGCTGTTCAGGGTGCTTGGCAGATTCCCCCCCACCGGGGAGCAAGATTTGGATTTCGATACAAACACACACACAATCCAAATCTTTCTTATGGCTACTTGGCAGGGAGGGGGCTGATGAGATTTCGCAACTCTGCTACTCTGGCCACTCTAGGATCTCAAAGCTCTTTACATAAATGTATTATGAGGATGGTTAGTTACTGTGTCTATTACGGTAGCGCCTAGAGCAGGGGTCGGCAACCTTTCAGAAGTGGGGTGCCGAGTCTTCATTTATTCACTCTGATTTAAGGTGTCGCGTGCCAGTCATACATTTTAACATTTTTAGAAGGTCTCTTTCTGTAAGTCTATAATATATAACTAAACTATTGTTGTATGTCAAGTAAATAAGATTTTTAAAATGTTTAAGAAGCTTCATTTAAAATTAAATTAAAATGCAGAGCCCCCCGGACTAGTGGCCAGGACCCGGGCAGTGAGTGCCACTGAAAATCAGCTCGTGTGCCGCCTTCGGCACGCGTGCCATAGGTTGCCTACCCCTGGCCTAGAGGCTCATGCCGAGCTCGGGGCCCTGTTGTGACAGATGCTGTCTGGCTACAGAGAAAGAGACCGTCTCTGCCCCCAAAGCTCACAGTCTAACTAGACAAGGCTGACAAAGGGTGTGAGAGGAAACTGAGGCAGGAAGTAACTTGGCCAAGGACTCACAGCAGGTCATTGGCAGAGCTGGGGATCAAACCCAAGTCTCTTGACTCCCGCTTTGTTGCTCCTTCAACAACTAAGAGTGACACTGGAGACAGGTCAGTAATACTGCCCCGGTTTTGCAGGTATGGGAACGGAGGGCCACAGCACCTCTGCAAGTCAATGGACTAGAACCCAGGCATCCTGACCCCCTAGTCCTGCCCTTTAACCACATGATCATCCTTTCTCCACCCCTGCTTACGGTGCAGTGGCCTGTGGCGAGAGCCAATACAGCTTTGCACCCTGCGGGCAGCAGGAGGTCATAAACAGGAAGCACATGTATGGAGGGTGAAATTCCCTGTGCAGAGGGTCAGCACAAGCCACGTGCACCATACGTGCTCTAGTTTGAAGGCTTAAATGGGGTTTGAGTGGGACATAGGCCCTGTGCTGGCTTCCTGCACAGGGGGGGATTATGACCTAGGAGAAGTCCGAAGAATTTTGTAACTTTCCTTGGGAAAATCTGACTCTTAATGACCATTACACCTTTGCCTAAAATGGGAATGATCCTGTTTACCCAGCTGACATGGTGCGCCGTGGTTTTCTGAATCAATATGTGAGCAGTGCTACCCTGTCGCAGGCCAAATCCCAGGGGGTTCTGGGCACCAGCTGCTCCCTTAGGGGCAAGTCCCAAGCCAGGGCCCGATGCTGAGCTCCCGCCCATTTTTGCATCACTCCGCTGACATCGCTGTTGTTACTGCTGGTTTACACCGGCATTAATGAAATCAGCTTCCGTCATTGCCCAGCCGAAGCGTCCATTGCATTCCATAGGACTGTCACTAGAGCGAGGATTTCAGGACTTGACCCCCCTCCAGAGAAATCAGAGGAGGGAAAGCCTTCCAGTATATTTAGTACAATCTAGTCGCTCTCTTTGGATTTTCCATCCTACGCTGTATTCATCCAGGCCAGTCTGAAATGCCGTAAGCAGGCGGCTACAACATCTAATGAGAGCTCAGAGCCTGGGAAAGCATCCCTGAGGAGATGCAGCCTCAGCTGGTCTTTGCAATCACCCAGGGAAACCTTATCCGACTATCACTTAATAATAACTGCAGTAGTAATTGCTCTGGTTACACCCAGAAGCCCCATCCAGAACTGTGCTGGGTGCTGTACAAATACAGATTCAGCTTAGTATCCTGTCCCAAAGGGCTCACAGTCTAAGGACTTGATCCTTAGGTCCAGCCAAGCTCTTCTCATTGCACAGGGGGTCTCAAACTGGGGGTCAGGACCCCTCAGGGAGTCCGCGAGGTTATTACATGGGGGGTCGCGAGCCATCAGCCTCCACCCCAAACCCTGCTTCACCTCCATCATTTATAATAGTGTTAAATATAAAAAAAAGTGTTTTTAATTTATAAGGGGGGGTCGCACTCAGAGGCTTGCCATGTGAAGGGGGTCACCAGTACAAAAGTTTGAGAACCACTGACTTTGCAGAACCAAAGTTACCTTTATGTCCCTGATCTTGGAAGCCCACAGTTTAATTTAGAGCAGCCCCAGGGCTGCTATAAAGGAGATTTATCTGGATAGACGTGTATATGTGGATAGTGAGATAGTACAAAGAGTGCCATCTACCGTCACATGAGACTATGTAGCATTGTTAATAAATTAGTAGGTTCAATAAAGTCATTATTATGCACTTGTAACCCATGCTAACATGCTCTGGCTCTTTGTCCCCCTCTAGTGGTTGGAACATGCCTAGAGAGTCAAGCAATAGAAATCCCTGTATTTAGATCTGTAGGTTGAAGGTTCAGTCCCTGCTGATGACCCATCCTGGGGTGTCATTACCGCAAATAGCTTCCTCCTGACCCCAGTTCATCACAGGGACCATTTATGACACTTGGGGATTCCCTTACATCAGGGGAATTTCCAGCAGTCTTGTTAGGGCAGCTCCCCCTGCTCTAACAAGGGGGTTGGGGGAACAGGACCAAACCCTAAGTTTAGCCAAGTTTCCCCTTCCCCCTTATGAATTTTTCTGGGAAGGATTCAGAAAATCTAGAGCGTCTCCCTTTAAACAAAGGCAACATTTCTCTTCCACGCCCCAACCCCTTTCTCCTTCTTTCTTGCTTTCTTTCTAAAGGAGAAATGAGTTGTCTTCTAGCAGATGTGACTAAAGTCCTCTGGAAATGTCAGCTGTGGCTGGAAAGGGACCCAGATAACATTTAGCTTTAGGTAAGAGAGTAGATTTGCTCCCCGCTAATTCATATTTATAAGCTCCCATGTTCCCAGGGAGAGTGGAGCGCTGATAGCACTTGCTGATTGCTAGTGAGAAGCAGAGGGAATTGTTTTCATATCTGAGATTAAAGAGCCGTTTCTGCTCCCAGCGGCACCTGTGTATTTACGCTGGTCATTCTCAATTCATTCTTATAAGATTAAGACTGGAAATGGGAAATGGTTATATAGTGCTGAGTAGGATGGAAGGGAAGGGGATTCCAGGGGGATGTGTGTGTGGGGAGGGGCTGTGTGTGTGTGGGGAGGGGCTGGGGGGGGGGGCAGGGGATGAAGGCAGAAGATAAGCCGAACAATGCAAGTCATTGACAGTGGTGGAGGGATATGACGCCCTGTGGGGAATTGATAAGGAAGGCACTCTTTTGGGATATGCCTTGACGTAACATTGGCCATCAGAGCCGTGTCCAGGAATACACCTGTCAATTGCATTGCACCTTTCCGGCCATGGCAAGGAGCGTTTGGGACAATGGATGTTCATAGGTTTGGAAGTTAGCTGGATTTTTCTTCCTTGCAGGGGCAAGACCAATTTCCGGTCCAAGCGGAGATGGGCCTTGGTGAGGGCCCGGCTCCTAGCTCCACCCACTGGACTACACTCATCCCTGTGCAGGTATCCCCAAGTCTTTGGCAAATTCCAGTCCAGAAGGGCGAGTGCAGCATTTGCTTGTGTTAAAGGGGTTTGGGGGTTGAGATTTCACTCCTCGTTCCCTGGTGGCGGGAGACCTGGCTTATTTCTAGAACGTTGCCCAAGTGGAGCCTTTCCAGGCTTCATGGTCCTGTCTCCTTCACTGGCAGAGGAAGGTGTGGGGCGACTTTCCAATGCACCCCCCACCCCCAGACGTACCCTCTGTCTGTCAGAGCGAACGTCCGTAAAAAACACAAAACCAAATGAGCGGTTGAGAAACGTGCCGTAGGTTTTCTCAGTGAAACGCGGCAAGAACCATCGCTGTCAGAGGAACAACTTCACAACAAGTTCTCCTTAGCTCAATCCCGATGAAGAATGCTTTAGAAGCTGGCTCAAGAAAGGGGTAAGAATGGTGATAACTAGAGAGAGAAGATGAGTATCAGAGGGGGAGCCGTGTTAGTCTGGAGCTGNGTCCACCCCCCACCCCCAGACGTACCCTCTGTCTGTCAGAGCGAATGTCCGTAAAAAACACAAAACCAAATGAGCGGTTGAGAAACGTGCCGTAGGTTTTCTCAGTGAAACGTGGCAAGAACCATCGCTGTCAGAGGAACAACAAGTTCTCCTTAGCTCAATCCCGATGAAGAATGCTTTAGAAGCTGGCTCAGGAAAGGGGTATGGATGGTGATAACTAGAGAGAGAAGATGAGTATCAGAGGGGGAGCCGTGTTAGTCTGGAGCTGTAAAAAGCAACAAAGAGTCCTGTGGCACCTTATAGACTAACAAATGTATTGGAGCATGAGCTTTCGTGGGTGACGAAGTGGGTATTCACCCACAAAAGCTCATGCTCCAATACATTTGTTAGTCTATAAGGTGCCACAGGACTCTTTGTTGATTTTGGTTATTATTTTCCAACAGCTCCTGAATTTATGTCAGTTAATTAACAACAAACAAACAAAACCCTTCATATCAATACAGGATCCAGGTTTTCAGTCCCTGCTTTAAAGCTTTCTCTCTCTCTCTGTCTCTTTATTTTTAAACATGTTTGCGAATTGGCTGAGCGAGCCCAGAGAGAGCGAGAGTGTTAACACAGGGCAAGGGGGGGCGGGAGGGAGAAAACATTGTGTTAGGGGATCGTAAGGCCTGGAATTAGAAATTTAAAAAAAAGAAGAAGAAGGGAGGGGCTGTGTGGGGTGGAGAGAGAAAAAGGCCAAAAAGAGAAACAAGACAATGGCAGAAGGCACCCATGGGGACTTCCTGAGAGGTTTTAGAAATTCAAAATACGCCTTAGAGCCTCAAAGCTGTGTCAGTCACAACCCCGGGACAGGGATCACTGGGGCTGCGGCCGAACAATACCAGATTGTCTAAGGAAGGTGGGAAAATCGGGGGTCTCAACGGCTCTCGCTCACACCAGCGGTTCCGCTAGTCAAGCACGCGTTCCACATGAATCAGTTCTGGACAGTGCCTTAGCATAATCCCCTCCAGCCTTGCTATGACAACTTGAAGGAGAATTCGGCGGCTGAGTGACAGCAGACACAGCGCTGACAAGGCACAGAGCCTGGAGGACTCCCTCCCTTCCCCCGGTAACTTTTTTGTTTGTGTGTGTGTTTGCATGGGGGTGTGTGTGCGCATTCGGATGCTGCAACCTATAAAATAATGTAGCCGGTTTTATTGCCTTAAAAAACCTTCGATCTTTCCTTCTCCCCCCCCCCCGCTCCCTTTGCATCTTTCTCATCATCGTCAGTTTCAAACCTAGGCTGCTTCTTTGGGTGTCCTTGTCCTGGCCCTAGTTCTACACATGGGCCTGTGAAATATACATGGCTGTAAACAGGCAGCGTGGGGCTAGGTGTGCCCTGGGGGAATGGACTTGTACCTGCCAATCCTTTGACATTTAGCAAGTGCCGACAGGGAGGGGAAAGTACCTAGCCTGTGGATATGACATCTGGAGACACGTGTTGACTGCAGCTAAGGGTCAAAGGCCTGTACCCCACTTGTCTGCTGTGTCAGAGGAGAGAGTCCCAGGACTGAGCCCCACTTACATGCATTACAAGGAGACAACAGCGCTTTGAAACACATGCATGGCTGGAGGTGAGGATGCTGCAGTGGCGAGCCATAAACCATTTATTACACCCGGGGACAGATGCTTGATATGTGCCCGGTACTCACAAGGGACAGAAATGGCCTCCAGCCCATTCATCACAGAGCCAGAGTTATTACACGAGATGTCGCCATTAGGAAGGGACGATAGTCTCCTGGTTCAGGAGACATGGGCTCTAATCTCAGCGCTGCCACAAACGCCTGTCCTCATGGCTCCATTTCTTCATCTATAAAACGGGGAGGAGACGCCCCTGTCCTCAGCTGTGCGGCCAACGTTGGTGGAGCGTGTTGAGATCACTGGGTGGCCGGTGCCGTGTGAGTGCAGAGTGCTGCAAAAAGGTCAGGGTACGTGGGCACTGCAGAGTGGAATCGTAACAACTCGGCTGTATGTCAGAGCAGGGCCCTGTGCTGCTAAAGGAGAATTGCATTGCGTTCAAGTGGGAGGGGACTGTGCTTTCAGAGCAAAAGTTTGAGCTCTAGCCCCATGGAGTTCTCTGCCGCAGCAGTAGGTCGACAACCACGGTCTCCTAGGTGGGCTGCTTGTTTCCTCACACATACATGAGAGATCTGTCCTGGAGGCACTTTATCATGGACCCAGCTCTGCCTGGCATGTAGTTTTTGTTTAGCACTTTTAAGGCACATTTCATCTCTTTGCATCTAAGGCTCCCTTGGGAGGCAGGTAAGTTAGTAAAACTGTAGCCATGGCCTCCTGCAGAGAGAACTCTGGTTTACATATCGATACTATATAAAGAGAGATGCAACATCACCAGACCCGGGGGCCAAATTCTCTTCTTCGTCACACCCATGCAAACATTGTTGACTTTTGAGGGTTAACCAAGGCAAAATTTGGACCAGTCTTTGGGGGTCATTTGTGTGAAAGGCGCTGTACAAAATCAGAAGTCTGGAACAACGCTGACCATTGAAGTCCAGCTTTAGGTAGTAAACTTGCAGGCTCCATTCCTCGGGGAGACCTTTAAACTGAGCAGTTACACTACTCACAATGCCTTACTTTGGAATGCATTGTCTAGTGCTTAAAAGCACAGGGAGTCAGGACTCCTGGGTTCTGCTCTGGACTCTGCATCAGTCTTGTTCGAAGGCCATGGTCAAGTCACTCGACCTCTCTGTGTCTCAGTTTAGCTACCTCATAGGAAGGGGTGGGGTTTACGAGGCTAAATTTGTTAACGGGTGGGCGGGCTAGAGAAGGACAAAGAGTTGCTATGGTTATGAAAAGGTTGGAGGCAGCGCTATCTTAGTCCAGTCTGGAAACCGTCTGGGTGCAACCCGGCGGGTGGATCAAGTCTGGGGGCGTCTCCGGGGGTCTCTGAGTTGCGACAGGCCATCGAGGTTTACAAATGGGTCCTGAGCCCCAAAAGGTTGAGAACCACCGGGCTCCGCGATCTGCCACGACTCGATGCACATGTGCTCTACCACAGGGCAGGATCTCTAGTCCTTATATACAGAGCAGCAGCAGCAGTGAGGGGGCTGCACCCACCCCCGCAGAGAGAGAAATTAAAGAACATTGGCCAGTTGACTTGAGTGGGGATTGTCTATGGGGATTCCAATGGGCAGACGCCAGCGGAGCCCCTGGCCCCCAACAGGCAAATGCGCTTCGGAGCCCTTGGCTCCCCTCGCTGTTTCTGCCAGGTGGAAGTGATTGTGCAGCCACAGGCTGGGAAGCTCCGGCAGAGAACAGTGCCAGCAGGTGCCAGACCCAATGCAGAGGCAATAAAGCACAACAGGAAAGCCAGGGTGAGGCCCTCTCTGCAGCACCAAAGCGGGGAGCGGTTACTGTTAAGAGCAGCACTCGAAACCTTTTGCAGTGCGTAATAGCAACAACTTTATTGAACCTACAAGCGAATGAATAATACAACAGATGCTATTACTCTTCTCTACCCACTAAATGGTGCAATCTTTGTATGCACGGCCTAAGTACACACACGCATACGCAGCTACCACTCTCTGACCAGACACACAGCTCCAGGGCCCCCTCCTGCTCAAGTCAACAGGCCTGATTCTCCACTGCCTGGCTCCTTGGGCAGGCATTGACATCAGGACAAAGTGGGCCCAAAATGTAACTGAGTCAGAACAGTAGAACTGCTCTGACTCATTCACAGGTTATCGTTGCACTGGGATAGCTGACGTCGGAGTAGTTAAACTGAGGGCTGATCTACAGTTTGGGCAACAAAACTGATTTAGCGAAATCGGTGCAACCGCCTAATGTGGACATGCCGAAATCGGTTTAGTGGTCTTAGTGGGGGTGCTGCTGACCTTTCCCCACTGGTCCAATGGAGCTTGAGTTTGCTGATCTTGCAGTGCCAGGGCTATGTCTTTTCTGAGGTTCTCTCATGGAGAGGGAGTGAGGGAAGGTGTCTGATGGGGTCCAGAGGGGAGTAATTTGCTTTTGCTTAAAAATGCACTTGTTGTGTTAAATGGGGCACATGCCCCGGAGACTTTTGGAATCAGGAACATTTGATATTCTCCATTCAAAATTACATCCACGAGGGTGTGAGTCAACTGGTACACGCATGTGCAAATGGGTAACTGTGCAAATGGGTACCTGGGCATGGGCAAAAGCATCACTGCATGGTAAGAGAGCATGCAGATGTCTTCTTGTATGTGCAGAAAGGTAAACGTGATTGTTGCGGCCTGGGTTTTAACTTCTGGTCCCCTGATTGGTATGGTATGGATTTTTTTCTGAGCGCCATTTTCACAAAGTTGCCACTTGATAGTCCATAGCATGATCCCTTGCCACACCATGCAGGGAAAATGGGCTAGAACTGTCCTAGGGTCGTGGTTAGCAGTTTCACAGATAGTACAGAGAGATCCTATCCGCCCCCGATTAATCCCAACGCACTTTTCAGCTAGAGGGTCAAATTGTGATCCCAGTTTATACTCATGTAAACTGGAGACGGGGTGAACTGCTCTGGATTTCCTCCAGAGTTGCTCAGAGCAGAATTTGCACCTGCACTTGTCACTGAAATGCATCCAGTAGATGTTATTTGGTGCATCGTCATTTGGTTAATCTCGCTGTTAAACTTAGAGAAAAGAATAAGAAGTTAATAGATCTGGTCTGGATCTAATCCTGCGCCCGTTGAAGGCAGTGGCAAAGCCGTTCTCAATGACTACAGGACCAAGATTTGGCCTAGAATGAATGTAAAGGACATTTTTTTTTATCTTGAGACCTTTGAGTTAGCAAAACGCAGCCTGGTCAAGTCTGGATTTCATGTGGGTCAGTTGTTTTCTTTGGTCTGGATTCCTGAAAAGCACAGACAGACTTGCCCCACTTTCCCTTTATAATTCTATTTCCACGACGCCCTCAGGGCATTTGGATTCACTGCCAGTTCTTCAGGGCGTTGGTCACTCTTTGGCTTTCAGGTTCATATTCTATTAAGAATTGCTCAGCACTTAGCTAATTCTGTATTTATTTATTAGTGTCTGTCTACAGAGACAAAGATTGAGAAAGTGAGACTGGGAGGGAATATTCACAGCTGGGAGCTCTCTGGATAGTTCTGGGGAGCAGAGTGGATTTAGGGTTTCTCCATGCAACACTTGCATAAACTTTTTGGGAAAAGAAGCTGGAAATGCAACACAGATGGCCAGATTCTGATCTCTCTTACGCAGGTGCCAATACCAGTGAAGTCACTTCAGGTTTACACCAGTTAAACTGAATCTCAATCTGAATCTTTGGGGTGAGTCTCCTGTCATATCCAATGGGGTAGCCCAGGAGTAAATGCATTGACATCAGTGGGCCAAAACCTCAGATGGTGGGGGATAGCTCAGTGGTTTGAGCATTGGCCTGCTAAACCCAGGGTTGTGAGCTCAATCCTTGAGGGGGCCACTTAGGGATTGGGGGCAAAAATTGGTCCTGCTAGTGAAGGCAGGGGGCTGGACTCGATGACCCTTCGGGGTCCCCTTCCAGCTCTATGAGATAGGTATATCTCCATATATTCATTAACCTGGCTGATGTGAAATTCAAGATAAAGGAGAATCAAGCCCTATGTTTAAGCTTCTTACTGTGGAAAACACCACCACAAAAGATAGGCTTTGATTATGATCTGAAAATAATCTTGAATAGAAACGAATAGTGCATGGGTCAGCATTGGCAAAAAAAAAAAGAAGACATCTGAAGAGAATATTATTTTTAAGGTCCTCAGAGCTTTTTAACATGTAGTCATTTAAACGGGCCTGCAGGGGGCGCAGCTTCCAAGCTTTGCAGACCGGGATGCAAACTTGTATCATGGAACAATTAAGAAGAGTTTAGGAATTATAGTGGGCAATTGAAATTAATGGCCTTAATAAAGGTGCAGACGCTGTGTGATCAAGTATTATTTAAAAACCAGGCACGGAGAATGCTGAGAGAGAAAGTGAAGCCCCCCCAGGACCCTACTAGAAACACTTTTAATACATTTCACCCAAAACGTTGATTTGTTCAAATTTAATTTCTAAGAAGGATAGAAGCAGGCCTCAGATCCAGGAGCTGCAGCATCACTGGGTGTTTGTCAATTTCACCCTCTGTTTGCAGTGAGTTATTTCAGTTTTCACTAGAGGGATTGCATTGGTGCGGAGGTGAGGAGACCAAAAAGAGCAGCTCTCTGTAGGCGCTACTCTGGCTGTCACGTATTTACAGAACAAGCATGACACTCAAACCAAAACAACCCCCCCAAAATGACCCAGATCCTTAGCTGGTATAAATCTATATGGAACCCTTTAAGTCAGGATCCGACACTGCACGCATACACACAACAGGCTACGTTATCACTATTGTTATGTGTTTAGATTATCGTAGCACCTAGGAGCCCTGGTCACAGACCAGCACCCATCGTGTCAGGCGCTGTACAAATTCAGGATGTACAGTCTAAGGATGGCAAGAGACAACAGATGGCTCCAGATCAGCAGGGCAGCCCAAGGAACCAGTGCGACAGTGCTGGTCAGCGTGAGGGGCAGTCCCTCAGCTCACCAGAGGGGTAAGCATTGTCAGTTTTGTAGCCTCACCTCCAAGGAGAGTTTTAAGGAGGGATCTGAAGGAGAGTGCGGTGGCCTCTAACACAGCCTGCTCCTGTCTAGAACATGCTTAGGACACCTCCTAATGCGTCTAAAGCTTTTTATAAACTGGGCCAGCGCCTCAGCTGCTGTAAATCTGCAGAGCTCCACGGATGGCAATAGCCTATTGAAACCAGCTGAAGTCCCAGCTGGCCTGTTGACGTCCTTGGAGTCTCTCTCCGTTTGCAGCCGGAGTGTAACTGAGGACTTGCCCAGCGCGGTGCTGTCCGGGGACATGACTAAGGCTCCTAGCTGCTACCACAACACAAGGAGCAGAGATGGTCAGAAGCACATAAGGAGGAGGGTGATAGATGGTTATCAGCCACCTATTGACCTGCTGGACTCCATAGGAATCTATAACCAAACAGTAAAACATCGATCCAGCATTTATGGACCCCTTATAAACTATTTATCAATGGAACCTTCCTATACAGTGGGGCCATTTAAATTATTCATCAGCATCCTTTGCAGGCATATGTCACCTTTCATCTGGGGCACCTCAAAGCACCTTAGAAACATTGATTTATTAACCCGCCTCCTCTCATCACGAGGATGCAGATTTTCTAGTGGGAGCACCCAGCACCTGCTGGAATTTGACGCCATCCTAGCTCGTGCAGCAGCAGCAGCATACCTAGATGCCTAGGGCAGCATTTGAACATTATTATTTGTTATTTCTGTTGCAGCAGCACGTATAAGCCCGGTCCTGGTCCCTGTCCTGGTCCCTGTCCAAAGGCGCTTTTCACACATCACTTCTCATTGGCTACACTAGGATTTCAACAGTTCACACAGCGCAAAATAAAATAAACCCTCCCGCGGAAGAGACACGTTCCCCCCGTTGCTCTGCTTGCGTGTAGCGTTGTATCAGGAACCCAGAGTGTGAGTTTTCTGGGATATGAACTGCCTCCTTTTCTGTACAGCCCCTAGCACAGTGGCATTGATGGGGATTTGTAGGCGTTTTACTGAGAAGTAAACAATAATTAACTACCCTGTCCCACAGCGCACCCATGACTAGCACCATTACATCGTCCAGTAAGCAGTCACTAGCAGCCATGTGGATTTTTAAATTTCAGTTTGCGGCGAGGGCAAAACAATCTAAATACGAAAGCCAATTGAGAGCAGGTCTTCAGCTGGTATAATCTGGGGTAATGCCAGTGAGGTCTATGGTTGGAAGTTGAAGCTAGGCAAATTCAGACTGGGAATAAGGTGTACATTTTTAAGAGTGAGGGAAATTAACCGCTGGAACAATTTACCGAGGGCCGTGGTGGGTTCTCCATCACTGGCCATTTTTAAATCAAGATTGGATGTTTCTTCTAAAAAATCTGCTCTAGGAATTATTTTGGGACAGTTCTCTGGCTTGTGCTATGCAGGAGGTCAGACCAGATAATCACAATGCTCCCTTCTGGCCTTGGAATCTCTGAATCGCTGATGTTTGCCAATTTGTTACTGTTATTTATGACTTGTATTGGAGTAGCCCCTAAGTGCCCCACCTGGAATCAGGGCCCCATGGTGCTTGGTGCTGTACAAACTCAGAGTAAGAGACGGTCCTGCCCTGAAGCACTTACCAGCTAAATAAGCAAGACAGACAAAGGCAGGAAGACTACAGACAGGGAAATGCGGACCAGAGTGGTTAAGTGACTCGCCCAGGAAGCTGGAATTGAACCCAGATCTCCTGAGTCCCAACCCAGTGCCTTAGCCACTCTCCCAGAAGCAACAAAAGGCCCCTACTGCAGCGGCGCCCCCATGAATCTTTTGCACGGGAGGGGCTAGGTGCTTCCAACTCTCCATAGCCAGTGCAGAGGGGAGGTTTGAGGAGGTGCAGAGGGAGGGTTTGTGGGTGGGCTGGTAGGTGTTTATAAATCCCCACCTGGGCATGGGTCTTGGCCAATGTTCCAGTCCAGGACATGGAGGGTTGTGGCATCTCACGCCCACCTGCCTGTTGCCTGGGTGTGGAAAAACTCCACCCCCAAGGAGGTGCCTGGCCAAAACTCATTGACATGGGCAATGGGATAATTACACCCGCTAAGCAACACTGGGCAACGTCATCGACCCTGCAGGCTCTTTCCCCGCTGGATTTCAATGAGGAGCTTGGCTTTAAAACAAAAGAATCAGTGACATGCTCTGGCCATTTG
Organism: Platysternon megacephalum; assembly: GCA_003942145.1. Taxonomy (NCBI): domain Eukaryota; kingdom Metazoa; phylum Chordata; order Testudines; family Platysternidae; genus Platysternon; species Platysternon megacephalum. Next base: position 4,244,673 of record QXTE01000096.1, read on the forward strand.
TTCTTAGGAAGTGACCATTAGGGTAAGCCAGTGGCAAGGAAATTTGGCTACAATCGTGCATTGGGAGGGCGAGAAGGTGCCAAGAGGGAACTAGCTGGTTTGAAACATTATTTAAAGATTACCTTAGTGGTTAAAGTCACTTTTCAAACCCTACAGCGAAAGACACAATAATTACTTCCCCCCCCCCCACCAATCCCCTGCCCTGCTCCCACTGTTCTCTCCCAAGCAGCTTGTCTGCCTTGTTAGGTAAACGACTTGTATTATTAATAATCCTATCTAGACGAAAAAGTGCTTTTGTCATCTCTGGATTCTGTTCCTTTCTTGGCCTCCCTGTTCTGGTTCCACACGCCTGCTCTGGGAGGCAGGAGGTATAAAGGAAACTAATTAAAAATTGCCAGTGTCTTATGTTGGAGCATTTGGGTGCGTTCGGTGGTGAAAGACAAGCGTCTTGTTGCAAGAAAATCAATTTTACAGTTACAGGAGCAGAATAAATAGAGGTGGTGCATTAAAGCAAGAGAGCAAAGGGGCTCGGAGCATGGCGGATGACAGCACAGGGTAGCCCAGCTCCGTTTGCTCTCATCAATGGGAGAAGGAAAAGAAACCTTCCAAGAATAAACGGCATCTCTCCTCCGCCGCCACTTCTCCTCGTTTGGATCCCCCTCCGATGGCACACGAACATTTGGTTTTGTATCATCCCTAATAAGGATAATAGTGTCACCGGCCTCGCTGGACGGGATCAGTCCCGTGGTCCCACTAACGCAGTAGCCTGTCTCCCGTGATGGCCAGCATCGCATGCTGCAGTTGGTAGTTCAGATAACCTGGTCCCAGGGAAAGTTTCTTCCTAGTTCCCAGTAGTCAGTGGTTTGTTAAACGCTCCCAGTAGTCGGCCCTTCCTTTGTTAAACGCTTCGTTATTAGAACTATTCTAGAGAGGAAGGCAGGTGCAGTGGTTAAGGCATTAGGCTGTGACTTAGGCTCTGCCTACACTGATGTTGGTGTGTCAACATACAGGCACTACACGTGTCGCTACCCACCGCGGTGAAAGGTTCCGGCAGGCGGCGGGGGTGGGAGGAGGCAGTTGGACACTACACTGCTAAAAATATCAGTGGAGGTGTGGAGGTGTTGCTTGGGCTTGTGGAGAGCCAGGGAGGGTATATACCCTGGGGCCTCAGTTGCCCCCTCTGTACAATGGGCATAATAGCAGTGCCCTGCCCCAGAGTTGGGGGGATGGATGGATGTGAGGAAAATACATTAGAGGTTGTGACATGCCCAGATGCCAGGGTGGTGGGGCCATATGAGTACCATAGATAGGTATTCTTATGATCCATAGAAATGGCTAGCCTTTTCCTGAATCCCTGCCAAGCTCTTGGTTCCCCCTATCTGGTGGCAATGAGTTCCACAGGCTAACAGAGCAAAAAAAATAGATTTTCTTTATCACTTCTATATCTGCTGCCATTCACTGAACGTCTCCTTGTTCTTGCAGTCTGGGGAAGGATGGAGAGCATCCCATTGGCTGCGGCCTAGGGAAGCAAGTGTGAATGGACTGTGTCAAAGGATGATGTTGATGGTGATGGATAGAATGCTCTACCATAGCAGCTTCCATTCAAGAATTTCAAACCCCCCCACAAGCATTGATTAATTAACCCTTGTGTTCCTGGCCCTCCCCTGTTCCAGATGAAATTCACCCCTGTGTAGAGCGGTAGCGCAAGTCCCTAGGGCCTGGGGTGTTCCTGTCGCAGTGCTTGAGGTGCTCGCAAGAGATCGAGTTAGTCTGTATCTGGTTCCAAACCAACCTGCATAACAAGAGCTTCACAGCTCAGCCTTTAAAATTACAGTCCTCAGTATCACAGGGCCAGCCCTTAAATCCTGTTTCGAGGACTCCGCTAGGACTTCAGTGAGGTGTAGGCCTCACGCTGGCCCCTCTGAATTTCATTCTGCAGAGAATAAACTACCTCCCAACTTTGTAATTTAAGGATGTACTGCAGAGGCTTGAGTGCTGGCCTAAACGCAGCTTTGTAACAGCACTCAGATGCCAATAAGAAACAGACTCTCCCGCAGTAAACGTGACCATTTGCACTCAATGAATCACAGTTCTGTAGTCACACGAGGAACGCTGCGATTCTTAACGGACTCCGCTTTGATTAATCTCCAGAAGAGCCTCTCTCAACTGCACAAGAAGGTGGCAGTAAATCTGGGAATACTTGGAAGTGTTTCGCTGCACTCAGCATCACAAGATGTAGCTGAAACCCTTTTACAAACACCTAGAAATCTTTGTCTAAGCTGACCTCTTCTAATAATATTTTGTATCGTTGTAAACTAAGAACATTATAACCTGTATCTATCTACCTACCTACCTATCCATCCTCCCCACACCCATCTATCTATCTGATCTCCTTCAACCCTGACTCACACAAGCAGTCTCATTTAAATCCATGAGGTTACTCCCGGCAGTAAAGACCACTCTTGTGTGATTCCTGTAATAAAAGTGGCACAGGAATGCCGGTAAGAGACTGAATTTTATTCCCTGGCCCTGGTTACCTGACAGCAGACTGGGTTATGAAAGGTTAATGCCCCTGTCCTGTGGCAGAGGTCAGGACTGTTTGCAAGTCCTGAGCTGCTGTCTCCAGCCCTGTGTGTGTTTGTGTGTAACAAATAAATGACGGGAAAAGACAGGTTGGGACTAGAAAGCCCCTTTGCCTTGCACTGGGTTGTACATGGCCTGCCGCTGTTCTGCTGCGCGGTGAGGAATAGGTACAGCGTGTGCTGACACAGCCCCCTGACCTAGCAAATCTGGAGCTGGAGAATTCCAGGGGAACGATTATGCGAGGCACTCCATCACCCTGCCTCAGCGGAGCAATGCCTTACGCTAACTGTTGGCCTGCCCCTGCTTGAACATGCTGCTTTAGTCACCGGGTAGATTTATGGAGCTATTTAAGCAGCCCATGCAAGCCCTTTCAATGTCCTCCCTAGGTGATGTGTGGGAGAACAACATTGCTCCACAGCCAGGCTACCCTCAGGTAGGCGCCGAGTGAGCAGCAAAAGCATGTTTGCTAGCAGGCGCCAGGAACCCTTTTGTGCTGCTAGTGAATGCGTCTCTGCTCCTATGTCTATCCAGCCAGAGGGCCCCTTGTTTATTACGCGAAGGGAAGAGGCTGATGATTAACTCTCTGAACTTCATTTTCCTTTGCACGCAGAGGGTGTCATCTAAGCCCAGGGTGTATGCACCAGCCTTATGAGGTTAAGCTAGACTGAGGCGGTGCCTATGTACGGAGGTGAATGCCAGCCTCAGAGCCTTAAAGATGCATTTGCAAATAAAGATTTAGGGGAGAAAGGGGGCAAGAAGCACATTTACCTTCACCTGTGCCCCTCTCCTCCTTGGAATTAGAATTTTCCGCCATCCTCCTTCCTATTGATCGGGGCCACTCCCCAGTTTTGCATCATCGGCGGGTTTCATCACCATCGCCCGGGCCATTGATATGTAAAGTGAGCAAAATTAATCCTTCTCGAGCCATATTTCACTCAACAGCCAAATAGCTGCTGGAGACATTCTAATAGCGCTCACGTCATCCCCCAGGCGTGTGCACGGGGGGCGATCCGGCACGTTGGCCCTAGGCAGAAGGCCAGCAAATGTCTAGGCAACACGTAAGTCCCATAATCATTCACAAGGAGCTTTTATTTAAAATGTTTTGTCTCTTGGGAGTGTCCCTTTGACTGTACAGATCTAGCGCGTTATCGATCTTATCTAGTTCCACGCACACTCATGAGGCCCAGTGGCTCGCGTTCTGTACTGGGATTCAGCATCCCTGACTCTATTCCCAGCCGTGCCACTGATCTTGGGTTTAGCATGTCCCCTCTCTCTGCCTCAGTTTCCCCATCTGTAAAATGGGCAGTAATGATACTGACCTCCTTTGTAAAGCTCTTTAAGATCGATGGATGAAAAAGTTTTCCATAAGAGCGCGGTATTATTATTAACCTATCTAGCACTGCATTTCTTTCTTTCTTCTAAGATTCTTCGAGATCCCTTGTTAAATATGAACCCATTGTATTACTTTCCCATCCTGCCTTCCTAACTTCAAACAGGCTTTAAATATATCAGCTGAAGATCCCCCTCCCTCCCATCCTCCTCCTGAATTCTGTCAGTTTCAGACACTGTAATATCTATTTCAGGCTGCCCCATCCTATCCTTCTCATTTACCTCCTTGGTTTATTACTCTCTGGTGTGTTCCTAGCCTTCCCACCCACCCACCCACCTCAAAAAAATCCCAACCAACCAACCAACCAACCAACCAACCAAAAAAACCCAAGCACATTTATTTTTATCCGGGAGCTTTGCAGACTGTGCCTCTCACTTGAAGCTGCTTGTACCAGTCTGCTAAGATGGGCTGGTGATGAAGGGCTTGATCTCCTCAGCTGAGCAAGGGCTTGCAGCATCGGTCCCTCAAGGCCACCCACCATATAACGTCTAGTGTTCAGGTCGTCACAGCAGCTGTCGAGCAAGAAAAGGAAGCATTTCCCGACAATGGTAGGGAGCAAACCTGATTGGGGATTTTTTTTTTTTTTTTAGGACAGCAGGTAGGAATTGATTTCTATACCCCTGGCTGCTGCAGGTAGCACTAAACTGGCTGACTGCAGCTCTACCCTGGCTATTAAGTCCGGCCCTCTGGTTAGCTGTGCATTGTCTGTCTGAGAGCTGGAAGCAGCACACACCTCATCAGAGGGGCCGGAAAGAGCATTACACTGCAAAGAGCTTAGCTCATTCCTCAGCATTTACTGCAAAAACCAGCCTCCTCCCCCATCCCCATCCACTCTAGTCATCGGGAACAAGCAGCGAGCCTTCCTCCAGCTTACGAGGAGGAGGAGGAGTCATCAAGGATCCTGAAGAGCCTGAGTGAGCCATTGTTCCTCCAGTCCCTGCCATCACACACACACAGATCCCCACATGCTGTGTCCGGCCCTGGCACTGCCCCGCCCGGCGCTGGCTGTGAACACGGCGTGATTACGTATGAATATCAGGCTTTTCGGGCCTCTGCCCTCAGCCGCCAGCCGCACAAGAGCCACTCCAAGCTTGAGTGCGGCTAATTTGCTGCCACTTCTCCCCTCTGAGATGAAGGATCCAGCGGCCGGGCTGCTTCTTTTCTTACCTTCCTCAAAGAAAGGCAGCGAGAGCCGCTCACTTCACTTCACTTCTCGCCTCCTTTTCCCCATTTACACCGGGCCAGAGGCATAGGTGCTGGAACCAGGGGGGCTGCCGCACCCCCTGGCTTGACGTGGTTTCCATCGTAGACAGGGTTAGAGTTTGGTGCAATGGCTCTCAGCCCCCCCCCCCCTGTACAAATTGTCCCGGCGTCCCTGATTGGAGGTGCCCACAATCCTTCGCCGCTCCTTCCAGTCCACAGCAAGGTTCCTAGGACTTGGAGTTCCAGTCCAGGTCTGTGTTAGACTGAGAGCCGCAGCTTCTTATAACCCCAGGACAGGTACGAGACAGCCAGCTGGAGGGTGAGTTTCACACACACACACATACACACTAACCCACAAACACACACATGCACGGTGTCCCCCCTAAGCTGTGATTGTCTGACCTGCAACATGAGCACTCCCGCGGCACACCCAGGCAGGGGCCAGCTTTGTCTGTATCAGGAAAGGAGGTGAGAATAGGAGAGCATCTTGCTGATGGCTCGGGTGCTAGCCTGGCACGCTAGAGACCCGATTCAATGCTGTGTGACCGTGGACTCTCTCTGCGTCAGTTCGCTATCTGGGGCTAACATGGGGCTAACAGCACTGCCCTGCCTCCCGGGGGGTTAGGAGGATAAACACATTGAAGACTGTGAGATATTACAGTGTTGGGGCCATACAGTACCATCAATAGACGTATTTAATCATATTTGGCCTTCCCAACTCATGGATCCTTCTAGCCGACGGGGAAGCTCATTCCCTCCAGCTTATGCCACAGCATAGCTGGTCATGCGCACGCAGCCCCTGCCGCCTTCAAAGCACGATCCAGCTGTGCTGGACGAAGGCGGGTCGGTATTGTTATACCGACATTACAGATGGGTCAACTGAGGCCAGGGCAGGGGCAGAACTAGCTGTGGGACTCCGAGAGCCAGGTCAGTGGGGTGGGGGGAGAGATGGGGGACATTCTCCCCAGCTGTGCCATGGCAGCAGCAGAGGTGACAATTGAGGTCGCGGGTTACAAATATACGACTCCCCTGAGCTGGAGTTGAACTAGTGACTTAGAGCATGGTGGGGGGGGGATCTCGTGACCCCCAGCTGGCGTCAGGGGGCCACAGTCACCTTGCCCATCTCCTGCTGTTAAGTTGGAGGGGATTCTCAATGGATGGGAGGGGAATTCCACGGGGTAGGGTGGGGAAGGATGATCTCACAGCTAGAAGCACTGGCCTGCCAGTCAGGAGAACACAGTTCAGTTTCTGGCTCTGATACGGACATGCTCTTTGACCTAGGGCAAGTCACCTGATCTCTCGGTGCCTGGGGAAAGGGCGGAGGACCACTGATTTGGAGGAAAGATGCTTAGCCTGAACCATGCAGCCCACCTGCCCGAGTCCTGCTTTAGGGAAGTGATATGGAACAAGTCCCCTTTGATTATGTTTCTTGCTCCTCGGCTCTCCTATATCACAGCGCCCAGAAGGCTCACTTCCACGCACCTTCCCACCCTCCGGAGTTGGCTGGTTTTGTGTGTGTGTGTGTGTGTGTGTGTGTGTGTGTGTGTGTGTGTGTGTGTGTGTGTGTGTGTGTGTGTGTGTGTGTGTGTGTGTGTGTGTGTGNGTGTGTGTGTGTGTGTGTGTGGTTCCAGGGTGTTTTGTTTTGTTACAATGGCCAGTTCTTTCTGTGGGATGTCGGGAGGGCTTCCACACCGAACACTGCCTCCTCGAGTTCGCGCTGCTTCGTGTCCCTGTCAGGTACGGTGTAATTAACCAGTGCTCTCCCTGAGGTCACGGGGACTCCAGCAGCAGATAATGGGCTGCACAGCGACTTCTAGCAAGTATCCATCTGCCCATAGAGCCTCCCGAGAATGAAACTGATGCTAGTAGAATAACACGGGCAGACACATACACTTGGATTCAATTCATAAGGGCTCCTGGTCGTCGTGCTCTGGGGTATAAAACTATCAGCCAGATGGGGTTGGGGAAAATGTTACCCTCAGGGTATATTACACAATCTAGTATTAATACTCCAGTAGTATTAATACAGCAGTAGTGCCTGTATTTTGCTCTCTCTCTTCTCATCTGACCCCCATCACCTCACCTAGATGAGTATCATTATTACAGCAGAGTCTAGAGATGCCATGTGAGATCAAGGCCCCCATTGTGCAAGGCGCGGTACATACAGAGCAAGGTTTCGGTTCAGAAAAACACGTAAGTGTTGGCTTAACTTGAAGCACGTGGTTAAATCCATCTCTACTCAGCAAAGGATTGTCCTTAAAGCTAACCACATGCTTCAGTGCTTCACTGAATCTGGGCCTCGGAGACGATCCTTGCCCCCAAAGAGTTTATAATCTAAACAGGTAAAGCAAAGGGGAAAGTATTATCCCCATTTTACAGTCTACTACTCATCTGATGCCTTCATGATTTGCCACGGAAGGGGACAAGATGCTGGACTAGGTGGGTCATTGGGTTGACTCATCTGGAAACATTTTTAGGTTCTTAAGATTCTTAAAACAACGTCTTTATAGTTTTTCAGGTTTAGCACACAAATGCTCTCCAACCAGCGCCCAGGGACTTAGCTACATAATGGCCCGTGGAGTCTAATAGGAGACAACGCCAGAAAGTCCCTGTTCACTGCTTTGTAAGTATAGGAGCGGGAAGCCAAAAAACCAAAATGCGCTAGGATTTTTTTCTTAACGATGTGTTCTAAGAACGAGAGTGAGCAGCCAGCGCCAGGGAGGCAAATGTACTAAAACAATCAATAGCACGATAAAAAAATCGGATTTGCTATGGATAGGAAGAGGAAACCAAGGCTAATGGTCTAACATCAATGCTCTGTCTGTGGATTTCAGCTTCACCCAGCGCCGTAATATCTTGAGCTGGATGCGGGGGAGGAAGGGAAGGAAATTTGCAGATTTTTTTTCAATTTTTTCCCCCCTCAATTTCAAAAACTGAAATTTAGACACTTGAAAAAAATCCAGCCAACTCTCTGGTTGGTTCCCCCATTGTTCACAACAAATGCTTTGCCCCTTTCCCCCTGGAATTTCCTCAAAGTCCTGACTAGTTTTAGCAGCCTTTGGACCCCACCTGTTCCTTAATCGTTGCTTGTATCTGCCTAACACGGTATTGCTGAGAACCTAGCTACTAATCTGGTCCCCGTGACCAGAGCATCTCACAGTCTTCAATGTATTTGTCCTCACGCCGCCCTTGTGAGAGAGGGGGATATTGCCATGTTACAGAGAGAACTAAGGCACGGAGAGGCTACGGGTGGAATCCCCCAAGCAGCTGGGTTCTTAACTTCCATCCTAAGTGACTTGCCCAAGGTCCCACAGAAAGCCTGTGGCAAAGAGTTGAACCTAGGTTTGCCCACATCCCAGGCTTGTTCCTGCTGCTGCCCCTACTGCAGTGAATGGGCGTGTTGCTGATGACTTTGACGCGGCATTGGGGGCCCTATTGAGGATCCTGCTGCTCTCATTGATGCCAGGTGCTCAGCATCTCCCAAGGTGAGACCTTGGTCCCAACAAAACACTAAGGCCCAGATCCCCTAAGGGGTTTGGGTACCCAGCTCCCATTCATTTCAATGGGGGTTAGGCACCCAAATATCTTTGAGGATCTGGGTCTCACTGCCTCTTGCAAGGTGCTGAGCACCCTGTCCTGCTGTTGAAGTCGATGGGCGATGCAGGCCTGGGACCTTATAGGATGGTACCCGGAGCATTTCCTGGAGCTGAGGAGCATCTTCGGCCCCCAGTGGGAGCCATCAGCACTTTGCAAGATCAAATCTCAATGGCCAGATTTTTCAAGTGCTCCACCCCCATAAGCTCGTCTGCTGCGGTGGTACCAAAATAAGTCAGCTGGTGCCCGAGATGCATCCACGGCGCTGAGCCCTTCTGAGCATCCGGCCACTGATGCTGGTGCCGGACTCTGAGAGCTGAGTTCTTTGGACTATCCATCCTTATGTCCCCATCGGAACGCCCAAAGATGCGCTAGGGACGTCCTCCCGGATGGCACCTCCAGCAGGGCCGGCTCCAGGCACCAGCTGACCAAGCAGGTGCTTGGGGCGGCCCCTCGGGAGAGGGGCGGCACGTCCAGCGATTCGGCGGCAATTCGGCGGAGGGTCCCTCACTCCCGCTCGGAGCGAAGGACCTCCCGCCGAATTGCCGCCGCAGATCGCGATCGCG
>QXTE01000096.1:4254692-4588697 GCA_003942145.1 Platysternon megacephalum
CCAGGTGCCCCAGAGGGAGTGAACCTAACAGGCAATGATCAAGTGATCTCTCTCCTGCCATCCATCTCCATCCTCTGACGAACAGAGGCTAGGGACACCATTCTTACCCATCCTGGCTAATAGCCATTTATGGACTTAGCCACCATGAATTTATCCAGTCCCCTTTTAAACATTGTTATAGTCCTAGCCTTCACAACCTCCTCAGGTAAGGAGTTCCACAAGTTGACTGTGCGCTGCGTGAAGAAGAACTTCCTTTTATTTGTTTTAAACCTGCTGCCTATTAATTTCATTTGGTGACCCCTAGTTCTTGTATTATGGGAATAAGTAAATAACTTTTCCTTATCCACTTTCTCAACATCACTCATGATTTTATATACCTCTATCATGTCCCCCCTTAGTCTTCTTTTTTCCAAGCCGAAGAGTCCCAGCCTCTCTAATCCCCAAGCAAAGAGAATCCTCGTGTCCTCTTAGGCCAATCAAAAGATCAGAAATGTGTATGTAGGGGCATTTCTTTAGCTGCTGAGGTCGCCCTGGGCTTGATTTTGCAGGGTTGGCTTTGAGCAACGATGCCACAATAGGTTATGTTCCTTGGTCATCCCAAGGAGACCTCATCCATCCCACCCCATGCTGCACTGCAAGCCTCATGCCGTATCGCTGGCAGGTTTGTGCCACGCGGCATCCTGCGAATAGCTCCTCAGGGCACACCCAGTGATTCAAGATGCATCTGTCGTGTTCCCCGCTGCTGATGTCTTGACCCCCTTCACCAGTGCTTAATTTGTGCCTAATTGCTTGAGCCCGGGCACCTCTTTCATTACAAATTAAGCACTGCCCTTCACCCTGCCCCTGACTGCTGGACCTCACCCCATCTGCCCCTCAGTCACTGCTTCTGTGGACCAAAGGAATGACGGAGACGTTGTTCTCCTTTCCATCTAAGCACAACTGAGTGGCACGTTAGTCAGCTCTGACACTTGATCTCCTTCCTTCACCACAGACAGGCACTGAAAGCATCAGAGAGTCTAACAGACAGGGCAGAAAGTGGGGAGGCGTCTCGTACCATGTCCACCAAAGATTCTCCTCCGTCTTAATCCTCTGCCCTGCTTGGAGTCATCCTCTACCTTCCTCAGAGCTGCAGAAGCAGCCATGACCCTGCCTCAGCACAGGGGGCTGGACTAGACGACCTCTTGAGATCCCTTCCAGTGCTGCATGTCTATGAGTCTACGACTAATTGTTTACCCATTGAATGGGCCCAAGCCTGACTGGTTTCCACAGGGGAGAAAAGGGAGCACTGGAGGATGGCGGTGGGTGTCTGTGTCCCAAGATGGCCGCTTTTTGATTCACCAGAGATAGAGCCGACCTGGCTCATGTGCATTGTCTGCCTCCAGAAATGGTTTGTGTTTGGGAATAGGTCGAACTGGACCACGGCTGGCTGGCCAGACCCATGTAAACTGGACCAACCACGTTCCACAGCCAGTTCCACCCTGGCCCCCATACTAGGTCTTGAGAATGACTTGTGGACAAAGGCTTGAACCCTCCTTAGGTTCTGGCCTACACAGGCCAGCTAGCCATGGCCCAGTACACTGCAAGGATGGAGCAGGGAGGAGCTGTGCTTGGAAACCGTTGTCAAGTTGGGCCTGTTTCCAGGGGCAGACGAGGCCTCGTCTCCCCGTGTTTCCTCTTTGGAACTCAACAACACACACTGTGAGGGGCTTTCTCCGTACCTCATGCTCTCCACCACCCAGATTCCTCTCTGCCCCACACTGGAAGGGGCTGTCTCTGCCCCTCTCACCCTCAGAGCCCCTTCTGCCCCATGTGGGAGGGGTCTGTGTCTGAATCACCCCTCAGAGCCCCGTCTGATACATGGCAGGTGGGTCTATATATCTGTTCCCTGCAGAGCCCTCAATATACCAATGTGGGGTCTAGGAGGTTCTGGGGGGTGAGGTACAGAGAGGTCTGTCTCTGTACCTCACACCCCAGAGCTTTCTATACCCCCCATTGGGGGGCAGGGGCTTGTGATTCTTTGAGCTGTCGCTCACGCCTCCCCCATCTTCTCTTTGTCACGCCCTGGGCGGAGACCAGCTCCTCCCAGTGCTCCAAGCACTCTGGCCAGTGCTAGAAGGGGAGGTAGGGGCTGCTGCTCCGTTGTCTTTTATTAGGAGTAATTTCCTTCTTTGTAACCTCTCCTGACCCCTTCTGTTCCGCGCCGGAGACTGTTATCTCTCCTCCCTCTCTCATTGGATGCAATATTCCGCTTTTTATCCCCCCGGCAGGATTTTCTTTTCTTTGCTTGTCACACGCGGAAAGTTCAGCTTCCTAATCCCTGAATTGTCCCTGGCCGGTTTTACATACATTTATAAGCTCTTCATAATGGATTTATTTAAAAAAAAACAACCTCGGAGGGTTATTATAGGATATTTTCGTTTTAATTGAAAACTATTCCGAACTCAGAGGGGTTAGATCCGCAGCTGGAGTAAGTCAGCACAGCTATGTCAGTTTCAACAGACCAACACCCATTTACACTAGTGGAAAGTCCAGCCTGTTATGTCTGGCTCTGCCATTGCCCCTTTCCCTGCTCTCTGCCTGCATGAGTCTCACTACAGCTTAACCGATCGGGAAGCTGGATGTCACAGAGAAATAGCTCAAGTGAGCTCAGATGAAACTATGTATGGTAGCAGGATTTTAAGCGGCTCACCCGCTCCTGCCTGGCAAAAAGTAATAGAAGTTTAAATAGTTAAAGTGCATAGCTCTGCATGGGAGCCACTGATCCATCCCAGAACTGGATTCTTTTCTCTGGGATGGTGGTTAAAATCTGGATTAACTCCATTAGTTGGAGTTGGTTTTACATTGGTATAACTGAGATCAATATGGGACCCCGTGTGGCCACAGATGCATGCAAACATGTCAAAGAGGCCAGACACAGCCTTTGCTCCAGATTTGCTTTTTAGCAAAGCAAGTCAACGGAGCTTGGTTAGATGTGAAATCGGGCAGGTGATGAGCCTAAAAGCACCGTTCTGCTCTGAAAACTGACTGTAAATGTGGCATCAGGGGCTCCAGGTGTATCATACGACTCCAGATCCAGTGTTCCATTTAGAAATAGAAAGGTGCTTGAGCAGATCCTTAGCAGGTGTAAACTGGTGTCACTCCAATGAGTTCAATGCAGCTGCCCCCGTCTACAGGCGCTGAGGATACAGCCTGCTCTTCCTAACGGCAGGCCTGCTCATGTAGCCTGGGATCTGACAGTCAAGCTGGTTCTTTCCTTCCTATACATCATCTCCAGTAACAGCTCTGTAGCCCAAAAGATGACCTCAGTGGCACCTCTGCAACCCCATTGCTGTCAGTGGGTTCGCACAGGTATAACGGGTCGTAAGCAATTGTGTTGATGATGCACAAGTAGGACCAGAGCCCAGTTTGCTGCCTCTCAAGGATGTTAATCCTGCAGGGATGACAATAAAAAACCAGCAAAATAGAAGCCGCTATTTTTGTCACTGAAGTCGGCAGATCGGACTCTGATACACAAAGGTGCAGAATCCACGGAGTCACAGGGGAGCCTTTTTACAGTCACTTTTCAGAGCAGAATTACACTTGGGAAGGAAAACCCCAGTGCACCCTGGACAGGTATTTGCACCCCGGCAAAGACAAGCTATTGGCGTTGCAGAAGCAGTTCATGCAGTCGAGTGCCCAAGTCTGGTCACTGCCTAGCTATGGCAATAGCCTGTCCATGATGCCACGGAGGAAAAAAGGGCTCGCCCGATCCCTGCCAAAACAGGCGGCCAATTGTGCACGGTTGTGTTCAGGTGGATACGGGCTGGGAAGCCAGGTGAGCTAGACTGGAAAGGGTGGAATGGCTTCTGTCTTAGTCCCAGAGCTACTGCTCTTGGGTGTAAAGTAATAACACCTAGTTCCTACCTGGCACCTTTCATCCATGGATCTCAAAGCGCTTGATGAAAGCGGTCACTGTAATTATCCCCATTTTACATATGGGGAAACTGAGGCACAGAGCAGTGCAGTGACTTGGCCCAGGGCACCCAGCAGGACACTGGCAGAGCCAGGAAGAGACTTCAGGTCTCCTGCGTACCAGGCTGGGGCGCTATCCACCTGGCCACGCCCATGTTTAAATCCAAGAGTCAGTCACTACCAAAAAATGGCTCCATCTCGGACATGCAGTTTTAGCTGCAGCATTACGGTGGCGCCTAGAGGCCCCAGATAGGCTCAGAGCCCCAGGGTGCTAGGCACTGTGCATCCACAGGAGAGTCTACAGTCCAAGACCCTAATCTTGTGAAGACTTAAGCAGGTGCTTAATGTTAAGCACATGCATAGTCTCACTGAAGTCAATACAAGGACTCATGTGCTTAAATTTAAGCACTTGATTGGGTCTTTGCAGGTTCAGAGGCTAAATAAACAAGACAGACAAGGGTGCAGGGGAAACCAGCACAGGGGGATTAAATTATTTGCTCAAGGTCACATGGCAGAACCAAGAACAGAGTCTGAGTCCCAGGCCTGTGCTCTGTCCACAGGATCTTTAAAAACCATTCACATCCAAAGCCCTCATCTAGGCAGCTTGATGCTGGAGACTAGGACCCAGGCACTACCTGAATGCAGGAGACACTCAAGTTTGCAAGGACGGGTCTATTTCCCTTAATTACCACTGTTAAATGAACCCAATATATTCCCCCCGAAAATAAGAGGCCTGATCCTGCAAACGCTGAAGCCTGGGAGTAAGGACGGTTGATGTCAGATCTTATAGGGTGCTGAGCAGCCTCAATTCCAGCCCAAGTTGAGAGCGCTTGGCACCTTTATGGAATCCGGCGGGGGGGTTAATACGTGTTTCCTTCCTGGCTGCACAAATGGGAGCTTCGCCAAGAGCCTGGATGGCGAAAGGACCCTTACAAAATCGCTGCTGCTCCTAGTTAAAATTCAGATCTGATTGCGACGAATAAATTATCGGAGAAGGAGAGAGCATGTGGAGCTTGGGAAAAGTATATAACCTGGGAAAGAAAGAGCCAGGAGAAGGGAACTTGATGAAATGGGAAGGGGGAGGGACAGGGTTCAAAGGCAAAAATGGAAGGGGAGGGGGTGAGTTCCCTTAAGGCTAAAAATCAGAACCAAAAGTGACCTGAAGGGAGGCGTGATTGCTTTTGGGGAAGGGGAATTGTGGCATGGTCCAAATTCGCTCTGTGTATAAACAGGGCCTAGTACAACGGGGTCCTGATCGCCGGGGGGCCTCTGCCAAAATTCAAATACCTATATTACTAATACTACTAACTCTGCTGAGAGTCGAAGAGAAGCAGGTGAGAGGTTTCCTCTCCTTTAACTATGCATTTGAGATGAGTGTGAACCAAAAAAACCCCAACAAACAAAAAAGCCCCAAGCCCCGCAGACATGAATAAGTCTGAATCTGGATCCAAATCTTGCAGGAGACCCTGCCTGTTTCAGTTTCACAAACTCCTGTGATTTTCTCACAAGGTGTTTTTCTTAAAGCTCCAGCTCCTAGAGTCTAGTGATGAGGTGAGAATCTCCGCCTTTGTTTTTTTAAACAAGTACGTTTCTAGCCCGCCTAGTGTCAGAGAAAAACTTGGAAACGGGACTTGAGGGCAGCCTAAAGGCTCTGAATCCAGACGGCAAAGAAAAAGAACCAAAGTGTATTATTTTAGAAAAATAATTCTTATGTTTTTAAAGCCAATCTCATGATATTTTGTGGCCACAGAGATGGATTTGAAATGCCCAGGGCTCAAGGGTTTGACCTGCTGTTGAGAAACTGTCATGTTGCCAGCCCCAAACGTTAAAAAAAACAACACATCGCTGTGTGTCTCACAGACCCCTGCCTTCCAGCAAGAGCTATTATTTAGGAATAAAACCAAAAACCAAACCATGAATATAGAGTTTGGGAATTGTGGAAGGCTGTTTGCCTCCCTGCCAGCTGTCTGTCTCTTAAAATACAAGCTCAGAGAGCTCATCGATGGGTTTCATTTGCCTTCTTTCAGTTCTGAGGCACTTTAATGTTGCAGGAGATGCATAAACGATGAATGGTGTCTCTTCCCTTAGACGTTTGTCTCCTCTCAAACGCTGTAATTCCATTCGTCACTTTCATACCCTATGCGTTTGTTTATCATGCTTGCATCTTTAATTTGAAGCTCCTATACTGTTGCTTGCAAGGGACTCTGGCTGTCGGGAATGCCAGGATCTCAGCTTTCCTTAGGAAAATTTTTCCCAGCTATTTTTTCTCTCTCCCTGTTTAATAAAGCAAAATTGGAAGTCAGAAGGGTCTCAGGGGGCTGCATTTTTAATCACTGCCCTCCAGTCCGATCTCAGTTTCCCTTTGCAGGTGGAAACTGATTGTATTCACGGAGGGGGAAAGAAAGACAAAACTAATTAACTGGAACACCTTGTTAGATGTTTTTATAGTGTGGCCATGAATGTACCTCTCAGCTTTTCTGATCCGATGGATCAAGAGGCACTGAGAGAGAGAGACCAGGGGCCAGGAGTGACAAGTGACAGCTGGCCAGTTGCTCCCGGGCATATGGGGACTTGGTCTATGATGAGAAAACGGCACTGGGAGACAGGACCCCTAGTCTGGATCAAAACCATGGGTCTGATCCTGTCCCTACCCCTATAAACCGAGCCACCATGGGCCGCGGGAGATTTCCTTCTGCCCCTGAATAGCATGGGGCAGATGTCAAAATGGCCAGACCTATGTTGTCACCTCACTGGCAAGGATGGTAGGGGGCATGTCCATAGACAGTCATGAGGAGGCCATTGTCAGTGAGAGCAGTCCCAGAAGCTGTTCTCCATTATGTCAGGCACCTTATCAGCCCCCCACAGCAGCCCACAATCTGGTGGGGCCATGGTGGTCCATCCTTCCCCATCGCCTGCACGTCTGGCTGGGAGATCAGGAGACCTAAGATCCATCCCTGGCTCTGCCACTGATGCCCTGGGTGACTTTGGGCAAGTCACTCATCTCTCCGTAAGATCAACACAAGAACACCCAGACTGGGTCAGACCAAAGGTCCATCGAGCCCAGTATCCTGTCTTCTGACAGTGGCCAATGCCAGGTGCTTCAGAGGGAGTGAACAGAACAGGTGATCATCCAGTGATCCACCCCCTGTCAACCATTCCCAGCTTCTGGCAAACAGAGGCTAGGGACACCTTCCCTGCCCATGCTGGGTAATAGCCATTGATGGATCTATCCTCCATGAACTTATCTAGTTCTTTTTTTAACCCTGTTAGTGTCTTGGCCTTCACAACATCCTCTGGCAAGGAGTTCCACAGGTTGACTGTGCCTTGGGTGAAGAAATACTGCCTTTTGTTTGTTTTAAACCTGCTGCCTCTTAAACTCCATGCATGAGTTTCCCAGATGGGGGTAGCGATCCTTCCTTTGCCTTTCTTGTCCATTTAAATTGTTTGGGGCCAGGGTCATCTCTTGCCGTGTGTCTGTGCAGCACCTGGTACAATGGAGCCCCGATTTCAGTCGGAGTCTTTCAGCTCTACCGAGACTCAGATAAATAATGACTGTGAGATTCTACAGTGATAATGACTGTATAATTCAATTGCTGGAGGCCGGAAGCTGTGGCTTGGAGACAAAACTGACCTGTTAACTGCCCAGCTAGGCCAGCTGCTAATTGCAATGATTAGTTTTCCGCTGACCAGCGGCAAACGCTGGCATATTTCATCCTGGATAGTCTTGTTTCTCCGTGGCAGATTGAAAATCAATACAAAAGAAAATAGAAAAATACATATTTGGGGGAGTGGAGGGAGGGGAGAACATCAACCAGAGCCAGACCCATGGGGTTAATTGCTACCAGTTTATTACACCCAGCCAATAAATAAATAAGTACATCACATTTTCTCCTCCACCCGCCAGAAAAGTTATCCAGAAAGGCGGAAGCCAGGAAGTAAAAAGGAAGCAATAGATTGATGGGTTGATTGCAAAAAGTGGGATGAAGGCTATAAAGCATCCCTTTCCCTTCGTTAGGATCCATGCCACTCATTTCCCTAATAACCCACCCTGAAAGCTTTTAAGCACTTAGAGCCTGTTGCTAAGGGTCTGCTGCTTTTCCCCAATCAAATCCTGATTAGATCAGCAGTGGGCTAAAATTGGGTTGTTTTTTTTCCTCCCCTTGCTCATCGGACAAGTCCACCTCCTTCCTTCCCTCCATTCTTCCCCTCCACCTCTCCCTCTGTAGTGAGTTAAACGGGTGTTTGAAATTCAGGCCCTGGTGGAGGGGATTTTTCTTCTTCTTCTTCTAACTGCTGTAAAGTTAAAAAACAAAAGACAAGACGACAAGGTAGAGGCCGGGAATTAGCATGTGGCAGCAGCAGCAGAGGCAGCTGTATCCAACGGGAGTTTGCAGAATGCGGTCCGTATGAATGGTTTTGTCCTTCTAACTTCTTATTTGTATGGTGCTGGTGCCTAGAGGCGCTAAGCGAGGGACTGAGTCCCATTGTGCAAGGAGCTGTACACTTATATACCATGAAAAGGGCACGTTGATGTAGCAGAGAGTGGTATAGCAAGAATCGGTGGCTAGAAGGGAAAGCCAGACATATTCCCATTGTGCGAGGTGCGGTACACTTATATACCATGAAAAGGGCACGTTGATGTAGCAGAGAGGGGTATAGCAAGAATCGGTGGCTAGAAGGGAAAGCCAGACATATTCCCATTGGAACAGGGCGGAGCTGTTTAACATTGGAACAAGCTACTAAGGGAAGTGATGGCTTTTCAGTCTCTTGAAATCTTCAGATCAAGCCTGGGTGCCTTTCTAGAAGATGTGTTAGCCAAATACAAGCTATTGGGGTCAACCCCGGGGAGACGGGTGAAATTCTCTGGCTATACAGGAGCTCGGGCTACCTGATCTAATGCTCCTTTCTGGCCTTAAAATCTCTGACTTGCCTGCAGAGCTTGCAGTCCTCAATTTAAGACAAGAGGGAGGCGTTTTCCAAAGCACCAGCTGATTTAGGAGTCCTATTGAACTCCCACGGGACTTATTCTCCTATGTGACTTGGGGTCTTTTGAAAAACATCCCTTTCCCCACCAAGACAGCAGGTGAATGCAACAGCCCGCCCGGGCGCACCAGGCCAGACTGGAATGTGTCGTCCTGTTTGAACACAACTGTCAATTCTAGGATAGACGTGATATCAATGTTTATTCGTAGTCATGTGTAACCCTGTTATTATCCAGATTATAGCAGCGCTTTGAGACACCCCCTTTCCCCAGCTGTGCCGGGCGCTGCAGAGAGGCCTGGTGAGAGATAGTCCCTGCCCCAAAAGAGCTGACAATTTGAACAGACAAAGGTTGGGAGGGGAAACAGGTGCAGACTGGAGGAGTGACTTGCCCAAGCTCCCGCAGAAGGTCAAAGCCAGGAATAGAAGCCAGTTTTTCTACCTAGTGGGGGCAGCTTAGAGTTCAATGCAGTTAGCGGCAAAAGTCTCTTTCCCGTCCGCACTAGCGTTTATGCTCATGAACACACCTTCAAACGTGAGCGTAGATTCAACCGGAAGACATGCTCTATGGGAAGTATGGGCCGGGGAGTGTCAGATCATTAACCAGGCAGGCAAATATGGAGCCAGTGTGTGCGTGAAATAGACGCCGCAAGGCACACGGGCGGCACGCGAGGCCTCGAGAGTCGTCGGTCAATAAATATGCCAGCATGGCCTGGCGGGGGAGAGAGGCGGGGAAGTGGAAGGGAAGCCATTTCCTGCAGCTTTATAGATCCAAAAGCTACAGTAAATTGAGGATTCCGAGACCCAGGCTCGGCTATTATCGGAAAGAGGCTTTGTAGGACCTGTCTGGGTGCAGCCCTGTGCTGTGATTTGCTTTTCTCCTGCTTCTCCATATGATAGACGCGTGCATGTGTGTGTGTGAGAGAGAGAGAGATCGTGTGTGTGTGAGTGTGAGTGTGTGAAAGAGAGAGAGATCATGTGTTTGTGTGTGTGTGAGTGTGTGCGAGAAAGAGAGATCATGTGTTTGTGTGTGTGTGTGTAAGAGAGAGAGATCATGTGTGTGTGTGTGTAAGAGAGAGAGATCATGTGTGTGTGTGTGTGTTTGAGAGAGATCGAGAGAGAGATCAATCATGTGTGTGTGTGTGTGTGTGAGAGAGATCGAGAGAGAGATCAATCATGTGTGTGTGTGTGTGAGAGAGAGAAAGATCATGTGTTTGTGTGTGTGTGTGTGAGAGAGAGAGATCGTGTGTGTGTGTGTGTGAGAGAGAGAGAGATCATGTGTTTGTGTGTGTGTGTGTAAGAGAGAGAGAGATCATGTGTGTGTGTGAGAGAGAGAGAAAAAGGGAGAGATCATGTGTGTGTGTGAGAGAGAGAGAGATCATGTGTGTGTGTGAGAGAGAGAGATCATGTGTGTGTGAGAGAGAGAGAGATCATGTGTGTGTGTGTGTGTGTGTTTGAGAGAGAGATCAATTGTGTGTATGTGTGTGAGAGAGAGAGAGATCATGTGTTTGTGTGTGTGTGTGCACGCCTCTATTTGTGTTTACCTGTGCACAATCANTGTGTGTAAGAGAGAGAGATCATGTGTGTGTGTGTGTGTGTGTGAGAGAGAGAGAGAGAGAGAGAGAGAGATATCGTGTGTGTGTGAGAGAGATCGAGAGATCATGTGTGAGACAGAGAGAGAGAGAGATCATGTGTGTGTGTGTGTGTTTGAGAGAGAGCGAGAGAGAGATCAATCATGTGTGTGTGTGTGTGAGAGAGAGAAAGATCATGTGTTTGTGTGTGTGTGTGTAAGAGAGAGAGAGATCATGTGTGTGTGTGAGAGAGAGAGAAAAAGGGAGAGATCATGTGTGTGTGTGAGAGAGAGAGAGATCATGTGTGTGTGTGAGAGAGAGAGATCATGTGTGTGTGAGAGAGAGAGAGATCATGTGTGTGTGTGTGTGTGTGTTTGAGAGAGAGATCAATTGTGTGTATGTGTGTGAGAGAGAGAGAGATCATGTGTTTGTGTGTGTGTGTGCACGCCTCTATTTGTGTTTACCTGTGCACAATCATTCGTGTGTTTGTGTGCGCGCACATATGTCTTTCTAGAGATCTACATCCAACCAATGCTGCATAGATGTGCTTAGAGAGCACTCGGAAGTATATCTTGCCTGTCACTTTCCATCTCGTTAACTCCCCAGTCCCTCTCTCCACATCTCATGGACCTTTTCCCCCTCTCTGCTGCTCTTAGCTCTTCCCTCGTTCTCCTAATGTTTGTTATTTAACCCCACTGAGTATTTTGGGCAATGATTATAAGCAACATAAGAGGGAAATTCTGATCTGTGACATCCATGGAGCTCCGAGTGATGTCTGTCTGTCTATCTAGCCATCCATCCATGGTTCTTATACCACTTCCCTCAGTGTGAGTGAGATGCTGAGGGCATGAGGGTTGGAATATTGGAGCAGATACACCACCTGAGCCCTGACGCTGGCTGCTGGAAGCTGGAACCAACCCCCTATGTGCCATGAGATCTATCCTGCATGCAAAGCGGTGATCAGAATTTGGTCTGGCAGGACTCCAGGCTGTGGACCTCAGCATGGCCCTCAGCAGGGCGACTTGCTAAGAGAACCCTTCCAGGATTTTAAATTTATGAGTCAAATATGGCCTGTGTCACTGTAACGCCAGGGACAGAGCTGGAGCCTCGTATTCTCAGCCTGAAGTTACCCGCCAGGCCAACCCCTCTGCACCCGTGGATACAGCTCTGTAGTATCCATGTGAAAGCCCGAGGGATGTGAAAGCCCCTGTCTTTCCATTGCTGCTTCACGATGGCCTTTTCGGGTGAATTCCTGACCTGGAATTTTCGCTGCTGACCTCAACAATCAGGTTGCTCAGCTCCAGCGGAGGAAATCCAGCCGGTCTGATGCCTGCCTCCTGCTCTCACTGACACTTGTGGGAATCATAGAATATCAGGGTTGGAAGGGACCTCAGGAGGTATCTAGTCCAACCCCTTGCTCAAAGCAGGACCAATCCCCAACTAAATCATCCCAGCCAGGGCTTTGTCAAGCCGGGCCTTAAAAACCTCTAAGGATGGAGATTCCACCACCTCCCTAGGGAACCCCTTCAAGTGCTTCACCACCCTCCTAGTGAAAAAGTTTATCCTAATATCCAACCTAAACCTCCCCCACTGCAACTTGGGACCATTGCTCCTTGTTCTGTCATCTGGTACCACGGAGAACAGTCTAGATCCATCCTCTTTGGAACCCCCTTTCAGGTAATTGAAAGCAGCTATTAAATCCCCCCTCATTCTTCTCTTCTGCAGACTAAATAACCCCAATTCCCTCAGTCTTTCCTCATAAGTCATGTGCTCCAGCCCCCTAATCATTTTTGTTGCCCTCCGCTGGACTCTCTCCAATTTTTCCACATCCTTCTTGTAGTGTGGAGCCCAAAACTGGACACAGTGCTCCAGGTGAGGCCTCACCAGTGCCGAATACAGGTGGACCCCATCAAAGTCCCTGGAGTCACTGTGGCTCCGCACCAGAGTGCAGCCCAATGGCAAAACTCTCATTGGCTCCAGTGGGCACCAGTGCTTGGCCCTCCAATCTCCAGAAGCCCCCACCCCTCTCCTCCTTCCTTGTAAGAAGAAATGGCATCGCAGCCCAGCTACGCATCTGAAGGCCAGGCTGCTCCTGTTCTAACAGGCCAGCCCGGGGGGAGAGAAACAGCATGAGCCATGAAGGGTGTACCCCTGTCCCGTCCACAGGCTGGGGCAGGATGGGAATGTGCTGCATCCTTAAACAAATGTCATGACGTTGCTGAAATGGCTTTGCCCTGAGTTTGCTTGAAAGTTGCCTTGAAACCTCCATTATCATAGAATATCAGGGTTGGAAGGGATCTCAGGAGGTCATCTAGTCCAACCCCCTGCTCAAAGCAGGATCAATCCCCTGGACAGAGAGGAAGGTCTCTGGGTGAATTAGCATTTCTATAGCTGTGCCTTGCGTTCCCAACCCCCCCTTTATCTCTATTAACACCTAATAAAGACAGAGCTTTGCGCTAATTCATAATTATAGCGCTGGATGGAAATATTTGTGTTTCTATTCCCGGGGAGTTTGCCTCTGAAGTCCCTCAGCCAATTTGGAGTGAAATTACCAGCGGGCTTCCCCCACCTCCCTGCCAGCAGCCGGACTTGGTTGCCGGAGGCTGTTTGGAGAGCTTACCGTGATGGGGGTCTGGGACTGGGAGGGTAGATCATGAATAGAGAGAGTCACGGTTGGCCAGATTTTGCCCTGACCAAAAGGCGCAGGATCCAAAGACCCAACATGGTGGAAGGAGATTGGAGGTGGGAGAAAGTTCCCACAACTTCGCCTCCACAGGGAGCAGCTGGAGAGGGGTCAGGCTAGTTCAGAGAGTGGGTGGTGCTGGACGGAACGGGGGCCCGGCCATGGCTGTGATGACTCCGTGTCCTTCCCGCTGCAGAAGTGCCCATTGGAGAGTTGACTGTGACATGAGAGATGCTCTGCCCTCCAGTCCAAAACCAGGCCCTGGCTGGTGCCGACTGGCCTATTGAGCAGAGAGGCTGAGGCACGAACAGAGACTGACTTTCCCTCGCAGTCGGGTGGGTGCCGGGCGATGTCGCTCATTCGGGGGGTGAACAGAGTACCCCAGCCCCAAAGCTCCTCATTGTCCCGGCCCAGCATGCCGGATGGCACTGGGGGAACCCTGCCAAGGTTGGCCAGAGGCGTGTGGCAAGGGTGTGACGTTGCAATGTACTCGTTAGCCGTGCGTGTGCGTTTGTGCGAGAGAGGGGGAGAAAAATGGTGCCCTCTTCTGGCTGGACCCACAGAGAACAGACGTGACTGTCCGCTTCTCCCCACTAAAGCAGCTCTCTATTAGCTCGAAAGGGAAGAGGCCTATAATTCTCAGGCTGCAAGAATCCAAAGTCCCAGCCCGACTCCCCAGGCACATCCGCTTTTGCCAGCAATTGTCTCTTTCTGCAACACGTGGATTCTTATTACCAACCCGCACTGAATCATGCCAGGGTCCTTACCGCGCCCTCCAGCCTGGCAGGCTTTTGCAGATGCCTTAAGGGCTGGTTTTCACCAGCTGGCTGCCACGGGCTTGGCGTTCCTAGGTTTAAAACCCAAGAAAAGTCAGCAGAGACACGAAGGAACAGCTCTGGTGGGCGGCAATGTTTCCCCAGTGCATCACCTGTCCGACAGTTGCAGCCGCGGCTGCATGGGTGAGGATGCAGAGGGAAAGCAGCCGCCGATGGATTGGGCAGAACAAAAATCTGTCGCCTTAATTTAGATGGAATCAAGGGACCCAAAGAGTCAAAGCTGTTAACACGACTCAGCAACTGTCCAACCCTGGCCAGTGTTAAAGAAGGTTTGGGGTTTGGGACCGTGGCAAACACATCCCCTTCAGCCTGGTGTTAAAGATACAGAAAAGAGGGGGAAACAATGAAAGCATTTGAAATGTAAAATATTAAGTCGGCTTTCATTTTACCAACATCCCTTGCTTCCTTTCCCTCTAGCTGGAGAGTTTTTAGAAGGAAAAACCCCCTTGTTTGTGAATCTCTTACACAGTATTAAAGATGGCAATTACTGTGCCACTAGGAAAAGAGAAGAAGTTGGATGAGACGGGCTGGAGCGATTGTTAAAATCCGATCCTGTTTCCTAGAAGACGAAACAAACCAAACACACAGAAGGGGAGAGAAAAGAGCAGCAAAGAGAGAAAATGCAGTTTCTGTCTCACTTGCAACCTTGCTGCTCGAAAAGCACAGGCCCAGCACAATAAGGACAAATGCAAAGTGCTCCTCTTAGGAAGGAACAACCAGTTGCACACATACAAAATGGGAAATGACTGCCTAGGAAGCAGTACTGTGGAAAGGGATCTGGGGGTCATAGTGGACCACAAGCTAAATATGAGTCAACAGTGTAACGCTGTTGCAAAAAAAGCGAACATCATTCTGGGATGTATTAGCAGGCGTGTTGTAAGCAAGACACGAGAAGTAATTCTTCCGCTCTACTCCACTCTGAAGTATTCTGTCCAGTTCTGGGTGCCACATTTCAGGAAAGATGTGGACAAATTGGAGAAAGTCCAGAGAAGAGCAACAAAAATGAGTAAAGGTCTAGAAAACATGACCTCTGAAGGAAGATTGAAAAAATTGGGTTTGTTTAGTCTGGAGAAGAGAAGACTGAGAGGGGACATGATAACAGTTTTCAAGTACATAAAAGGTTCTTACAAGGAGGAGGGAGAAAAATTGTTCTTCTTAACCTCTGAGGATAGGACAAGAAGCAATGGGCTTAAATTGCAGCAAGGGCGGATTAGGTTGGACATTAAGAAAAACTTCCTGTCAGGGTGGTTAAGCACTGGAATAAATTGCCTCGGGAGGTTGTGGAATCTCCATCATTGCGGATTTTTAAGAGCAGGTTGGACAAACACCTGTCAGGGATGGTCTAGATAATATGTAGTCCTGCCTTGAGTGCAGGGGACTGGACTAGAAGACCTCTTGAGGTCCCTTCCAGTCTTACGATTTTATGATCTCATCAGCCACCCCGAGAACTGGCAAACTTCTACCATCGGGCTGTTTAGATCATTGCTTTTAGTTGCCTCTCTTGTCACAGGCTCACAGCAGGGTTGCAAAATATTCAGCGTTGGCTGGCTGGGACAAAGTCTACCATCCCAGCGGAATAGCCCATCCTCTCATTCTGTGGGCCATTAATAGGCCTAATTCCCGACACCCCAATTTTGGTTTGTTGATTTCCGGCCCTCTCCCCCTCTGGTTTACCGGTCATAATCCTAACACAGTCCTTGAGGGGAGGCCAATAAACTCCTTTTTCTTTCCATTAACTCAGACTTTCTGTCGCTTTCTTCCGTCTGTTCTCAAACAATTGGATATGACAGGTCGCCGGGACAATGAGGAACGTTCGCTCTTTGCAGGCCCGGTTATCACAACAACTCCCTGCTCAGGCAAGACTTGACTTGACTCCGTCAGGGTCACAGGCTGACGGGGTGACGCACATCCCTGCCCCATCACCCCGTAGGGGTGGGGGGAGGCGTGGAAGGAGGAAATGCGGCTGTCCTATTCCGTCACCCCCACCCTCCCAGCCACCGCTGTGCTGTGTCAGCGGCTAGAAGGCTCTTTGTGAATTCACTGCGCTGCCTAGCGCAAATGGGTTTAAACTACCTTAAGTGTTTCAGCGGGGAACTGGCGTTCCCAGTGTAACACTGTATTACCGCAGCATTAGGAGTGAAGTATCGATCGTAATCCCCTGGCTCAAAAATAGGATTATCAAAAAAAAGGGGGCGGGAGGGAGGCGGGGAGGGAGGCTTCCCGATGGAAATGTGGACACCCCAGCACCCCCAACCTGCCCACGCCCGGCTGAGATGCCTGTTCAGCCGAGGCGGAAAAATGAATACATGGCCCTTTAAATCCAGTTTTCTGTTCAGGATGGGGTCAACCCCTCCCTTTGCAGCTGTGATGTCCTTCTGGGGCAGCAGCAAAATGATCCATAATTCGACTATAAAAGGGGGGGCTAGATTCAGCTTGGAAAGCAGGGGCGTGTGCGTGTGCATCCATAGATCTCAAAGCACTTTACAAAGGGGGTCAGTATCATCATCTCCATTTTACAAATGGGGAAACTGAGGCACGGAGGGGGGAAATGAGTAGTCCAAGGTCACCCAGCAGGCAGAGAATCCAGCTCTCGGGAGTCCCAGGCTAGTGTGTTAGCCGCTATACCACGATGTTTTTTGGTCGAATAGCTGGACATAAGAGACCGCGAGCTAACGGCACGCTCCTTTAACACCGGGGTGGAGAGCTAGATATTTGGATCCATGAAGTATTGACCACCCCCTGTGACATTGGCCAGGTCCTGAGAGCTTGCAGTCGAAGGTTCTAATCCTGCGATGGCCTGTGCGGGTCCCACCCATCTGCCAGTGCCCACTGCTGAATCCCCACATATATCTCATACCCACGGCTCGCTCGCTCTCTGTCTGCGTAAGGGCCTGAGCAAAGCCCACTGAAGTCAATGGGAATCTTATCTATTGATTCCAACGGCTTTTGGATCAGGCTGTGGAAAGTTTTCAACTCCAATTATAACAATCATGCGGCTTTGCGGCACTGAGGCTTGTGTGGGGCGGGGGGGGGGGGCAGCAGCTGAAATGGATTTTGGCTAAATGTAAAATATCATAACAGGATTTCTCCTCCTGCAAATAAGATCCTCGTCTTCTCATATCAGTGATCTCGGTATTAGCTGTTCCATCTGACTGTGTCTCCAGATGCATATTTCCATTACCCGGCCCCTGCAAAGCCATCTTCCCCAATCAATACCGGGGCCTCTATTTTCCAGCTGCAGCTAAATTCCTATTTCCTGATTGACTGATTGACCGATATAATAAAACCCCATGGAGCTGGCCTGTGGTTTCCTAGGGCTGGAGACCTTTGTTCTATTTTTGGTTTAAATATTGTGCAGAACAGGCCAAGCCCACAGGGCACCATTCCAAGCACCGAACAGGACGAACTGCAAAATAATTATCCACGCAAAGCAAGTACAAATGGCAGCAAATTCTTGCCTCGGGAATCTGGGAGGGAAAGAAGGAGGATTTTAGCTACAAAATCAGCCCTCACACCCTCCACGGAAAGCAGGCTGCTGTGTCCGAGCCAAAACGTTTTCAATTACCGGTACATAAAGCGGTTACGGGGAATCAGAACCGCCGGCTCTCAGCTGATGGAAGGGTGGATCGCCTGAGGGGACAGATGCAGGCCGGGGATGGAAGACAGCCCGAGTACCCCATTTCACCAGGCAGACAGCGGGAGCTGGGTGGAGGTGGAAGGGGAGGCCCGCCTGTTGGAAGACATAAGAAATAAGCAGGCTACCAAGGTCGTGGCGGAAGAGAGAGGAAGGCACGTAGAGCTCCGTGGGGTGGAATAATTTTATAACACACAACAAAACAAGCTGTTGTACTGAGAGACAGGCTCCGGTTTCAGAATTTGGACCCTGATCCAGGTGTGAAAAAGCCCTGTAGGGGTTCGGATTGGGGAGATAGGGGGTCGGGTCGGGCTCATCACTTGTTACAACGGTGTCGTTACCTAGCAGTTGCTGGCCATGGCAACTCAGAAACAGGCAATTCAGTCCCCATGAGAGTTGGATGCCTAAGTTCTTGGGCTCCTCTGAATGCCAGCCGATGGGAATTAGTGCTGGATTAAGCTCCGCCTGGCGTGAATTGTCACTCAGAAATCAAACCCTAGCATTCAAAACCAGGCTGGGTAACTTATGGCTTTTACCCCTTTTTGGCCTGGTGCCCAGACTAGCCTGTATTTCCTTGGGGAAAGGGCTGGATTTGATCTGCTTGTAAAACACCTCAAACCCCTGGCAAATGATCCACCGTGGTCGTGTCAGGCTGCTCACTGGGCCAGATCCTTGAGGGCCCTGAAGCCCTGGCTTCAAGTCAAGCCTGCTTGCAGTCGAAGGCCTGATCCTGCAATGGATTGTCTGAGTCTGCTGAGAGGGAGAACTGCTCAGCGGCGGCACTCGGAAATGTAGGCACCGGGTGGGCAGCTGACTCATGGCTGCGCTGGCGCAGGTGCCAGTGTAGGGATGGAGCTTGCGCCTCCCCTGTTTAGGTCTGTGGGGACCTGCGTGGCACCTGGCATAGGAGAGAGCCGCCCTTGTGGCTAACCTAGGTTGCACCCCCCAATTCTAGTGACCACTACAGAGACCCCGAATTGCAAGGACTTGGGTCTGTCCTGGCCACACCTTCACTCCACCTCTGCCCCAAGGTGCCCCATGTGTCTGGAGTTCCTGCAGAGACAATTCAGGGGCTCCAGGTGCCAGGGGGCGGGTATTCCCCTGGGGAGGCCTTATGATTCCTCTACAGCCCCTTTGCACCAATCTAGCTGATGCAAAGGGGCCAAACGACAACAGAGAATAGGGCCCGGGGAGGGCTTGAGCTCCCCTCCCCGGCAAGTGGGTAATTCACCATTGTCCTGCACTTCACAGTCATTTGATCCACTGGGCGCAAAATGCAACCAGCTCAGACTGGCAGCACTTTACCCGTCATGTTGCAACGGTGCAAATGAGGACACGAGGCCAACGGGGAACGAGCTGCTGGCTGGGGGTGAAGGGGGACATGACTCCTCCCAGAAGAACTTTTATGACCTGGGTTGACGTTCCTCTTGGCGTGGCTGCCGGCTTCAGCGCAGCCTCGCTCCTGGCATGGGGTAGCTGCTTGTATCGACCTCACACCATTTCCGTTCTGTTGACTGCCTGATGGCCCGCCCCACTCCCCATCTTAGGAACCCATCTACCCTCCCTGCATGGGTCTTGGTTCTGCAATGGGCTCCATCTGTGGCTGCTTCCTTTATGTTCTCAACCCCCCGAGCCCAGACAGCAAAGTTAGGAGAAGCCAGAAGTTGGGAGCATATTTCTCCCCCGTGCGGTTCATGGAACTCTGCAGCTGCAGCCACCGCTGCGGAGCTGGATGAAACCTTCATGCTTCATTACTGATCTCGCATTGTCAGGCTGTGACTAACAAGCCAGGAAGCCAAGAGCCACTGCTGCCAATCATATGCAAACGCTGAAACAACATCGTGGCTACAATAAAGCTCCAGGAAGGGGGGAAATAGAAGATGAAGAAGAAAGAGCGGGGAACACAAAAAAGGGATTTTTTTTTCCTGACTGCCAAAGCCGGGTCTTGTGCTGTTGACTTGCTCCCCACCCCCACCCCCTGGCCTACTCCCGGCAGCTGCAGCCACCAGCGTAGGACCTTCTGGCAAATCCTCAGCTGGGTCTCTGCAGCAGGAGCTGTGCCTGACTGCCTCTGCCTCCAAGCCTCCACAGATCAGCAAGTTAGGGTGCAAATTACTAGAGGAAGGGGAGGGCTGGTGATTAGGGCATTGGCCTCGGCAGTGTTTAATTTGTAAGGAAAGAGGTGCCAGGGCTCAAGGAATTTTTTTTACATTCCTAACTGATGCAGCAAGCGCAGAGGTACCGGGGCTTTGAACCACCCGGCCCAGAGGCGCCGGGGCTCTGACCTGCCAGGCCCAGAGGCGCCGGGGCTCTGAACTGCCACGCCCAGAGGCACCAGGGCTACGAACGGCCAGGCCCAGAGGCGCCGGGGCACTGAACTGCCAGGCCCACAGGCGCCGGGCTATGAACGGCCAGGCCCACAGGTGCCGGGATATGAACGGCCAGGCCCAGATGTGCCGGGGCTAGGAACTGCCAGGCCCACGGGTGCCGGGCTATGAACGGCCAGGCCCGAGGGTGCCGGGCTCTGACCTGGCAGGCCCAGAGGCGCCGGGGCACTGAACTGCCAGGCCCACAGGGGCGGGGCTATGAACGGCCAGGCCCGGAGGCGCCGGGCTCTGAACTGCCGGGCCCGGAGGTGCCGGGGCTCTGAACGGGCAGGGCCGGGGGCGCCGGGGCTCGGACCTGCCAGGCCCACGGGTGCCGGGCTAGGACCGGCCAGGCCCAGGGGTGCCGGGCTCTGAACTGCCCGGCCCCGAGGCGCCCGGGCTCTGAACTGCCAGGCGCAGAGGCACCGGGGCTATGAACTGCCGGAGCCAGAGGGGCCAGGGCTATGAACGGCCAGGCCCGGAGGTGCCGGGGCTCTGAACGGGCAGGGCCGGGGGCGCCGGGGCTCGGACCTGCCGGGCCCACGGGGGCCGGGCTAGGAACTGCCAGGCACACAGGTCCCGGCCTATGAACGGCCAGGCCCAAAGGTGCCGGGCTCTGACCTGCCAGGCCCAGGGGCGCCGGGGTTCTGAACTGCCAGGCCCAGGGGCGCCGGGGCTCTGAACTGACAGGCCCACAGGTGCCGGGATATGAACGGCCAGGCCCAGATGTGCCGGGGCTCTGAACTGTCAGGCCCAGAGGTGCCGGTGTGCTGAACTGCCGGGCCCAGAGTCACCAGGGCTCTGAACTGCCGGGCCTACAGGCGCCGGGGCCATGCACTGCCAGGCCCGGAGGCACCAGGGCTTTGAACTGCCGGGCCCAGAGTCACCAGGGCTCTGAACTGCCAGCCCCAGAGGGGCCGGGCCCTGAACCGCCAGGCCTGGAGGCACCAGGGCGCTGAACTGCCAGGCCCACAGGGGCCGGGCTATGAACGGCCAGGCCCGGAGGGGCCGGGCTCTGACCTGCCAGGCCCACGGGTGCCGGGCTATAAACGGCCAGCCCAGAGGGGGCGGGGCTGGGACCAGCCAGGCCCACAGGTGCCGGGCCATGAACCGCCAGGCCCAGAGGTGCCGGTGCTCTGAACTGCCAGGCCCACAGGGGCGGGGCTATGAACGGCCAGGCCCGGAGGGGCCGGGCTCTGACCTGCCAGGCCCACGGGTGCCGGGCTAGGACCGGCCAGGCCCAGGGGTGCCGGGCTCTGACCTGGCAGGCCCAGAGGCGCCGGGGGTCTGAACTGCCAGGCCCAGCGGGGCTGGGGCTATGAACTGCCTGGCCCGGAGGCGCTGGGGCTCTGAACTGCCAGGCGCAGAGGCACCGGGGCTATGAACTGCCAGGCCTGGGGGCACCTGGGCTATGAACTGCCGGGCGCAGAGGTGCGGGGGCTATGAACTGCCAGGCGCAGAGGCACCGGGGCTATGAACTGCCGGGCCCAGAGGCACCAGGGCTCTGAACTGCCGGGCCTAGAGGCGCTGGGGCTATGAACTGACAGGCCTGGAGGCACCAGGGCTATGAACTGCCGGGCCCAGAGGCGCCGGGGCTATGAACTGCCGGGCCCAGAGGCACCAGGGCTATGAACTGCCAGGCCCAGAGGCACCAGGGCTATGAACTGCCTAAGTGCCAAGGTCTAGGAACTACCAAGCCTAGAGGTGCCAGGGCTCAGCCCTAGGCCTCAGGCTTGGCAAGCTGGGTTAAATTCTCACCTCTAGCACGGGCTGCTGGCCTGAGCTTTGGGAGACAGTTTCCAAAAATGCCGACGTCTCCTTTGAAAATTGCACTTCGGCTCCTCAGTCACGGAGGCGCTTTGGAAAAGGGCACCGGTGGCCTCTCTGTGTCCAGTGGGGAGGAGCCGGCTGCCTTGTCTCTGGTTTGGCGGTTTAGGTTGTAGACCCTCTGAGGCAGGGCCTGGCTCAGTGGGGCGGAATTGAGACCCGGCTTCCCCCAGGTAGAACACGTGATTGCTTCAGTCCTTCGATTCGGAGGCAGGTCTGATTTCGCCAGTCAGCGCCTTGCCGGTCTTCGCATCAGGGCCTTTCAGTGGGCATGAGGAGCCTGACTCTCCTCTCACTCAGCCTGGTGTAAATCAGGAGTCACTCCGCTGAGATTAATGGGCCTGATTCTCCTCTGGCTCACCCCAGTGAGCAGCACAAATGCCAGATGAGTCAGTGGAGTTATTGAGTAAGTGACTGAAATAAGCGAGTGGAGGTCCAAAGCCTGCTGGATTGCAATAATGGACCTCACCCTGCTCTCAGTCACACCAGTGAATCCAGAGTCACTCCCTAGTCAACCGAGCAGAGTCACTCCAGAATGAGAGCAGAATGTGATCTTTAAAAACAAAACAAAACAACACTTCCCAGTCACACCAGCACATAGAATCGAAGGACTGGAAAGGACCTCGAGAGGTCCTGTAGTCCAGTCCCCTGCACTCACAGCAGGGCTGAGTATTATCTAGACCATCCCCAACAGGTGCTTGTCAAGAAGAACTAACTCTCTTTGATCATCCTAGGAGGAAGGAGCCAAGATGCACCTCAACCTCCATGCAAAGAGACAGAAAGAGAGAGACCTTCCTCCTTTCCCATCTCAGGGCGGAGGGCAGCTCACGCTGGGCTCCTCCTGCGGATTGCAAGAGGGGGCCATCCTGTTCGGCTGCGAATTCGGCACAGCCCCAGGGTCCCTGAATGATGAAAATGGTTAGTCAGTCATGAAAGGGGAAAATGGATTCACTCAATTTCTCTGTTGTGCATCTTATTGCAGCTGACAGAGGGCAGAATGGCTGCTTATTATTATAGATTAATACGTACGACTGAGGCCGAGGCAGTATGGGGCTGAGGGTGGATTCAGAATTCTTTTATGCCAGGAAGAAAAAAGCTCCCAGGGCCGTGCAGCCTTTATCCACCCCACAAGCTGTGCCCGATGGACTGCCTCATTTATCTTATCTTTGGAGATTTTTTGGTGAGTGAATCGGATGCATCATCACATCAGAGAGTGACTGATAAATCCAGGCTGGGATCCATCCACTGAGCCGAGCCTCACCAGAACTCGACTTGAGTCAGAATCCTACTTAAAAAACAAACATCCATCCATCAGCTTAAGACAGGAATAAAACGGAGAGAGTCGGATCCTGAATCGGCCTGGCTCCATGGGACTCAATTTACACCCGCTGGGGCTCTGTTTTAGGCTCCGTTATTGTTCCAGGCAGGAAACTGCTCATAGGGAAAAGGCTGAGACCTGAGAGAACTCATCAGAACTGATTCTAAGGCTTTGCCCTGGCTTTACACCAGTGTAACCACACTGACGACAGTGGAACGACACCTGATTCCCAGTGGCATGAGTGTGATCAGAATCAGTCTCCCAGGAGATAACTTGGGGCACCCCAGAACTTATTCTAGTGTAAGAACCCTAGGTACCAAGTGTTACGTTGTTTCCCCTCTTTGTATTCATTCTACAGGCTCTCTAGCACGTGCAGCGCCTAACACAACGGGGCCTCTCGGAGCTCCCGTAATACAAACAGTGGCACTGCTGTCACCGCTGCGCTTTGCTGATGGTCACGGCGCTCGGGTCTGAGCCTCCTCTCTTTGCACCAGTGTAACTTCTGCTGCCTTCCGTGGCGTTACTCCAGATTTACACCAGGGTGCTGACAGGGTCAGGCCAGGTATAGCGGCGACATATTGGCTAGGGGAGCACATAGGATCGGGTCCCATTCCCCCGCCTGCCACGGGGATCTAGCCCTTGCCTGGTTCCACGGGGCAGCCTTGGCCGTTCCGACACAAGACCCCTCTTCCGTCCCCACCCGGCACCGACCCAGCCCCAAAGCCTGGGAAAAACAACCCCCCCCCCCATCTCCGTTACTAAAAATAAAGGGGGACGAATGAGAGCCACAAAAACCAACCCTATGGCTGCCACTGGGGACTGGGTATCATCTGCATAGCAGAGCGTTTTCTACCTGCCGAGAGCCCTTCGAGTGGCTCAGAACAGCTGCTGGTGGCTTAAGCCTGTCTTTGGCATTCTCCAAATGGCCCAGCCACCCCCGTCTTATATTTTCGTTTCCCCTGATTGACTGACTCTGAATAGAGTTCATATTTCACTCCTAATCTCCTCTCCATAGTTTTAATCCCCCTCACTCCTCCTGGGCTGGTTTTGTTTCCCTCTTCCTCCTCTTCTTCCTTTTCTCTCCTTCTTCCACCTCTTCCCCCCTCCTCCCCCCGCAAGTCAAATTACGCTTAATAATATTCTGAAGGCCATGACACCCATGTTGTCTCTTTGTCATCCTTCGCGGTGCGGTGTGAAAAGATAATACAAACCGCGGCACTTATCTACAATTGAGAGCCGAGACAACTTGCTAATCCCTTAATAATGCCACATCAACAGCCTCATTGGCTGGCAGCTCTCGAGGCTTCCTCAGCTGCCTGTGAAATTGCTACTTGGCTTGCCAAAGTCTGTCTCTCTCTCTGTTTGTGTGTGTGTGCGCGTGTGTGTGTGTGCGTGTGCATTATTCCAGCTGCTGCTCTTCTGTCAGCGATTCCTAAACAATGTCTGGCGATTTGAGCCATTGTCTGGGCCTTGTGGGCCGGGCTCCCTGAGCGCTGGGAGCAAGGAGGGAGACAGGTGAGCCAGCCGAGGGGACGCACCCACGGCGAAGGGGCCGAAGGAGACGGGTGCTGCGTTCTCTTGGGGCTATGCATCAGCCGTTTCTGCAGGTGACTGTCCAATCTAAAAGCAACCCAGGCCGTGGCTTTGCCGCCCGGAAAGGGCCTGCCTCTGACCTTAGCTACTCAGATGTAAATCAGGAGTAACTCAAGTGATGTCACTGGCGTTACACCAGTGTAAAACCCCCACTTAAACAGAGCAGGATCACGCCCAGAATTTTAAAGGCGGGCCTGATTCTGATCTCACTTACGTGGCTGTACAGGTGGAATGACTATTGCAATCACTACAGGTAGTCTGGTTTAAACCTGGCATGAGAGGAGAAATAAGCCTGAAACCCTTACTCCGAACCTGGTTCAGATTCCCCTTTCACACTATGTAAATGCCAACTGGCTTCTTCCAGGCACTGATTTTCACCATGGTGTAATTGCATTGGTGTCAATAGAATTGCTCCTGATTTACAGTGGTGAGAGCAGGACCGGTCCTTTCTCAAGCACCAGGGTCACGTCCTGAGAAGCTCCTTGACGTCACCGGGAGCTGGGGGCACTCAGCAGCGCTTGGGACATGCCTGTAATGAAAGTCACCGGGAGTTTTGCTGGTGTGAAAACTGAGTGAGGACTTCATGGGACAGCTCTAAGCAGGTGGAAGGGCCCATGTCACCAGCACGGCCGGTTGTGTCTGTTGATTTATCTAAGAAACAGATGTAAGCAAGCACCCGTCCTCTGCTGCACTCATCCAGGCCGAACCAGGCTCCGTGAAGGCACAAGAGGGGGGTTCCTGTCCTGTGGCCAGTTGAGCACTGGGGTTCTCTGTTGAGCCAACTGGCAAAAGGAGCAATTAATGCCAGCCGTGGAGGGGAGGTGGCTCCCTGCTTGCTGGGAACTGGCTGATCTATAGAAACGGTTCCTCGTGTCCTTCGGTCGATTCTTAGGACGCAGGGCCAGATCCTCCGCTGGTGTAAATCATCGTTGTTCTCAGAGTTCTCCCAGCCGAGGAGCCAGCGCCCCATGTCCAGCCCAACCCTTCCCCATCACGTGGCTCCCCCAGCTGTGGCTCTATCAGGCCTGGTGGTGCTCATCTAGCAAGGGGAGTCGCAGTGTAAAAGCCAAATGGTCTAACGCGAATCAAAACCAGACACCAGGCACACAACCGTGTTACAACTCGAACCCGCCCCCGTGGCTCCGGCCCTCCCCCGGCCTCCCAGGCAATGGGAGACGGAGAACGTCGGGCTAGTGGCTCGAGCACTGAGCTGGGGCTTAGGAGCGCTCCTCACAGGCTGATCTCACGGGGCCTGTTCCCCCCCTGGGTAACGCGGGGACAGCAACCCTAGCGTGAGCCTCTACGGGACAGTGCCTGACTCTGCATTTGAGCACCGCCCAGCCCAGTGGGACCTTGGTGCTGACTGCAGCCTCTAAGTGCAATGGCCATTATAGTAAATATTAGTATTATTATTTATCGTATGTATTACCATAGCAACCCAGGGCCCTCCCCCCCCCGTGCTACAAACCCAGACCGAAGACTATTGGGCACATCAGTGACGCCAGTGGAGTAAAAACTTGGCCCTTAGCCTAGTTATTAACAAGCCAGCCTTCCCCTCCTGGAACACAAAGTGCTCCCCGGCAGCGGTGTAAATCAGGAAACGCTGCGACGCCATCACCCCCACCGTGGGGAAGCTCAGAATCGGGCCCCTGCCCCCCCAGCCTTGAGGACTGTGACGGACAGAAGTTGCCACTTAATTTCCAGCTTTCTCCCCCCGCCCCCCCCTTCCCATTCCCCACCCTCACTTTGATTTACTGCTCCCTGGAGTAGCCCAGAAGCTGTAAACACACTTTTATTTGTCAGTTGTATCCCTGCAGCTTGCAAGCCTGTCCAGAAGGTAATATATGAGTCTAGTCCTCTTTGCTTGATGCTGTCAGGATTAGGAGCCCTACATATTTTATAGAAACCTCTACATGATCTTCCTTTATAAATCATTTAAATAGGAGTGTCTTTTCTTGATGCGCGACATAAAATATTTACTGGAGTGGATGAAGGCAGCTCATCCGTGTTTACCCTCCTGCTTAGCAAACCGGCTACATTTACAAATAGCTCCGCTTGGCACAGCCCTTAGGTGTCCGGGCGGAAGACGTGGTTAAGTGGCAGGGCTCATCCATTAAAATCCCTGAGCTCCCTGCCTAGCCGGGGCTGTGAAGGAGAGGATATAACCCCCAGAAAAGAATGAAACAAGAAACACAAGCTGAGGGTAGCTTCCACTGCGACGTGTCTGGAAGCTGCACGGGAGGGTGGCGGAGGCTGGTTTGCGTGTTGTGAAAGGAGAAATTTTTGATGTATTTTGTTTTTCTTTGGGGGCTTTTATTCGGGACGCACTTACGGACATACTTAACTTTGGGCCCCGTTGACATAACCATCTGTTTGCTTATTTATTGTCTCTCTTTTGGTTGTATCTTTTGCTCTTTGTAGAAGCAAGACAATATGGGACAGTGTGTTTACGAAATACACACAAAGACACTCCAGCTGGATCTACAGCCATTGAACACAGTGAGCACTACTGGAGGCCTCACAAGCTATTTAAAGTGATACTACCTTATTCCTAGAGCTACACTGTTCTTTAACTGTAGCTCTGTTTTCACTTTCTTCCCCCCACCCCCATCTCCCTCCCGCTTCCCCCCACCCCAATTCAGCAAGCATTTAAGCACATACTTAACTTTGATCCCATTGACTTAAACGTGTGTTTGGAATTTAGAATTTGAGCGCGTGCTGGCTTTGACTCAGCCGGACATTCGAAGGACACTGTCGAGCGTAGGGATTAACTGGATTTTATTGTACCAGAGCAAACCCCTAGTGTAGAATTTGCACCAGCCACGGCGCTGGCTTGCTATATTTAAAAATAAGCAAAAACAAAACCAAAAAAAACCCCAAATGGCTTTTGGCTATGTCCCTAATCTTAGCCAAAAAATACCTGGAAGAATTTTTAAAATCCCACTCTCCTCTTCCCTGATTTGTTTACTGCTGTTTGTTTGCTGTTTGTACGTCACTCATCTGGAATGATTAAAAGAGACAAGTCACATTCACTTGTCATCAGTTTCACTTTCTGGTTCTTTCGCACTAGCACCAGGCTAGCTGCAAACGCTGCAAGGCGCTTTTCGATCTATGTTTCTCAGGTTCTTATGAGAAATCGCTCTCTGGGGTATTGGCTGGAAATGCAGATACGTTTCAATCCAGGCAAAAATGATGGAATTAAACAATAAGATCATGGAAACATTTATTTGTTTTTTTGGTCTTTGTTTTTATTTTCACAAAACCTAAATTTGGGGCCAAACTTGACCCATTTCACCTTCAGATGCCCCAAATATCAGGTGAACTAAGCAGAAAATAATATCACTTCATACCAACTTGTTACCCAGAGATTTCCAACAGCCTTGCAAGGGTGAGTAATTATTATTCCCTTGTCACAGATGGGGAAACTGAGGCACAGAGCCAGGCTGTGATGTGCCCAAGGTCACAGAGCTAGACGGTGACACAGCTGGGCATGGAACCCAGGAGCCCTGACCCCAGTCCCGTTACTCATTCACGGGACAAGAGAATAATTTATTGAATGGTTACAGAGGCTGGTTCTGATTCACATCTCATCGATGCCAGGAGTAAAGTGTTGGAAGTCTGCCCTTTCAGCACTGTGTGACTGGAGGTCAGCTGATGAGATATTGCCATTGATTTGAACATCCAGGTGCTGCTGCCACAGCTGGATATTCTCAGTGGTTGACTCTTGACCCGGGGCTGGCAGAACCATGAGCTCATTGGCCTTTGGACCCTGGTAGAAAGACCGTGTGTTTGCTCAGGACATGAGTCACGGCTCTGGATCTGGGTTCTGATTGGGGAATGTTGCCTCTGAGATCAGTGTGTGTGTAAATAAATACAGGAGACGGTGAAAGGGGGCTCAAGCTGGCCTGGTGAGAGTGCCGGAGAACAGACTGCATCGGGGTAGCCTGTCATTGGCCAGGAGAGCAGAGATGAAACTAACACAGAGGGCCTTGTCCAGCTCAGGTACATGTGATCCTAGGTTACTCTGTGTGATGAGGGGATGGGATCTTGCTCCCTGCATTGGGATGCAGTAAGTTTTGCTGACTCTCCTTGGCCCCTAGACCAGGTGGGTCCTTCGGAAAGGATCCTGTTGACTTCACCAGGGGCCGGCCGTTAAGTTTCCATCCACGTCTGGATGGTTTGCATCTGGGCACTTGACTCAGGACCACCTCCTGTCTGCATCAAACCTATACAGCCAGGTCCGTGCCAGCTCCATCGTACCATCTCCATCCCCCGCCTTGCGACTGAATGCACCGGAAAAGGACCGGGGCGGTCTCAGTCATTAGCATTCATTGCAATTCTTTTCATTTGTTACCTGGCAGAGAAATGAAAACACGTTGCTCTCCTCAGTGGGGTGTTTCCTATGGAGAGCCCTAGCTTGGTTCAATCGCCCTCTGCCATCGCAATGCCAGAGCGCTACTTCCCCCCTCCCCGTTGGGTAGGAGACATTCCTATTAAGAGGTTTGCACAGGGGCATGTATTTTACATAACACGCCGCGTCCCTGCTGTGCAACATTCATGAGGCTCATGCTGGAGCAATTGGTCCGAACATAATGCTGGTTACCTAGAGCGAGAGGCGCGCACAGAGGGAGAACGGAGGCTCGTTCTCTGACTCGGCGAGAAATCACTCCCTATTAAAGCTCTCTGGGCTGGAAAAGGACTGGAATCGAGTACCAGCTCGGAGTCATGGAGTTGGATACAAATGGGTCTTTGCGCCATAGGCTGAACTGCATTAAGGTCGTGGGCTGAAGGGAGCGGGTCACTCTAGCAGGACAGGCGGATGTGGGGACGGAGAAAGAGAGAGACAAAGACTCATATAGGGTATGTCTACCTTGCAATTAAACACCCGTGTCAGTGGCTGCGGGGCTATCAAATTACAGTGTTGACGTTTGGGTTCAGGCTGGATCCCAGATGGACCTGGGATCTGATCCACTCTGGCAATTTCTCCCAGCAGTCTCCGTCTACCCTAAGCTTTGGGCCAGCCCTGCCCACCCCAAAGTCAATGCATGACTCCATCTCCTGGGGAGAAGTGAGCTCTGATGCCCCTTCTTCAAGTCTCCTGATATCAGCCAGGCACTACGGGAGCAGGAGACCCCAAAAAAAGGCCACAATGCTCCAGAGGAGCCTCAACCACCCCGCCCCCGAGATCCAGACCCGCCAGGAGATGGGTCTGAGCAAAATCCGGAGCTAAACATTGTCAGGCTGTGGCAGTCTCTAGCTCCTGTGCTGGGCAGGCGTCTGCTGGAAACATGACAATCACTGGGGGAAGAAATTGGCTGCTGTGCAGAGAACCTGCCCAAGGTCTATGCACCACTTACGTCCCACTTAACACCTACGGGATTAAGTGGCACTTGAGTGGTACATGGGTCTATGAGCTTGAGTGAGACCTAATTGGAGTATAGGCCATGGGCTGCAGGTTATTAGAGAGAGAGAACACAGCGCAAGGGTAGGCTGTGACGGGCCTTAAAAGCGAAGACAAGTAGCTTGTGTTTGAAGTGGTGGAGAAGGGGAGCCAGCAGAGGGATACACAGAGTGGGGTGATGTGGTCAACACATTATGTTCACCTAATTTGATCACATTTTATGTTACGGACCCATTTATGAATAGTTTAGTAACAGTACAATAGTATCAAGATTGGTGTAGGATAGGATAGTAATTAGTCGGATGGAAGACCAGTGAATTACGAAGCCTGTTTACCAAGGAATGGCGCTACACAGCCAGTGATCACATGGTTGCCAGATGTTTCAGTGGTCCCATAGGACCGCCCATGGAGGACATGGACGGAACATCCAGCCAGACCTAAGGACCCGGCTAGAGATCGAGCCAGCTCACGCTCACTCTGCAAGGAAACTATGTCTCGTTGGGATTTGGCTTGATGAAAATAATGATGATAGTATGGCAGAGTGATGGTATAAATGGTTAATACGTGAGTAATAGATGCTTTAATAAATGGTTAATACGTGACTGGAAGGCGCTCAGATAAGTGCAGAATAGAATAGAATAGGTCAGCGGTTCTCAAACTGTGGGTCGGGACCCCAACGTGGGTCGCAACCCCATTTTAATGGGGTCGCCAGAGCTGGCTTAGAGTTCCTGGGGCCTGGAGCCAAAGCCGAAGCCTGAGCCCCACCGCAAGGGGCCGAAACCCCAGGGCTTCAACCCTGGGCAGCAGGTCTCAGGTTACAGACCCCCTGCTTGGGGCTTTGGCCTCCCGGCCTGGGGAAGTGGGGCTCCGGTTTTGGTCCCCCCTTCTGGGGTCATGTAGTAATTTTTGCTGTCAGAAGGGGGTCGCGGTGCAATGAAGTTTGAGAACCCCTGGAACAGGTCAATAGGTTGCTTACAAACCATGGTTTATAACCATCTACTGTATATAGCAACTTCTACTGAAGTGCTTATAACCATCAGTAACACATGCTACTCACGTCCATAATGTGCTTATAAGAGCTATTAATCATGTATTAACCCTTTATAAACCACTTATATAGGGAATCTCATATAAAGTGAGACCCCCATATTTTTTTTAAGTATTTTTCCCCTGGATCTCTCTCTCAAGAAAAAAAAATTAACAGCTCAAGAAACAAAATAAATGTCTAATGGCCTGAAAAGTTTCATTTCCTGCAAGCGAGGGCCTTGCAGAATAGCATGTAAAAGAGGCTACAATATCTGCACACAATTACACACACGGCTGGGTTATTCCATGGAAATCAATGGCCGCAAAGGGACATCACATTAGGGGCTCTGGAGTATCATACACTGGCTGGTCTCCCATGATGTGTGAGAACGTCCTCTCCCCTCCGGTGCATATTTCATCTGCTCGCTGGCACCACACGAGGCTGAGCATTCAGATCAGCTGGGGATCAAAAGGGCTCTCTCTGCTCCGCCAGAGGAGATGTGGCCCAGGCATTCATTATTTCCTATGACTTGTGCGCTGCTACGTTCCAGCAAACTCCCTGCTTTCCCCTC
Organism: Platysternon megacephalum; assembly: GCA_003942145.1. Taxonomy (NCBI): domain Eukaryota; kingdom Metazoa; phylum Chordata; order Testudines; family Platysternidae; genus Platysternon; species Platysternon megacephalum. Next base: position 4,286,451 of record QXTE01000096.1, read on the forward strand.
GCTCTATTTTCACACATCATCCTACTGAGCTGGTGTTTTCTTGGGCGTTTAACAGCAGGCAGCTTGTTACATGAACATTTCTGGTTGTATCACTTGTACCTATCAAGAGATAAGGATGAGGAGAAAGAGAGAGAGAGAAGTCGTGGGATAAAGTATAGAATCAAAAGGATGGAGACAATAGGCTTACAGGAAATAAGGGGAAGGGGGCAGTGGGTTTCCTTTCCATTAGCTTTACCAGCACTTACACACCGAGATGACAGTCTGTCTGTCTGTCTGTCTGTTAGGAGGAAGAATTAATATTTTATATTACAGGGGTGCTTAGAGGCCAGGCAAGTCAGGGCCCTGTTGTGACACAAAATGACAGTCCCTGCCCCAAAGAGATTACAGGCTACGGGACAGGGCCCAGCAGGTGGACGAGACAAGTGAGCAGATTGGGATGGTGGGGTGGACGGGGGGACGACAGAAAGGGTAACAAAAAAAATAGGGTGTGCAGAGTTGTCAGGAGAAGTGATCATAGCCTGGTACCTGCATAGTCATTACTATCTATCTATCTATCCATCCATCCATCCAGCCCCATACCCCCACGCTATCTATCCATCCATCCCATACCCCCACTCTAGCTATCTATCCATCCATCCCCATACCCCCACTCTATCTATCCATCCATCCATCCATCCCCATACCCCCACTCTATCTATCCATCCATCCCATACCCCCACTCTATCTATCTATCCATCCATCCCCATACCCCCACTCTATCTATCCATCCATCCCCATACCCCCACTCTATCTATCCATCCATCCATCCATCCCCATACCCCCACTCTATCTATCCATCCATCCATCTATCTATCTATGCTCTTACGTGGTTCTTATATGATCCCTATCACCATAGTACCTAGCTGCCTACCCAAAGGTACAAAGGGGTTGCCCTCTGGGTGCTGAGCTACCCAGAGGGCAAAGGCAGACTACCCCAGGAGGACCCCATCGTGACGCTGTTGGATCCAGCAGTTCCTCCAAGGATTTACGGATATTCACCGAGAGCCTGTCATGGTGGAAACTGACCAGAGGGAGCCCTAGAGGTGCGCACGGAACAGCACAGACTATACCCTGCCTAGCTTTGCACTGAGGCTGCGTGGGGCAGACTGCACCTGGTGTAGGAAGACGGGGTGTGTAGTACAAGAAACAACAGATGAGGAGCCGATAAGGGGAAAGAAAACCAACCCTCTATGTCAGGGGTCGGCAACCTTTCAGAAGTGGGGTGCCGAGTCTTCATTTATTCACTCTGATTTAAGGTTTCGCGTGCCAGTCATACATTTTAACATTTTTAGAAGGTCTCTTTCTGTAAGTCTATAATATATAACTAAACTATTGTTGTATGTCAAGTAAATAAGATTTTTAAAATGTTTAAGAAGCTTCATTTAAAATTAAATTAAAATGCAGAGCCCCCCCGGACCAGTGGCCAGGACCCGGGCAGTGAGTGCCACTGAAAATCAGCTCATGTGCCGCCTTCGCCACGCGTGCCATAGGTTGCCTACCCTTGCTCTATGTTCTTGATTATAAGACCATAAGAACGGCCATACTGGGTCAGACCAATGGTCCATCGAGTTCAGTATCCTGTCTTCTGACAGTGGCCAGTGCCAGATGCTTCTGAGAGAATGAACAGAACAGGGCAATTATCAAGTGAGCCCTGCCCCGTCGGCCAGTCCCAGCTTCTGGTAGTCAGAAATTTAGGGAAACCCAGAGCATGGGGTTGCATCCCTGGCCATCTTGGCGAATAGCTATTGATGAACCTGTCCCCCATGAACGTATCTAGTTCTTTTTTGAACCCAGTTATACTTTTGGCCTTCACAACATCCCCTGGCAACGAGTTCCCCAGGTTGACTGTGGGTTGTGTGAAGAAATACTCCCTTTTGTTTGTTTTACATCTGCTGCCTAGTCATTTCATTGGGTTATCCCTGGTTCCTGTGTTATGTGAAGGGGTAAATAACACTTCCCTATTCATTCTCTCTACACCAGTCATGATTTTATAGATCTCTATCATCTCCCCCCTTAGTCGTCTCTTTTCTAAGCTGAACAGTCCCAGTCTTTTTAATCTCTCCTCATATGGAAGCTGTTCCATATCTCTGCTCATTTTTCTCTATACTTTTGCCAATTCTTTTCTGAGATGGGGTGACCAGAAATTCAAGTTGTGGGCGTACCATGGATTTATATAGTGGCATTATGCTATTTTCTGTCTTATTGTCTATCCCTTTCCAAATGGCTCCTACCATTCTGTTAGCTTCTGGGACTTTTCTGATTGCAAGACCAGCTCTCAATGTGTTACATCGGGTGTATAAATAGTTGCTTCGGCAGGGCTCCAGAGGACACCGAGGCAGTTCTCAGAAGTCGCAGCTCTGAGGTGCATGCTAAAAACTCCAACCTAAATAGCCTGCAAAGCAAGGGCTAAAAAGATTAAACTGAATTATAGAGACACAACGTCAGCCCTGCTCAGCCTTCTGCAGAACTGACAGGGCCGAGGCCGGGGAAGCGGGGGGGAGGGGGGGGGAGCATAAATGGGAGTTTAAGTGAAGGAAATTCACCACAGATGTTTAGGAATTGTTCCTCCAGGCACAGCTTCTCGGCTGCGTGGAACTGGGCTAGCAGAGAGACGTCGCTCCAGGGCTTACACGCAGGGCCTGTTTGAGAGAGAGTAAGGGGGCGTCCGGGGAAACGAGTCGAGGCAAAAGGCGTGAGCTTTAATGGGTTCCGCGCATTGCTGGAAGGGGAGGGGAAAATGTGTGTGTGCGCCCATGGGCGTGTGTTGTGTGAGAATATGCATGTGTGCACATGCAAGTGTGTGCGTGCGCACACACAGCTGGGCAGGGCTAGGGATCAGGGTATAGGAGGTAGCAGTGAATGGCATAGGAGTGAACTGCTCCGCTCAGGCTGTGACAATACACAGACTGAAAGAGTTCATCTCTCCAGGCCTCGGGTCCCCTTCTGTGAAATGGGAACAATGATGCCTCCTTTCCCCCAGGCTGGGTCTGTCCGGTCGGTTCAGATTGTAAAGCTCTTCCAGGCAAGGACGCTCTGTTAATAGGTGTCTGGGCAGCACCTACCCCCATGCGGCCCTAACCAGGGCTGGGGGTGCTCGGGGTTCTACAAATAATCAATAACGCTTGGCTAAAAGAAGACCCAGTCCAAACTCCAACCGAGCCACGGCCCTGTTGGCAGGAGCGCCGCCAGCTTTTCCGGCGCCCTAGGCGGCGGAAGGTCCCGCCCCCAAAATGCCGCCCCCAACAGCGGCGGCGGAAGGTCCCGCCCCCAAAATTCCACGGCCGGCCGGGGCGCCGGCGCCCCCCAAATAGCAGCGCCCTAGGCAACCGCCTAGGTCGCCTAATGGGTTGCGCCGGCCCTGCCTGTTGGGAATCTGACCCCGTTCCTCTAACTTCCCCGCCCTCTTGGTTTTCATTTGCTCCCTGGGCTCCGCTTGCCAGCGGACGTGCCAGCGAGACTGACAGGCAGGATGTCCGGGAAATCCAGTGGTTATATTCATTACGAATCACAAATGCTACGAGCCCACAAATGGCAGCCAGCCAAACGTGCCAAGTCGTTTATTGTAGATTTTGAGCAAACCCCTGCGAATGTTCTGCACCACAGGCATCAAATGCCCCCCTGGAGAATTAGCGTAAAGGGTTATGCCATTGGCTGGCCAGCGTGAGGCATAGGAACCAAAGCTATGGATTTAAGTGGGCTCTACACCTGGCGTTGGGGCCTCTGCTTGGCGATGAAGGTCACCCTTGGGAAGCAAAAGGACGTAAGTGGGGGGCAGGCCCCTCTGAGCAGGGGGGAATTTCTCCCAGAACAAGGATTGCCCCGTGGCTCAGCATCAGCATGACTAAGTGACCCCCACCCAGGAGGGATCGTGGGTAAACGCCTCTCCCGCCCCGGCCTACGTTCCACGCCGCCTCTGTACGCCCAGGGGACTGCGTCAAAACTGCATCAGTGCAAAGCTAACATCAGCCCGGGCTCAGCACAGCAAACAGGTCGGGACGTGCATTCTCGCCGCGTTGACTCCCCACCCGCGCACCAGCATAACAAGTGGAATTCAAAGCGCCGGGAACTTTGGGGATTCAAGCAGCCTGGATACAAAGGATATTTATAGCCCTGAACAAAATCCACACTTTTGTAGGTGTGTTATCCCCCCCCCCCCAATCCAAACAGTTACATAAAGGAGTCAGTATTGCTTTCTTTCCAGGCCCCTAATGTGCTGTTACAGGGGGCCTAGCAGCTGTGGCTAGGGGGTGCTGGATTCTCTGCTTGGGAAAGGCAGAGAGACGCAATCTCTGAGGGCCGAACACTGAGTTCTTTACTCATGCCGAATGATACTTTATGCTGAGGCTTTCAATGGGGCGGCTTGCTCTGTAAACTGCTGCTCAGCACATGCATGAGTGTTAAACAAAAAGTAGTAGCAGCAATGCGTTCGAGTGAAGGACTGGGAGTCAGGACTCCTGGGTTCTGTTCCCAGCTCTGCCACTGACTTACAATGTAACCTTGGGTGAGTCACTTAACCTCTCTGTATAAAATGAATCACTGACCTCCAGGGCAGGGCAGGGCAGGGCAGGGGGAACTATAACTTTTCACAAATAGGGGTTTGTAAAGTGCTTGGAGATCCTCTCCTGAAAGCAGCTGCAGAAAGGAAAGCTCTCCTTTCTGTGAGTTGTGAGCCTTTCCATTATCAAACACGGCTTTAAGAGCTTCCCTTCAGCCCTGCCTTTAAAACCCAGCTTTCAAAAACTTTGCTCGGAGGCGGGGCTGAAATTTCATTCCCAGCCTACAGGATTTGAGGCCAAATCTGCAGCTGGCGTAAATGGGCACAGGGCCACTGAAATCCTACATGGCTTTGCACCGGCGGAGGATCGGGACCACTGCTTTTATTTTGGCGAACGTCATTTAAAACTCTGCCGTTGATGAATTCCGACAGGCAAGAGAGGAAAAAAAAGTCTTTGTGAGCAGAGCGCAGCCGCTGGGTCCGATCCTGATCGCAGTTGCCCAGGTGCGAACTGTGGCTAATTCCACTGAAGTCGATGGAATTAGCAAGAGATAAGCAAGATCAGAATCAGGTTCCCTATGTTGTATGCGCCTGTAATGCAAAACCCACCATCCTTTCATGCCAGACAGGATATTTCTCTGGCCAGCAGAGCGTAACGTGCTTAGTTCCTTTAAGGGATTAAAAGGGGGGGGGGGGGAATTAATGCCGAGATGTTGAAATTGACCAAGTAGCTACGTACTGTTCAAGAACAAACAGGAGCTGTTTCTTCTCAGAAAGGCACACGGAGCAGGATGCTGCACCTGGAACATGCTCTGTGCAGGAAGATGCTTATGATTTATCCTGGCAAACTGTGATTAAGGGCGACTTGATATTATTATGATGCTGATTTATCATTTGTGTTATCATAACGGCGAGGCACCCCGGTTATGGCCTAGAACCCCCCGGCGTGAGGTGCTGTGTGAACACACAACCAAAGACCCGACAATCCAAGTGTAAGACAGGAGTCGACAGATGGGTGCAGACAGTCGGGGAAGTATGAGGAACCAGTGAGTCAATATTGGGCTGTAGGATTTACACATCAGAGGTCCAGCCGCCGTCACGGCCCCAAATGAGACCAGAGCCCTGTTGTGCTGGGCTCCGTATATGCACAGGGCAAGAGGCAGTCCCCGCCCCGAAGCGCTCGCAGCTAAATACACAAGGCAAGCAGGGAAACTGAGGCACACAGCAGGGGAGTGGCTTGCTCCAGGGCACACAGCAATGTAGTTGCAGGGCCAGGAACAGTAAACAGGTCTCCCGTCTCCCAGTCCAGTGCTTTAGCCACGGGACACGCTGCCGCCTCCTGCAAATGATGTTTATAAAACATGGGCCCATTTTGCTTCTTTTTGAAAGACTGAGCAGGCCCGGAAGGATGCTATAAAAGATACGGGACCAGACCCTCTGCTGGTGTAGACTGGCGTAGCTTCAGTCAGGCCGATTTACCCCAGCTGAAGATCTACCGCTCTATATCATAGAACCATAGAATCTCAGGGTTGGAAGGGACCTCAGGAGGTATCTAGTCCAACCCCCTGCTCAAAGCAGGACCAATCATCCCAGCCAGGGCTTCGTCAAGCCTGACCTTAAAAACCTCTATAGCGTGTGCATGTAGCGTTGTGTGTATATGGCTAGGTACACACTCATATGCATATGGATCGATGCACAGACATACCCACATGCAGTACAGGGACTACGTCTCCGAGCATGAAAACGATGCCGCTTCTGGGATACAATGTGGCAGCTGTGGCATCCATTGCTCCATCCCGTATGAAAAATGAGCAGGGGTGCTTGGGACAGATCCACGCCGCGATCTCCTGCTGCTCAGTGCTTCCTCCAGCTCCAGGCACCTGCCCATCTCCCCCGAAAGCCCTACAGGCAGACCCGCTGCGGGTGCAGATGGGCGCATGCGCTGTTGAATTCGGTGGCGCAACGGCTGCCCCTTTAGGGCATTAGACGCTCTGAGGCCATCCAGGTGGACGCGGGTAGGACACTCGGAGACAGAGGGCAGGTTGAGAGCCAGGGATTCTGCTCCAGGCAGGGGAACTGGTTCAGCAACAGGGAGTGTGTCTTGGTTATCCAGCAGGAGCCCAAGGCAGAGCTGAGAGCGCCCAGGTCTTTGGGAGGGGAGATTTGGGAACAGGAAAATATCCTCTAGCACCACCTTTGCTTCTCCCTGTGACCCCTCTCCTCCTGTCCCCACCACCTTAGTCTGGAGCTACAGGGACCTGCTTCGTCCCATCAACAACAGAGGGCGAAACTGCCCAAAGGGGGTGGCCAAAGGACCCTGGGGGAACAAGGAGCCCAGCTGAGCCTGGGCATGAAGGAAGGTGGGGAAACGCAGTTCTCCGCCAGGCATGCTCCCGGCCCCATGCAGCGGCCACTGCACTGGGTTTATTTAAACGCGGCCCCCCAGGCTCTGCAGTGCAGGGCTGCAGAAGGAGACGCTGCATTAGGCAGTGCAGTGAATCCAGCGTGGCCCCGATCAGAGCTAGATCCATTCCCACTGGGACTGGCAGCCCCACAGAGCAAAGGGAGGGAAGGCCTCCACAGCTGCATGTCTCCCCATAGCTCTGGATTCCTATTCCCCGCCAGCCCCTTCCCTACCGATCCTGGTCAGAGTGCACAGACCTACATGGGCGTAATCCTCCCCGTCCTCCCGCATGGCCAGAGAGACGGTGCCTGGCCCAGCAGAACGGGTGTGATCTACACGGTGCGCGGGTGGGCGTATTTGTGTCCCCGTAAGAGGCCTGCCTTGCAGAGCAACCAATGTCCACCCACCCGTGAAACCCTTCCAGCCCTCTTCCCCTGGATGCACCTACCTGCTAATTGTCCGATGGCTGCTTGCCTGGCGAGAGGGGGGTGGCTGGGATTCCTGCCTGAAATATGTGTTGCCGTCGCCAGCACTTTCCATCAACAGCTAATAGGGCAGCCCCAGCAGCCAGACTTATTACTCACCTGGGACACCCCGTCAATTAGAATAAGATGAAGAGTGTGGAAGGCCCCGGTACATCCTCAGGGAGGGCGGGGGACGAGGGCACAGAAAAGAGAGGGTTCGCTCAAGCCGGGCCGTGTTCAGAGAGTCCCTGTTGCCTATTAGAGGAGGATTTATGGTGCGTGGAGAAAGCAGAGGTCCTGGGGTCTAAACCGGCTTTGTTTCCATAAGCCTTGGAGACTTTGGTTTCGTTCTGCCCGGCACCCTAACATCTGGAATAACAGCAGCAGGCGCGTCGGTCACGTACCGTACCTCCAGCAAGCTGAGCAGTGTGGTCCTGATTAATTGGCCCGGCTTTACTCCCGGCGTAAATCATCGCTCATTGCGGCCAGAGGAGGTGGAAGCCATATATCCATCAGCCTTGAAATCTCCACCATGGGGCGTAATGGGGGTTGTAAACCTCCGGCGTTGCCTTGGCTGGTGCAGCTGGAAACCCTTCCCAGGGTTTTATCAGGCAACCAGACAGGTTTTGTCTGTGCAGAGCCAGGCTGGTGTCTGCCACGCAGCTGTGGGCACCATGGAGCGCGGATGGTCCCAGACCAGAATCTCCCGGGCAGAGCAATAGCCGTGGGGAGTTACCAGGTGCATGGTGGAATGGCAGATGGTAGAGGGGATGCTCTGGGGCCTAGCACGCGGTAGGGAAGGGGGAAGCTAGAATACAGAACCAGTCCCGAAAGCCCTGAGTTACCAGATTAGTTCTCCAACATACAATCCTAGGACTGGAAGGGACCTCGAGAGGTCTCTAGTCCAGTCCCCCGCACTCATGGCAGGACTAAGTATTAGCTCGACCATCCCTGACAGGTGTTTGTCTAACCTGCTCTTAAAAATCTTAAAAAACATGTGCTTTGGAGGGCAAGAAAGTGGTTCTGGCTCTGCTCTGGGCACCTTGGGTCCTCATCCCCATCAGAAGAGTTATTGCACGATCCTCTGAGAGCTTGTGAGATGAAACGGGCCACCTGAATTCCACATCCCGGATAACTGCCGCTGGTTAGAAGGGAGGGTCCCGATGAGGCAGTAAATCACATTACAACCTCCCCCCTTTTCCTCCTACCCCAGAGCATGTCCCTGGCGCTAACGGGGCGGGGGCGGCTATGTTCGAGGCATCAGGATGCCTGGGTTCTCATCTTGTCTCACTATGCGACCTTGGGTGAGTCACGTCCCTTTGCCGGGCTGCACCTGGGCCACGGAGCACTAACAACGCTCCCCCGTTGTCAAATGCTTTGAGATCTGGGAATGAAAAGGGCCTTAGAAGGGCCGATCATTATATTCCTCCCCAAATGCAGCCCTGCGGTGCTTTCAAAGGTTAATTCTGCCCCTCACGATAGAGCAGGGCAGGGTAGCTTCTAACAGGACACAGAGCCAGATCCCCCGCTGGCGAAAATCGGCACAGCTCAATGGGCATGACTTCAATGGGGCCAGGATTTCAAAGGAGGGGAGCTCTTGTCAGCTTACACCCAGTTGAGGATCTGGCCCATAGGCTTCGCTTGGGCTGTGATCAAATCGGTTCCTACGAAGCAGCAGCCCCCGGTTTCAGCTGCGTGGGCTCCCTCTCCCCCGCCCAGTTTTTTGGGCACACCCATCAGGAATGAACGCTGCCAATTAGGACGCTCTCTGCAGCAGGTCCACGCATGGGCTGCTCATCCCGCAAACGTCAGCCTCACGCCCCTGCTTTCCCCTCCTCGTCTCCTGCCATTACTGCTTCTGAGTCACGTCAGCCGGGCCCAGGAGCTGTAAATCCAGACAGATTTCTCTCCATTAGGTTCCCCCCCTGCCCTGCAATCTCACCATGTCTGCTACGTGCAGAAACTTCAGAGCCACCCGCTCACCTATCCCCACCCACCGGGGGACACAATTCCCAGGCCCACCTCTGTTTCTTACCATCTAGCTTCGGCACTTACCTGGGCCCCGGTGCCGGAGTATCTGCGGGTCTCCCAGCCCGCAATGCGTGTATCCTCCCAGCCAGCCTGAGAGGCGGGGCAGTGCTGTCACCCCTCTTTTACAGAAGGGAAACTGAGGCACGGAGCCCCGGTCACACTAGGCGTCTGTGGCAGAGCAGGGAGTTAAAGCCAGGTCTCCCCAGTGCAATAACTGCGGGACTGTCCTGCCCAAGGTCACCTGAAAGCCAGGGCCCATCAAGCCTGGTGTCTTACTGCCCAAGTGTCCCGGGCAGCTGTTTGCCCCAGGGAAAACTGGGTGTAAAACGCTGCCGTGTTAGAAGAGCACTTCCCACTGGTGTCAGTGACTGCGCGAGATGCAGGGCGACGGAGAATCAGGCCCGTGGCGTTCACAGGGCCTGATCCTCCTCTCACTGCGGGCCCGATACCAGGCCTATTACTAATTATTATTATTATTGAATTACAGTAGCACCGAGAGGCCCCAGCCAAGATCAGTGCCAGGTTCTGAACAAACCCAGAGGGAGAGACAGTCTGTGCCCGGGAGAGTCTGCAATGAAATGGACGAGCTAGTCAAAGGGCGGGAGGGAAAGAAGTGCAGCTCTCACTAGTTGACACTGAAGTCGGACTTCAATCGGCTTTGGACCAGGCCTCTGCATGCGTGTAAATCCGGAGTGACTCCATTTACATTGACGGAGCTGCACTCGGTGTGAGAGGAGAATCAGGCCTTTACAAACATGCTTCAAGCACTGTCAGACACTGGATGTGTTTCTTCTGCCAACCAGCCCAGGCTGGGGACTTCATGGCGATTGCTCAGCCTGCTGCTCTGGGAGCTAAGACAATCTCCCAGTGGAAGGAGCTAGGGCGTTTTCAGCCCGTTACGTTCTCGGCTAATCCCAGCACGAGACAGACGTCGCCTAGTCTCAGATGTTCAGACTCACCTCTGTGGGTTGAATGGCTGCCCAATTCCTATTCACTTTAGTTGGGATGGAAAGGCAATTTTGGCCCCTGTCTTCTCTTCCAGCTTCTGAGAGCCAGAGGTCCCTTTGAAAACCTCAGGCGTATATTCTTGCACGGCTGTTCGGACGATCCCAGAACTGAGAGACAGGACAGCCCCACGAAATTGCCTCCAGTCCAAAGATGCAAGACCAACGCAGGATCTTTCCCTCCAGAGCATCATATCCCCAAGTTTTAAACAGCCCAAGCATGGAAGCCTCCGGCTCTGGCCTTGGGAGAGGGTTTAACTGACAATCCCCCATCCCACTATTTGATCACATGAACGCTTTAAAAATGGGGGGTTCCCCGCCAGCTGGTAAAAATAAATAAAAAGAACTGGAGTAGGTTTTATGGCCAGAGGAGACCATTAGATCGTCTTGTTTGAGCTCCTCTCTAGCATGGGCCAGAGAATTTTGCCCACTTACCCCTGTTTTGAGCCGAGCAGCTTGTGTTTGACTAATGCACATCTGGGCCATATTTTGCAAAACAGCTGCCAGCCTTCTCATGATAGAGAGCAGAGGTGGGAGCATCTCCATGATGGGCCCATTCCACCCCATCATTCACCCTGGCAACGGTGCACTGCACGGGGTCCGCTCCAGCTGGGGACCAAGGCTGCGTAGATTCAGCCATTTCCAGTGGCGGCGTTTTACTGCCCTGGCCTTCCATCGGAGAGGTGTCCTAAATAAACGTGTGTGGGAGGGGTGGGTGTTAGGGAGAACTGTGGGTTTGGGGGTTGGTTTTTGGGTTTTTTTTTGGTTTCTCCTTCAGCCTGGCAGCATTTCATCACCACTTCAAAGTGTAATTGCGCTTTTCATCTGTCCCAGCTGAACGCCTCTGTAATGGGAACAGACAGGTCCCAAGGATTAATTGGTAGTTTTTTTTCGGGGGGGGGGGGGGGGGATTTTTTTTTTTTTTTTTTNATGTCCTTGCAGAGATGCTGCCCCTCACATCTGGAAGTCATTGCAAAGAGAGAAGCAAAGCTGAAGTCCCCAGAGCAGGAGTCACCGCTGATCCTGGTAGTGGTCAGCCATCAGCAGGCTTTCCCCTAGGACCACCCCTGTTCTGCACCCTCCCACGCCTCTCCTTCCCTCACTCCCCCTCCCCCCCCCCCAAAGCCGACAGCCCTGACCACTGCTGCTAGAATGAAATCCAGATTGGATCTGGTGGTAATAATTTTCAGGGGGTCCTTTTGATCACATGGCTGGGGTCTAACATCCGCTGAGAAACATTGGATGAAAGCTAATGCTGGGACTGAAAGAACTTCTGAGGCGTTTCGGCTCAGCTGTGCCTCAACAGAAGCTGTCGGCCCCTGTTAAGCTGGGTGTTTTAGTAGTGGGATGGGTTACCCCCGTCTTTTGAAATGGTTGTCACTCCCGAATTCCTCTCCTCTGAGGAGCAGATCCGTGTGTGTGTGTGTGTGTTTGTGGGAGTGTTTGTGGGAGTGTTTCAAAGCTGTCCACTTTGCTGGACAGATCTCGGTCTGCCTGGTTAACAGTTTACAAGCCAGATTTTGCCCTTGGTTCCACCCGTGCAAATCCTTTGTAAGTCAGGGGGTCAAAACCCTTTGCTCTTGTCCAGTAAAACTTCCCTTCAAGTCAAGCACTGGGGGAAAGACTGCACGGTGCGCCCTGACAGGAGTGGAAGGTGGGGTGTTGGGGACTGGGCCTTTAAGGGCTGAGCTCCCCAGGCAGCGTGTGGGGCCGGGCACCGTGAAGCTCTGGTTGTTAGGCACAGACACAGAATAAACCAGATCTCCTGAAAACCCCGAGGGATGGACGCTAGATATTACTTCGTCCTGTCTTGAGTGCAGGGCACTGGACTAGAAGACCTCTCGAGGTCCCTTCCAGTCCTACAAGTCTATGATCACTGAACATGACAGAAGGCACTCAGATAGCACGGTGATGGGCAGCAGAAAAACACTCTGAGACCGAGCTAGTTCTGTGACCAAGGAGAAAATTTGGCCTCCGCATTAACCAAGGGTTTTATGGCAAATAGTTTAGCCCCCTACACTTTCATTTCCATTGCATCTGGGGGAAAGACCAGCCACCACTTACATCCCATAGAGATGAAAGGGGACTTAAACAGTGCATAAGTTTCATACTGGCCCCCTCTTTGCTAGGGGGGAGTTTCACCCCCCCTTAGAGTCTTGTAAGAAGGAGCATTTGCAAAGGCGGAGGGCAGATTCTGGTATAGAGTGCACCGGTTTAAATCTGGAGTGACTCCATTCAGTTGGATGGAGTTGGTCAAATCTAGATGGACAGCAGTGTCATTGAGAGTCGAATCTAACCCCTTATGTTGAAATCATCTGGGACCCGGTTCAGCAAAGCACCCGGAGCACAGGCTGCAGGAAAGTACTCAAGCGTGCACCTCTATTGCAGCATGGGCTTCAGTGTTACGCTGGCGGGATTAGTCACATGTGCAAGGAGAAGCATCTGCTTAAAGACTTCCCTGAATCGGGGCTCTAGAGAACAGGGAGTGATGTTGATTTGACACCAGCTGAGGCTGGGGCCTGCTAGGTTTAGTCACTGTTCCTATACATGGTTTGGCATTAAAGAGAAAATGAAATGTAAGACGTGTTTCATTTCGCCAGGTCGTTCCGGAGTGGAATTCTTTGTTTTCCAACAGTGCCAGACACCTTTCAATAAGGAACGAGAGGGACATGGAAACAGGGTCTGCTCCTTAAAAGTCCATCTGCTTCTGCTGTTTCTTCCCCAGCTGGGGTCGTAACAATCCTTCAGTTTCTGGGATGGCATTCATTTCCCCTGCAAAACAATCCCGATGCCACAGATGGGGGTGGAGGGTGCGAGGATCCAGGCAGAGGGGTACACAGAAAGCTAAGCCAGAAGAAGGAAAAAGTCCGAGCCGCCGTCTTTACTCATGTGAGTAGTTCTATGGGCTCCTCTCCTCAAATAAGCAAGGGCAGCAAGATTGGCCCTAATTATATCACTTCATGTGATTTTCGAAGGAACTGATTCTGATCTCATTTACACTAGTGTAAATCTGGAGTGACTCTGTGTAGTTACTCCACCAGCGTAAATGAGACAAATTTCGGGGCCTTAATAGCCAATTAACTCAGTGCCAGATTCTGATTCCTTTATGCCGAATAGCACTTTTATTCCAGGCCTGAGTCCATTAATGCGAAGGGGACAATGCGCAGTGTAAGTTGCGAGTACGCCAACAATGTCTGGAATCAGTGACATTAGGAGCCTAAATACCAATGTGGATCTGGGCCTCGATTTTTAACCCCGTCTTTATTCAGGCCCAACTCCCACTGGAACCAATTGTCCTCTGGCACCAGGGTGGCCTCTGCACCAAGCAGTGATCTACATTTTGTCTTTACTCCTTTAAATAAGGGGACAATTAGGCTCAAATGAGAGTTTTGCCTAGATAAGGACTGAGTAAAAATTGAATAAGGACCGCGGGCGAGCATAATAACACCCCCAGTGATCACCAGCATCGTGACCACCAGGAGGGAGGGGAGTAAATGGTGAAATGCCACCCACACTCTGCAGTGATGGGTGACTTAAAAATGAAAACACAATAATTTAACGCATAATGGGCTCTCCCACCTCGGCCAATGAGAGCTGGTTCTCCTGGGCATGTGGCTGTCGGATGATCTGACCCCTGCTCGAAACTGGGCTTCGGTCAACTGCTGCTGGGCAAAAGACAGATTTTTCACTTCGCTGGAAGTGCCACAAAACCAATGGGGGAGGTAAAAGCATTTCGGGTCGACCCCGGGAATGGCATTTTCCCAAATTTCCAACAAATCAAAGAATAAAAAAAGACCAAAGAAAACAAAACAATTCTAGTCAAACAAAATGTTTCGTTTGACCCAACACAAGACATTTTGTTTTGATGATTTTTTTTTTTTTTTTGCATTTCTTTTAAATACCATTGAAAGACGTTTCTAAACAAAAAGGTTGTTTCGGCCCGAAAAACGGAAACAGCTGTGACATTTTGGGAATTTGGTTTGTTTCTCCGCAGCCAGCCTGGCGAAACTGACCTGGTCGCACTCGCCGAATCTGCATTGGGCTCCTCCAAAAGGGTTTCAGCTGAAAAATTTCGCCCAGCCGTAAGCTCAGCTGGTGCCAATGAAACCTTCCTCATCCGCACTTGGTTTTGTCCCAGTCTGCAGCTACCCCGGGGTAGCAGCCAATGAGGGCTGCGGCAGGGCTAATCCCAGGTATCAACAAGGCCCGGGAGCAGAAAGATCGAAGCGAAGCAAAGCTGCAGGAGAAGGCTTGGCAAAGAGCGTGTTTGTGGAAGGCTCCCGCGAGGCGACAGCTGATTTTAAAGCCAGGAGCTTTAGCGCGTCTGCTGCTCAGGAGCTGCGAAGAGACAAGCGCACAGCGTCCCACACCTTGGGGCTGGCGCGTCCTTTTCAAGCACAGGCCGCAGGGCCTTCAAATGCCAGACGCCTTTGCCTCTCCTCTGCCCCCCTCCAAACCATGATGCCCCCTCCCTTCACAACATCACAGGTACAGCGCGTTGCCGTGGTAATGGCTGTGACGCTGACACAGGGGAGGGAGGGAATCCTGATGGGGATAAACAACAGGAGCAGGCAAGCTCTTTAGACCCGAACAGCCCAGCGTCACCGCTTCATTTCTAGGGGAATTTGACACTGGGAATCAGGACTCCTGGGTTCTAGACAGAACCCCTAATAATAATAATATATGGAGACATAACTATCGCATAGAGCTGGAAGGGACCCTGAAAGGTCATTGAGTGCAGCCCCCTGCCTTCACTAGGACCAAGTACTGATTTTTGCCCCAGATCCCTAAATGGCCCCCTCAAGGATTGAACTCACAATGCTGGGTTTAGGAGACCAATGCTCAAACCACTGAGCTATCCCTCCCCCCCAAGTGCTGGTAATGGCTATGCCCCATCAGGAGGGGGAGGGGAAGCTGCTGGGGGATGCTGCTGATTTGTGCCTCAGTTTCTCCTCCTGCCCTTTGTCTGTTTCTGCCATGAGCTCTTCAGGGCAGGGACTGTCTCCCACTAAGGGATGTCTACACTGCGATTGAAAACCCCACAGCACGGAGTCTCAGAGCCCGGCCAAGCTGGGTTGGGCTATAAAATTGCTGCGTAGACCTTCAGCCTGGGCTCTAAGGCCCTCTCCCCTCATGGGGCCTCAGAGCCTGGGCTCCAGCCTCAGCCCAAGCGTCTACACTGTGGTTTTAAATAGCCCCACAAGCGTGAGACAGAGGACCCAGGCTGGCCGCAGCCACGGCCCTGGGCTTTTATAGCCAAAGGGTGTGTCCACACTGCCCACTAAGCCCAGTCTGCGGGACCCGGGCTTCTGGACTTGCCGTTTCCAGGCCAGGTCCACACTGCAGGGTTAAGCTGGGCTAACAATTGCCAGCCCCTGGGTCTCACCGCCGGACTATTGACTCCATACTGCACTCCGCAGCCCCTGGCTTGAGCTGCGTCCACACTGCACAATGACAGGCTTGGACCCACGTCACAGCAGCACTCTGTCTCTTGCCCGCCCTCCTAGCAGGATCCTAGGACCCAGGTCCCGCGTGCTTGCTGACCTGAGTCAGACGGAGGTGTGTGTGGACGGAAGGGGGGCGGTTTGGGCTCCAACCTGACTCACAGCCCAGGAGTCATGTGCAGTGTAAGTGTGCCCTAAAGGTACGTCTACACAGCAAAAACCCACCCACAGCAACGCCTCTCAGAGGCTGGGTCTACACGCTCAGGCTCCACTACAGTGCTAAAAGCAGCCATGAAGCCGTTTGCACTCCGGCTCTGAACCCCACCCCTCCTCCCCGGGCTTGTGAGCCCAAACAGCTACACGGCTAGTTTTAGTGCCCAGGCTCAAACCCACGAGCCCAAGTCGGTAGCCCCGGGCTCGGAGACGCATGCCAAAGCCAACAACGTGCCCATCCTTCACGGAAATGCCAGTAAGCGCTCAAGCAGCATTCTTTTAACTTTGAATCTGTAAATTTCACTGATCGTTGCTGGAAAGATTTGTTCGTCGGTCTGTGTGCGTCCGGTGAGATCGAGGTTTACCAACATTTGCAGATAAAAATCTCACCTTTCCAAGCCAGGCATGGACAAGCGCCCCCTCGGCGCTAGGCGCTGTACATAGCGCACCCTCCCCTAGCTTTTTTCTTTCACTTTTATAGCCAGCCCTCAATTTGTTCCTGTCACTGTTTGCCTTGTCTCCTATTCAAGCTCAGGGCCTCATTTTGCTAGCCGCGGTGAATGCACATCGTGAAAGTTATAGGACAGAGGCCCGGGTACGTGTAAATAGCGTGTTGATAAGGTGCCGGTAGATGGAGCTCAGTCATAGGTAGGTTCCTGGGTTTAGTTGGGCTGATCATATTTGCTGTTGTGCCCTTGCAGTAATGTGCTCTGTGCAGCTCTGAGCAACCGCACTGGGAAAGACAAAGGGAAGCTTATTAGCCCCATTTTACATGGGGGGAAACTGAGGCAGAGACTTCCCCAAGGTTACACAGGGAGTCTGTGGCAGAGCTGGGAGTTGAAGCCAGGTTTCCCGAGTCCCCAGCTGACGCCTGTCCCACAAGGCCACCCTGCCTCACACTGACTTTCGGAGTCAGCGTCTCGCTCAGGAGCCCAGGCAGGGGAGGCGGCCAGAGTCCCTGGTTCACCGCAGCAGCCGTTTGCCTTCCCACATATCACCCATCAAGCCAACTCCTTCCGCTTTTCAGACGGTCACCCGAACGTGACCCCTTCTCTGCTCCGGGTGGGTCCCTCAGCAGGGCTGCCTCGGCTCCCGGAGCCTGTTAAAAACCGGCCAAACCCCTCTCCTCTTGCCACATGTCTCGATTTCCAAAGATCTGGCAGAGCTGAGACCTAAGCCCTGGATTGTGTGTTGGCAGCAGGGAGAAGCACCTGTGAGACTGGACTGGATACAGAGGCAGGCTCTAGCCCGTTCTCCACCCAGCAGCTACCCTCACTACGCGCCCTCTAGTGTTCTCAAGTACGTATGGCAACCGCTCCCTCCTGCCCTATTGTTTGGCAGCTCCTTTGTGGTTGGAAATTAGCAAAAGTTTGGAGCAAAGGGGCCAGCCAGGTTCATTTTTTATCGGGCTCTCTGATTATGGCCACTGGAGACGGCCCGGTGACAAATGCCATTTCAAGAGGAAGCAATAAAGATAATATACCACTGGGGGAATAAAAACCACCCCTCCACACACACACACACACACACACACACACACACACACACACCAAAAAACCCAACCCCCCTGCCCTGGAGCCAGCCTCCATGAGTGTGTTAAATGTGGTGCCTGCCTTCCCGGCGCGGGAAATCAATCACAGCTGAGTTGTGTGGCGCTCGCCGCGAGATAAGAAGCCTCTGAAATGTTTAGCTGCAAGGGATGCAGGTTTTGGGTTGGTTTGTTTTTGCTTCTCGTCTACCATTCTCCATAAAGGCAAAATAGTTTAAACCCTCCGCCAAGAGGCTGCATTTCCGGGCCCTCGAACCGTCCAAAACCAAGACTTCCGAGACAGGCAGCTCAGGCCGATGGGGGGGCCCCATCAGGAAAGGAGGCAGGTTACATGGGGACCTTCCAAAGCAGAGGAGGGTCCAGTTTTAATAAACCCTGAGCCTGGTGAGACTCAGACTAAATCAAAGTAGCAGAGTTCCCTCCGTGGTCTCTCTAGCTACTTCTCGGGTCCCCCGCCCCCATCGAAGGGTTCTACAGCCATTAACGAGCTTACCCAGCCCTCCCCCCCATGCAGGGAGTACCGCTTTCCCTCACCTTTGCACATGGGGAACTAGAGCCCAGAGGGGGAGATTACAGACCCCAGCCAAAACTCAGCCAAAGCAACCAGATCCTCTTGACTTGAGAGACCAGCCTCTATTTATTGATGTTTAATTTGTGCCGGGCGCGTTGCATCCTGAGCCTCCCACGCCCTTACCCTTTACATGAGCTAAACAACGAGTGCCCATGGGGGCTGCCAGGCAACTCAACTCAAGCCGTGGGATGGGGGATCCCTTCCTACCTCAACCACAACCCCTACAAGGGGCAGGGGGGTTGCCTTCTGGTTAGCGGAGGTGTCAGGACTCCTGGGTTCTTTCCCTCGTCCGCAGCTCTCCCTGATTCAGCAGGAGCGTTGCTCTTCTCGGGCCCGGTGGGTATTTGTACCCAGGAGCCTGCGAGGAGGGGCAGGGAATGAAGCCTCCTGCCCTAGCGTTGTTTCTAGCCACGCTGCGGGTGCACGTTGGGGCTCAGT
The DNA here is from genome assembly GCA_003942145.1 of Platysternon megacephalum. Classification (NCBI taxonomy): domain Eukaryota; kingdom Metazoa; phylum Chordata; order Testudines; family Platysternidae; genus Platysternon; species Platysternon megacephalum. Next base: position 4,305,103 of record QXTE01000096.1, read on the forward strand.
GCCAGGGGGCAGGGAGTTGGCACCTCTAATTCAGGTACTGGTGCAGGAGCCGGCCCCACGGCCCTCGTGCACCAGGGCGGCCCCGCCTCGCCCCCTCTTCCAGCAGCCCGTGGCCCCTCTGCTTCGCCTGCAGGGCTCGCTCAGCAGCAGCCTCCAGACCTGCTACAAGGTGAGAGCCGGCGGGGAGAGGGGCAGGGGACGCCCGAGGTGGGTCTGCGCCCCTGCTCCGGTCCCTTAAGTAAGGCAGGGGTCTAGGATTCACGGGGTTGAGTCCCAGTTGTGTGGATGAGCTCGGGCGAGTCCGCCTGCCTCTGTTTCCCCTCCCTCTCCTGTGAGCTCTTTGGGGCAGGGGCTGTGTGTGCCGTGCCCAGCAGCGTCGTATAACGCCCAGCGTCAGCTTGCCTCATGCCAGAGGGGGCCGGCGGGACAGCGTGGCCGCGGCAGGCTGAGCATCACGCAGACGTGTTTACTCCTGGCCAAGGCCACTTCCCCTTTGCCTATTCACCTCTCTGCCGCAGCTGTTCCCAGCGATGCGTTGGGAGCACATGGGGCTGCAGATGGTCTCGGCGATTGAATCCTTCAGCGCATCAAAGAGGCGCTCGGGGGGGGGGGCTGCTGTTCCGACAGCGACTCCCTCTAATCCAGGGCAGCGAGAGTTAAATGGTTCAAAGGAATTTCCCCCGCTGACGAGTGAGTCGCTTTTAATTAAACATTTCGTAGCTTGGCGTTTCAGCAGCGCCACCAGAGTTGAGGATTCACGCCCCCCCCCCCCCCGGCTTTAAACGCAGCCCTGGGGCTCACCTGCCATGGATGGGGCAACCCCGCCCCGTCACCCCCCCCAGCACCCTCAAACCCTCGCCCCAGGTGGCAGCCCTCAGACTGGGGTTAGTCAGCACCGCCATGGTGCCAGTGACCGCTGAGGTCACAGCTGACGGCCAGGGAGAGTGGAGCCCGGAGATGCTGTCCATTGTGGGGAGGGGCGGCAGTGGTTAGAGCAGGCAGACTTGGACTCCAGGACTCCTGGGTTCTAGTCTCAGCTTTGGGAGGGAGGATGGTCCAGTGTTTAATGCAGGCAGACGGGGCATCGAGACTCCCGGATTCTCCTCCTAGCTCTAGGAGAGAGTGTTGTCTAGTGGTTAGTGTAGGGGACTGGGAGTCGGGATACCTGGAATCTCCTGCTGGGTGCACGTGTGCAAATCCCTTCACCTTTCGGTCCTGCCTCAGCGCAGGGGGCTGGACGTGATGACCTCTCAAGGTCCCTTCCTGCCCTGCATTGCTCGGATTCCAGCGCCAGGTTTCTGGAGGCCGCGTCCCTAGTGGTTACTTCCAGCAGCAGCCTGGGAGTCAGGACACCTGGGTTCTCTTGGCAGATCCGCCACTAACTCTCTGGAGGACCTCGAAGAAGTTCGTTTACCGCAGTGACGTCCCCAGGGACGATGACATAGGCCCCCCAGCATGGATCCAATTGCAGAATGAGGGCCGAAAGGTGCCCGAATCTGGCCGATGGACCTGTGTCTTCCTGTCACCATGCCCCTTATCTCCTGTCCCCCTGGGTTCCCCGCCCTCATAGCCATGTGTTGCATCCTGTCTTAGACTGCAAACTCCTTGGGGCAGGGGCCCTGTCTTCCTGCATGGCTGTGCAGTGCCCAGCTCAACAGAGCGCAATCCGAATTGGAGCCGATGGGCGCCGCTACTGCCATATGGATGTAACGGATGAGCTGAATAACAGTACTAGGGCCTTCCCCTGGGCCTTCCCACTGCGGATCACAAAGTCGTCTCAAATAAACAAGGTGCAAATAGTTACCAGGGAGGGCAATTAACCATCGGAACAACTGGCTTAGGGACGGGGTGGAACCGCCATCACTTGAAGCCTTGACATCAGGACTGGATGTCGTTGTTATGAGCTTGATGCAGAGCGTACGGGGTGAGAGTCCGTGGCCTGGGCCATGCAGGAGGTCACACTAGATGATCATAAAAGGACCTTTCTGACCTGAAAAGTCTTGGACTCTAGGTAGCATGGCCTAGTGGCTAGAGCCCTGGACTGGTACTCAGGAGATCAGTGTTCTGGTGCTGCTGCTGGGTGGCCTTGGGCAAGTCACTTCCCCTCCCCGTGCCTCAGTTTTCCTATCTGTAAAATGTGGATAGTAACAGTGGCCTCTTTTGTAAAGTGCTTTGAGATCTAGGGATGATGGCAGCTGGGTATTACCGGCTCACTCAGGAACCCTACTCATGGGCCAGACCCCAATGTGCCAAGTGCTGGGCAAATACCGAACAAAAAGACGGTCTCTGCCCCAACGGGCTTATTCTCGTTATTACAATTAATTAATAATAACGATGTGGCTCAGTGCTCTCCTTGCCAATTTGCTGGTTTTATCCTAGTGTTTCCAGCCCCGCGTGAAAAAAACATGAGTCAGGCCTGAAGAAAAGGGCTTAAAAATCATGAGAGTTCACATTTTTATATATATAAGTCGCTGAGTTCTTTTTTATTCCCTTCCAGCTGCTGAGCCGTTCGATCGCACTCGGGTCAAGCCTTCAAGCTTTTCTTCGCAACCACGACTGGGCTGGAAACAGACTTTTTCTTCCAAACTGGAGGCTGAGCTTCTCCCATATTCCCCTGACTCCGGGAGCAGGCGGCTTTCAGAAAGGTACCCAGTAAAGTGGGTCCCAGATGCTAAATCTGTGGGTCCAGGTGGCAGCATGTGGAGGAGACAGCAGGGATGCGAACAACAGCAGTAGAGAGCGTCTGATGGTGCCCCAGCTGGTGCAGATGCGCTCTGTTTCGAGAGCTAGTCTCTGGCCTGGGGCACTGACCCATAAGCTTAGCCCACCAATGTCTGTTACCTGTGAGGCACCTGTATATTCTCTGCTATGCTATGGCCTTAAAGCGGGTGAATCCTGCCTCCTGAAAATCTCCCCTGTGGAAGCCCAGCTCCCCTATCCTGGCACGAGGCTGGAGCGCCCTGCTCTTTGGCAAGTCAATGCTTCCCAGGCCCCATAGGGAGTCACAGGAAGCAGCATATGTTAAAGCAGCCTGGGGGCTGCTCTATATTACACTGAGGGAACGGACAGGCCTCTGAACACCCTCCAAATCATAGACTCTCAGGGTTGGAAGGGACCTCAGGAGGTCATCTAATCCAACCCCCTGCTCAAAGCAGGACCAATCGGAGCACAAACGTAGCTTCAAGCTACCTTAATTGCCTGCCCTTGGTCCTTGTCCCAAGCCCAGGATGCAGTCACAGAGAATCAGGATCACTTGATAAGGTGGAGACCGGCTATGTTTGAACCGGCAGCAAAACCCTGGAACATAATACCTCTGCACTGGGAAGGGGGCAAAATTTGGCTCCAGCTCCAACCTTTGCCTCCTGGCTTCAGGCTGGACTGACAGACACACACACGGCCCAGCCTTCCCTGACCCTTGGGGCACTCGAACCCCTGAGCCCCAGCTGAATTTTGCAGCTTGGCCTCATCACTCTGCTCTTCAGAAGAGGGTGGGGTTTGGGGGACGCCCAACAACAGCCCCCCCCTTGTGCAGTCAGGGGGCCCGCCAACCTCCCGTCACGTTCCTGGCTGGGCGGGTGCCAGCTCCTAAATGATCCTGTTTCCCAACCAGCGGGAACCCCTGTGCGCTAAGTCACCGAATTACAGCCTTTGTTCTCCACCCAGCAGGGCAAGGAAGAGAGCGTGTGCTGAGCATCCGCTGCCACTGGGGAACATGTGCTTGAGGGGGATTCGGCTCCCAAGCGTTCCCCCTTCTCTTTAGTCTGGGGCTAGCTGTCTGCACCCCGCCACGGCGCGAATGATGCTGCCGCTGTTTGCAGCAAGCCTGAAGCAGAAGCGATCAACCAAGTCTGTGACTAACCTTGCTGCGTTATTCCCTAAGCTTGCTGGATCCCCTGGGGGCTAGCAGGCCCCCTCCCCGTCTAAACGCTACTTTGCACAGACAGGCTCCGCTCCAGTCCAGATATACGGCAGCTTCCAAATCTTGGCCTCAGACCTAAACTGGCAGCTAATCCAGGCTTGCAAATAGCTTGAAAAAAATACTAAAAGAGGGGCCAGGGTGGAATTAAACAGCAAACAAAAAACAACAGTGTCTGCAAACGTGGCAGCAAAGGCGGGAGGGGAAAAAAGCACAGAATCCACCCTCTGAACAGGGCTCTGGCTGGCAGGTTAGCCAGGTTTTCAGCAAGTCATACCACCCTCTTGCTCCCCGTGCATTATTATTATTTCTCACCACTCTTGGTGCACAGATGGCCCTCATTAAAAAGCAAAATTAGTCTTTCACCCTCTTGTGGCAAACTTCAGAGCCCCGGATCAGCTGTATTAGGCTGAATTAATTACCAGCGGATTGTTCCTATTCTGCTAATTATGCTGAAATATGCATTAAACACTGGAAATTAACATGGGCTGCACAAAAAAATTATTTAGCACTTTAAAAAAAAAACGATTTTTTTTTTTCCGCAGGAGGGAATTGGCTGGCAACTGGCATCCCAATGCAAAGTGGGTTCTTGACAGTGCAGCCTGCTTTGCTTCTGAAACAGCCTCTCCCCTCCACCAGGGCGCTTTTTTTGATGTGATGGAATGGGGAGCGGAGCTGACAAATTCTTCCCAGTGTCTATTCAAATTCCTTAAAAAAACTTTAAAAATGGGATTGAAAGAAGGATCCGAGTTCTGATTTCCCCCCCGCTTGATTCATTTATTCCTTCTCCCTGCAACAAACACACATAGAGGGGCCAGATCCTCAACCAGTGTAAATCAGACACCCTGCACCTCTGCCCTGGTTCTTGTGTCGTTGTTTACATCACTGTGTAGGGCTATGTGACTTTGGAGGAGTCACATCCCAGCTCTGTGCCTTAATTTACCTGCTCCCACCGTCTGTCTGTCTTGTCTATTTAGGCCTGGCCTACGTGAAGATTTGCACCACTTTAATGAAGGGTGGGAATTTAAGCCGGTTTCATTTAACCCCTGTGTGGATGCTCCCGGTTCAGTTGAAGAGTTGCTTGCTTTGGTTTAGCTTGAGTCGAATGGGAACAGGTTTCGAGTAAATTGAAATAAGCACTTTCTGAAACACAAACCCAAGTAATGTAAGTCTTTGGGGGACCGGTCCTGTCTCTTACTGTGTCTGTACAGCGCCTGGCACCACGAGGTCTCCAGGACTCGATGCTGTTGTAACTCCAACACACCCCCATTGCAAAGATGTAAATGACAATGCAGGCTGAGCAATCCGGCCTGTCGACCTCTGCGGAGTGACCACTGATGCGCACCAGTGTAAACGCGAAGGGAATCGGGCCCTGGCAGGGATATTCACCTGAGCGAGGACGGCAGGGTGGGCCCTGGCTGATGGCCAGTCCCGGCCCCAGTGGCAGGCAGCGGGGAGAAGGAGACGGGGCACGTTCTGTGATGCGCGACCTGTGAGTTGCTCGGTGGCGCTGTCCTCTGGTGTTTAATGAGGGCTAATCAGCGTTGGATGGTCACTGATGTGTCAGTGACTGGGAGAGGAAGGGAAGGGAGGCCACGTGTAACCATGCCTCTATGGCGGGGAACGAGAGCTCCTTGTGTTTCTTTACGGTATAAAACACGGGGCGCCGAAGAGAATCAGGGCCCCCAGGCTGCAGGGATGCGTGTTGGAGCTCGGAGGCAGCAGCCGAGTCCTGGAGAAAGCACCCCCATGAGGCAGGGAACACAGCACTGAAATAGGTGCCCGGGGCTGTCTTGTTGTGTGTACTGCAGAGGCTCCCCCTGTGTCAGGTGCTGCTCTCGGTGAGAGACAGACCCTGCCCTAAAGAGCTTACAATCTCAATGGACAAGACAGAAGACTAGCATTCTTTTACAGATGGGGAAACTGAGGCACAGAGACACAAAGCACCTTGCCCGGGACAGGGTTGGGATTTGCACCTACATTTCCTGAGTGTGGACCCACTGCCTTAACCCCCAGGCCACCCCTCTTCTCACAGCATTGTGCCCAGCAGCAGGTGAGTTGCAGTCCTTTCCTTTCCAGGTGATGGCTGCTGCCAGCGTGACTGTCGCAAGCGTCTGCCTCACTCCCAGCTTCAGCAATATTCCCGGCTCTCGTGGGCTCCTGGTTTCTTTGATCCTTTGGCTCGTCCGTCCGGTGGCTCTGGCCTTCTAACACTAATTAACTCACTGCGCTACTTAATTGTGACGTGAAGGGATCGACTACGAAACAACAGCACTTTGCACTGCTCAAAGCTCCTCCCACCTGGGGATCTCAAAGCCCTTAATAATTTCAGCCCTTTCCCAGGTAGGGAAATATTATCCCTAAATATCTAAGGAATGTATATGGCCCAATAAAAGTTGAGCACCTTGGGGGGAGTGGGGAAACTGAGGCACGGAGCTTTTAAGTAACTTGCTGAAAGTCAGACAGCAAGTCAGGGGGTGGATGGGGGCTTGGACAGTACCCAGGAGCCCCGAGTCCAAATTCCTTGCTCAAAAAACTAGATTATACTCCCCTTCCAAAGCAGGGAATAAAACCCAGCAGTCCTAATTCCCTGTTCCCAGCTTTGGCCACTAGAGCACATGTCCTCCTGGAGTGGGGAAAAGAACCCAGGACTCCTGACGCCCACTCCCTCTTGGCCCTGGAAGATATTGTCTGCCAGCGCTGGTATTTGCAGGGAGGGGAAGAAAACACTCAACAGAAATCAAAAAGACAATCATCCAAGTGAAGCAGAAAACTGGACATGGGTGGAGGAAAAGGCAGGAGGTCTCGAAAGCAACGGACTCACATGACATTTATTTTTATTTTATTATAAAAAAATACAGACTCCAAATGAAGTTGTGATCGGGTTTACCATCAGCACGACGTCTAGAACGAAAGCTGCATGTCTAAGAACCAAGCTAGGCTGAGCTGAGACCCACAAGCGAAAAACAGTTCCCGTAAGATGGGTTCATCCCCGAATGGAAAACCCAAAACCCCCAGACCAAACCAAAACCCGCCAAAACAAACAAAAAAAACCCAGCCCCCATTTTTTTAAATTAGAGCTTCACTTAAATGCTGTTTCCTTGTTTGCTTTTTCTTTCTTCTCTCACAGTCGCTGTACTATATATATATAACATATATACCACAGACCTGATTTTGCCATTGTTCCACTGCCTGCGGTCCCGAGATTATTTATATTACGGGAGCCAACCACGATGGGGGCCTTATTGGGGTAGACGTACATTCACCGTCCCTGCCCCCACGAGTTTATAGTCTAAGCCCCTTGTCCTGAAAGCGGGCTCTGGGTAAGCCTGTCTGTCCAGGATCGAGCCCCAACAGACAAGATAGACAAAGGAAGTATTATTACCAGCTGGGGGAGGCTGGAATTTTTAAAGGAGGCACTGACTGTCCATGGGAGCTGGGCACTTAAAATCCTTCAGGCTCCTTTGAAAATCCCTGCCGAGTCAGCAAATTATTTAAACACAGGGACATGAGTAGTTCCATTGACCTCCAGGATCACTCGTGTGTTTCCGTCCCTTGCTGAATCCGGTCCAAAGGTCACACCAGATTCTGGTCTCCTGGGTGCCAGGCCAGCCTCCCTTCCCTCTTTACTCCATTGGCTGACTCCTGGAGCAAGGCTGCTCGATTTGAGCCAGGGAAGCCAAGTTTGGCTCCCTACGGACAGGGAGGAGGGTGATGCTTGTATAAAAGTGGGGCTTTCGTCTGCCTTTAAGAAAACGTTCCCTGGTCTAGATCCAATGGGGGGCCGGGAGGGAGGGGAAGCAGAGCTGGAATTGGTGATAGTCAAGATGAGCTTATTGCGAGTTTTTAGCTTCCTAGTCTAAAAAATAAAAACAAAATAAAATTAACATAAAACCTTCCATAAAATTCATTCTCAACGATACATAAAAAACAAAACAAAAAAAACCTGTCACAGTATAACGCCTGCTGGCTATATTTACAGAAGGACCAGTATAACGCCTGCTCCGGTTCGGTCCCTGGGGCTCACGGACAGAGGCTGTAGAAACTGACGGTTTCTGTGCGCGTTTGACAAAGACAGCCGCAGAAAGACCGTTTTTTGTACTATGAGTAGGATTGTGATTTTAAATCTACGCTCTATTTCCGGGAGCGAGGAGACAACTCGAGGGAGGCGCCCGCAGACAAGGCTCCTGCTTTAGAAGGTGATGCAAATCTCACCCCCGGCCCCTCGTCCCCAGCCAAAGACTCTTCCCCCAGCCCCAAACCCATCCACTGCATCCCTTGGAGAGAGACTAGCATTCTGCCAGCACCTTGCGGACTCCTCTCTAATGGGCACAGGTATGTGCGAGGAAGAATCAGCCATTCGCTTTTCCCCCACCACCGCCACCACCTCTTCCATGTCCCTTTGCTTGTCCCGCTTTCTTAGTTCTTTTTCCCTGGAATGTAACTTCCTTTTATCACCAAGATCCTCCAATAGGGGTTGGAGCGCAGGAGAAGGGGCAGAAATCAGGAAGTGGGGTTTTATTTGGAGATGGGTTTGTGCCAAAAACTAGATGCAGACTGTCCCCGGATGTAAGGACAGGAGGGGTTGAGATCCAGGGCTTGGATGGGGATCTGAATTTTGCAAAATGGGCCCCCGTTTAATCATCAGAATTCCTTAGTGTGGGGCCTATCGGCGGCTTTATTTTAAAGCGGAGAAGGAAGCAAAGAAAGCCAGGCCAGCAGTTCCTCCACGCCAGTAACAGCGCAACGGAGGAACAAGCCATCAGGATGTGCAGGATCGAAGGAGACTCGTAAAGGGAAGGAAGGATGCCCAGGGAAAACTTCATAGAGATCCACCCCCTCAGGTCAGCTCCATTCTCTTTCCTGCTGCCTCAGCCTGATTAGCAGCTCGCTTGCATCGGTAATACAGCCGGGGATCGCTGAGCTGCGCAGGGCGGTGGTAAGGACAAGACAGACGGGGCTGCTCTGCTCCACGTGTCTAGAAGCAGTGGCCACAGGAGGGGGAATTGGAATGGCAAGGCTGGTGATGCAGATCCGTGTTGGGATCAGCGGGGTTATGTAGGAAGGGGCACTGCTTTCTCTAAGGGACTTGGGGGAAGTAGGGAGGGGAAGGTTGCCGTCAGGGCTGGGAGCAAATTAAAAACCCAAGTACAGAGTCAGCGACGAGAGAGGAGGAAGGTACTAGGCAAAGATTTGGGGCCGGATCCTCAGCTGGCGTAAACGGACGTAAGTCAGTGGAGCGATGCTGATTTCAACCGGCGGAATTTTTAGCTTTGGGAACCCAAGAGGGTGAATTTCACCTGCGCACGGCCTAGTTTAGTGGCTCGCGTGGTCCACGGAAGGGCTCTGCCCAGGAGGGAGTTCAACCCAGATGCCCTCCGAAGGACCTAGGCTCCCTCTATATCCCCTGCCCACTTAATTCCCCTTTGCTCCATGGGGAGGTGGTAACCAGCCAGAGCCCCTTCTAAATACCAGCCCCAGCCCCTACACTAATCGCCCGGCTGTCACTTGCCAGCAGACTGGTTACATGCCTGACATTAAACCCCCTTCCCCTCCAGCCTTCCTGCTCAACTTTCCCAAACTAGATTTTTGATCCTGCTCTCGGTGACCACAGTGGCAAAGCCCCCTCCCCACACATTCTCCCACTGCCTTCACTGGGCCCAGTAACCCTTCTGCAGGCGTTGCTCCTTGCTTTGCCAAGGACGTCAATTGCAGGGTCAATTACATGGGGCTGGCTTATTTGTATATCTGCCCATCCTTCCCCCAAGAAAACCGACCCTCCCCCTGCCCAAAGAAACAACCCACAGATCCATGAAAACGGTACAGTCGTCCCACAAGGTTCTGACAACCAAGCCAGGTCAGCGCTCCTCCAAAAAGCCTTTGATGGCCCGTTTCCATCTGGCCCCCTGCCTCCAAACCACAGGCCTGAAAGGAGCATTAAGGTATCGGCACCGCTCTGTCCAGGTGGCGCTGAGTCCAGCGGTACCAGCAATGGCAAACAGCTCGGCTACTTTGAGAAAGACTCCAAAGGAAAAAAGCTGTGAGCACCGTCGTTCGCGGCCCGGATGCGGCACGTCCCAGAGTCCAGGCACCTTGTTTGTTCGCCAACCACCAGCTCCCCTGCTTGGAGCCAGGGACTGAATCTGTCTGAGCATCATGGAAAACCCGGGAAGGAAAGCCCAAGCTAGCCCCTGATCCTGCATTCCCTTGACGGCTTGGAAGGGAATGCTGCTCATGGGGATTTCTGAACCACGGACGGGGGAGGGAGGGTCTCGTTTTGTGGCTAAGTCTCAAGAAGTGCAAGAAAAGCACCCAAAAAAAAATAATAATAAAAGGATTCTAATATTTGGTCTAGAAATTTCAAAAGCAAAATCCTACAAGGAGGGTCAAAGCGAGCTGAGCCCAGCACCATGAAAAGTGGGCCGTCCCGGAAGCAGGAAAGCAGCGCCGATCCCACGCTGCTCTTTTCCACTGTTATTTTGTCATTCCCCGCCCCCACCTCCAAACCAGACTGCTGCAGTGCAGGGCAGGGGTGTTATATTTTGTACATCGGTAGAAATTTTGCAGCCTTCTTCCAAGCGAATCCACGCCAGGAACAGAAATTCTCCGAGCTGGGAATAAGGCCGGGATAGGGAAAAAAATCCTTCTTCGTGTCCCCTGCCCAACCCCACCTCCCGGCTCAGAAGTCGCAGTTCAAAGGTTATTGTGAAAGAGAAAACTTTTTTAAAAAACAAAGCAAAAGGCTGGCTCGAGAGGGTTCATTCTCCCCGGAGGCAGACAGAACACGTCTCTTCTCCTGCGTGTGTCCGTCTCTCTCCTCCTTTCCCTGCCAAACCGCTCCCCTCTTCCTTTGTTTTCTCCTCTCGGGGCTAGGAAGTGAGAATAGTCCAAAACACCGGCACCACGAGGATGAGGTGCGGGACCCTGAGGCTGCAGCAGGAGTTATTGCTGGTGAAAATAGGCTCCGGAGATTCGTACAGGGAGTCATCTGTGAAGGGGGAGGAAAAGAGACATATGTCAGACCACAAATTGCCCACCTGGGAAGCTGTAGGGCCTGATCCTGCAATGTGCTGAGCACGGTCAACAGGGGGCGCTTAGCACCTCACAGAATTGTTTGGTTCCCTCCCAGGATCAGGCCCACTGGGGGTCTGTGCTGTGGTCCTCCTGCATTGGATCATATCCGTGGTGCCTGCAGAGGTCTGAGCCAACTGCAAGGTTGTTAGCCCCCTGGGTTCTGAAATCATGAGCACCCACCTCCCACCCCCCGAAAAAATCATGAAATTTTAAAGGAACAACTATTAGGTTCTTTTTTCATTTGCTTTCTGGATTTTATTTGCCTCCTTGGGGAGGTCACATGTACAAGCTTTTTTCCATAGCCAGCAACGTGAGAACCGTACTTTATTAGGGTGTTTAAATGAGAGTTGAGAGCCTTGCCTAATCACATGACTCCAGGAACTGGGGCTTTAAAGAAACCCACTAAATATTAGAAGAGTGGCGATAAACTCAACACTGAGATTGCAGGACTGGTGTCTGAGATTGTAAAACTCTGTGGAGCTGGGACTATGAGCATTTCTAGCTGCTCTGGGAGGAGCCTAGAACATACTTACGGATGCCGTGAAAGAATAAATCATCCTAGTAGGAACATAGGAACTGCGAGAGAAGATGAGATCCAAGAGCCATCTAGCCCGGTATCCTGTCTCCCACAGTGGCCGATACCAGACACTAAGAGGAAGATGTAGGAACCCAGACATTGGTTAATGATGTGGGATAATCTGCTCCCTACATCAGGTCCCACCTTGATCTCTGATCGTTAGCGACTGGCTTAAACCCTGAAGCCTGATGGTCCCTTCAGAAATTTTTAGTGTCATTAATCAATTTGCATAATCAAAGACATGCTCTTCATCTAGGAAGGTCAGTAGGTAGCTGTGTGCATCAGACACTGTCGTTTCTAATCCTTTCTTCTTGGGCACATCAAAAGAAAACTTCTTCCCAACTGATTTTGTTGTCTTCAAGAGATCCAGACACACGGCGTTCCAGATCATAGCCACACCGGGAAACTAAACTCACTTTAAAAAAAGGAGAGAAAATACAGCAGCTGCATTTTAGGGCTGCGTACGCCTTGATACTTCCCCCCTCCCTGCATTTAATTTCAATGGAGCCTCCCGCGTTCACCTGCTACTTTCTCTTGGTTTCCTTTGGTAAGTTATTATTGTTCTTTGTTTCATTTGATTTATTATATCCCTAGAAATACCAGTAAAGGGAACAGGAACATACCACCAGTATGGGGGAAGTGATCAGGCTGTGTAGAGCAAGAATACCGTCAACCTCAAGCATTCAAAAATCCAGCACGAGGCCCTCAGAAGTCATGAGACTGGCTTAAAAATCTTAAGATTTAAAAAAGAATAAAGCACGTTGGGGCTCTTTTTTAATTTGCCCTCTGGTGTCTGAAACTTTACAGGTCCCATCTTTGAATTTTCTTCTGCCACCACGGGGGCTGGACTTCTAGCTTTGGGTCTTGTTGTTTGTTTTCTTGTTGTTTGTTTTGATGACACCTGGAGTAATTTACCACACGAGCAACTTACTAAACCGGAATTAATTCAGGGAAGTCCCAGGGCCTGTGTTAGACACAGGAGGCCGGATTTCAGTATCACAGTGATCCCTTCTGGCCTAGGAATCTCTGAATAAGAAAAACCTCAGACATTGTGAGCCTAATCGTGAGAGCTGGCAGTGCTGGATCAAAGAAATGGAAAGGCAATTCCATAGTAAGAGCCCGGCACCAGCAATGAGACCCAAGAGGGGAAACAACGGGGCCAGATCTGACATCCTCGCTCACTGAGTTCAGCCAGGAAGGATCTATTGAGCTTGAGGAAAGCTGGCAAAATCTGGCCAACAGAAAATCAAGGGAGTTGCAAACGTGTACCTGGCAAATGCTAGTCCAGAAAATCGCTATGGCTCTGATCTTGGGAACGCTTAAGCAGGTGAGTAACTTTTCTCCCATGAGCAGTTCCCTTTAATTGAGATGCGGGTAAAATGCCGTGAGTCCCCGGAGCCTTGTCAGATGAATGAGAGATAGCGTCTAGTAGAGACAGGCTCTGCCTAGCACTTGGGCACCATCACTGAATGAACGGTTCCTTCTGCATCTTAGTCCATGTCTCTGTAGTCATCCTCACTGCTTAATTCCCCACGCAACCAGGTTCTGCAAAGCCTCTGAGGTTAGGCCTGATCCAAAGCCCCCAGAAGCCCGTAGGCATAAGAACGGCCAGACTGGGTCAGACCAATGGTCCATCTAGCCCAGTCTCCTGTCTTCTGACAGTAGCTGGTACCAGGTGCTTCAGAGGAAATTAACAGAACAAGGCAATTATCAAGTGATCCATCCCCTGTTGTCCAGTCCCAGCTTCTGGCAATCAGAGGTTTAGGGACACTCAAAGTATGCTGTTGAATCTCTGTCCATCGTGGCCAATAGCCATTGCTGGACCTATCCTCCATGAACTTATCGAATTCTTTTTTTAACCTTGTTATACCTTTGGCTTCACAATATCCCCTGGCAATGAGTTCCACAGGTTGACTATGTGTTGTGTGAAGTACTACTTCCTTTTGTTTGTTCAACCTGCTGCCTATTCATTTCACTGGGTGACCCCTGGTTCTTGTGTTGCGTGAAGGAATAAATCACACTTCCTTATTCACTTTCTCCACACCTTTCATGATTTTACAGACCTCTATCACGTCCCCCCTTAGTCGTCTCTTTCCCAAGCTGAAAAGTCCCAGTCTTATTAATCTCTCCTCATAAGGGCTTTGAATTGGGCTCCCGGTGCAGCGTGAAGACCGGTGCTAGCGAAGCAGAGACCCAGTCCTACTCTTGTGCGGTCCCGGCGGCAATGCCGGGTTGCATAGGAACCCCCAGTTCCAAGACAAACACGGGCCCTTGCAAAGGGAGTGCCGTGCGCATTGGGAGAGCTCAGCTGTCTTGGTTAAACCACAGCGAGGAACTGCAGCCGCTGAGTTTAGAGGCTGATTGCAGCAAGCAGCTAAAGGACAGTGAAAGTGGGGGACTCAGCAAGGCCTGGGGAGAATGATGCGAAATGAAAATACCTGCTGGGCAGGTATGAACGCTCAGCCCTAGGTGGGCGCTGCTGCTACTTTTATGGGCTGATGTTCTCAAGACGTGTGGTGCAGGATGTTTTTGTTCTGCTTCATTAAAACCAAGCTAACAGACCCATGGGAATAGCTGCCTGCCTGCCCAGGGAGCCTTTCGGAATGAAGTCCCCGATATCCCCACGGAGTTCGATGCCGAAGGAGTTGTTCAAAAGCTGGCTGGGACCCAGAGGTGTCCAACTGGGTCTTGGGTTTTGGACTGTCCGTCTGGTGACTTGAGAAAAAGCCACAAACCGGACTACCGTCAACCTCCCAAAACATATGAGGTAACTGCTCAAGACACAAGGTGATCGTCCCGCACTGGTGAGGCCTCGGCCGGAGCCCTGTGTTCAGGTCTGGGCGCTGCACTTTAGGAAAGATGGGAGTAAACTGGAGAGAGTCCAGAGGAGAGCAACAAAAATGATCAGAGGTTTAGAAAACCTGACCTATGAGGAAAGAATTGGGCATGTTTAGTCTAGAGAAGAGAAGGCTGAGGGGGGACCTGATAACAGTCTTCAAATATGTAAAAGGTTGTGATAAAGAGGAGGAGCCGCTGTTCTCCATGTCCACTGAAGGTAGGATAAGAAGGGACCAGTTTAATGTGCAACAAGGGAGATTTAAATCGGATATTAGGAAAAACTTTTGAACTGTAAGGAAAGTGAAGCACCAGAACAGGTTACCTAAAGAGGTTACGGAATCCCTGACATTGGAGGATTTAAGAACAGATTAGACAGACACTTGTCAGGGATGGTCTAGGGTTATTTAATCCTGCCTCCGCACAAGCGGTTGGACTAGATGACCTCTTGAGGCCCCTTCCAGCCCTACATTTCTATAATTTCCATTATCTCTCTCCCTGCGTCTGTCCGTATTTCACACGCAGTATGATGCATCCCTGGCCATGTGTCTGTCTGTATTTCACACGCAGTATGATGCATCTGTCTTTCCCACATGTTTTGTTGTCATATAAACAGCAGCTGGAATAACAGGTAATCGGGAGGCAAATTCTTGGGGTTTGAATCCCGGGACATGCTCTTATCTGCTCTTGTTCCCAGCAGCCGTGCAGTGTGGGAGAGGGGGCTGGGAGCTCCCCGGGCTGACCCTGGGGGTAGGGGTAAGGTTATTGCTCTGTAAATGGGATTAGGAGGCATTTCATCCCGATTCTCTCCTAAGCCTCTCCCTGACAGCCGAGTATGCCAAATATGCGGGTGGTATTGTGCAAGATGGATTAGATCCGACCGCTGTTGCCAACTTGTAAGCAGCCTGGGAGACTCACGCCCTGTAATTCTGGCCAGAGCTGGACTTGGACCAATGTTTGGGAGGTCAAAGGGCAATTGCTTAATAACAATCCAATAATCCAGCATCCAAAACCCTAATCAGGCAGCAAAGCAAAATGCATTCAAGGGAATAAGTTAAATTACGACT
The DNA here is from genome assembly GCA_003942145.1 of Platysternon megacephalum. Lineage (NCBI taxonomy): Eukaryota > Metazoa > Chordata > Testudines > Platysternidae > Platysternon > Platysternon megacephalum. The sequence continues at coordinate 4,320,572 of QXTE01000096.1, forward strand.
AAAGCTGTTAACATGTTCCCTGGGCTCCGCTCTCTTATGTTTATTACTGGATTAAGGATCTTACGGACCTGAAGCCAGGAAAAGCAGAGCTTTCCCCTGGCTGTTGGTGCAATTTTCTCTTGCTCCTGGCTGTCCTATTTCCTTCCCTCTCTTGTGTCTTTTCTTTTCATCTGCTCTTCTTCCTTTGCGGCTGCTCTTTTGCAGTGTTTTACACACTTGTGCCATTACTGTTTGGGTTACAGTAGCGCCTCCAGGTTCCATGCAAGACCAGGGCCCCAACGTGCTAGGTGCTGCACAGACACCTAGTAACAGGGTCTTCCTCCATCATCGTGCAGTGGGCTGCTGGTCCTGCCCGGCACTGAGGACTCCCCTTGCCCTGCAAACTCTTAGTTGGGAGCATTCAGCCTCATGAAGTTTTGGGCTGCCCAGCACGTATGGCATGCTGAGCCCCCATAACGCCACCTGAAATCAATGGGAGCGGGGACGTTCAGGAGCTCAGCACCTCTGCACAAATCAAGCCCATGCCCTGTCTCGAGTCGGACTCCCGGAAAACAGAAGCATTCAAAGACTTCGTGGCCGCTTTTGAAAATACAGGGGCTCAGAATCCACCTGCTGGGATCAGGACCCCGTGGCACAAGCTGGCAGTTCAGATCCTCATTTGATCTCGCTTAACAATAACTAAAGGGTTGACTTAGGGCCTGATCCAAAGCCCACTGAAGTCACTGGGAATCTCCTACTAAGTCCCGGTCTAACGCCTACCATGGTGCGGTCCCCGATCTCAGCTGTTTTGATCGAGATTTTTTTCATTCTACAAAAGTCGCCCCAAAACGAGAACGTGTTTTTAGGTGGCTTCATTATTTTGGGTTTTATTTTAAAGCCGCTCGAATGACAAAGAAACGACGTCCTTTTCACCAGTGCAGCCGGTCCCTGCTGCCATGCACTAATTACACGTTAACAGGAGAAGAAAATTATTAATTTGTTTTCTGAAACGCCTGAGTTATTTGATTCTGAAAAGTCGCCACTGTGCCGAGATTATTGTTTTTTTCCCCTCATTTGAAACTCAGCGGCAAACGTCCATCTTGCAGGTTATGTGCCTGGCATGAACCGAGGTACCACGCAGCCTCCCACAGGCTTTGGCAGGGCTGGTGTGCTAGGAATTCAGGTGCCATTCAGCTTGTAGGGGGAGCTCCCGCGGAGCATTCATCCTACACAAAAATCCTGGCAAAAGGTTGACGTCAGTGCGCCTTCAAAGCTGTGACAATAGCCAGGGTTTTAACCTACTGCATCCAAGTGACCCGTGGGCACAAGTTCGATATATGGGGATGGCTTTATTCTCACCACCACCTTCAAATATTTTTAAGGCTGCCCTGAAGAGCGGTGGGATTTTTTTTACATTGCAAATGAAACCAGGAAGAGCAAACGAATGCAGAGCAAAGCACCCGTCGTGCCTAGGCCATCGCAGCACACGATGCCAAGCTCCTCAGCTGGAGTCAACCAGTGTAACGCCACTGAAATCAGCACTGATTTACATCAGAGGAGGATCTGGCCCAGGAAGGCAGGATCAGGAGCTTTGGTTAATCAGATTCTTCTCAGGATCCTCTGAAGTATTTCCTGAGTGTGTTTCTGTGCTGGTACAAGGGGCCAGATCAACATCTCCTAGGGAGCAAAATCCTCCAGCTAGCCGTAGCCACCCTGTACCACACTGCAGGGAAGAGACAGAGCTCCGGTGCATTGAACATGACAGGGATTCTTTTATCGAGGCTGCTGGATAGAGACCCACCATGCGGTCCCCTCTACCTCTCTAGCTCCCACCTGGGCCGCCCAATGTTACCACCCAGGGGGTCTCCATAAGTCCTGGCTTGGATCATGCCCCCCTCGAAGGGACAGCCCCCTACAGTGTTCAAAGAGCACGGGGAAACAAAGCAGGGATTGGAGGAGCCAATGGTGATTGGGGTGACGTAGGGCAGAGCCATCATGTTTGGGGCTGGGTCAGAACTTGCGCAACGTTTAGGGCTGTTTAGATCCGAGCGCTTGGCTCAGTTCCGTCTCTAGCGTGGGGTTTTGCCAAATCTTTTTCCCCTTCGTTTAAGCCATTGTACTTGAAGGGAAATTTAATTAGTAAAATCCCCACCCTCCCCAGCGCTCCACGCTGGGCAAACTCAAAAGATCACTGACTGGCAGATTCCCACCCTGCTCCTAGCCTGGTCGGGGAAATACCACGAATAAACTCAGAGCTTGCATTTCGCCCTAGTCACATGGAACGGGAAGCTCGGCAGGCTCCGTGCCCCGGTTCTATGTCGAGAGCCCCTGGGTTCTAAGCTCTGCACGACGAGTTCTCCCCTCCCGAACACACAGCTTCCCAGCTCCCATCGCCCGCTTGGGAGCAGGCAACACATCTGAGCTACTTACTCGTTGGTCGAACATAAACCTTCAGCTTTAAGCAGGGCCTGTCCACCATGTTAGGGGGAGACGCGGCTGGAAGAAACACAAAGGAGAGAGAGAGAAAACACAGTGGCGTTAGAAGAGGAGCGTGACAAACCAGCAGCATCTCTCCCTGCAGCTCCCCCGGCTCGCGGCAGACTGAACACGAGCCAGTTTATTGAGGACGACAATATAGGCCAGAAGGGCACCTAACTCCCTTAGGCACTTTTGCAACTCCCAACCATCATGCCCAGAGGCACAACTCAGGGTTAGGGCCATGTTGAACTTGATGTGTGACTAACACATATAAAGACATGGCCTCTGCACCAAAGATTTTTACATCCTAAGCAGACGAGCGACGTATGAGGGGTGTGGGTGGAGGAGGGAGAGGATCAGGCAGGTGCGATTTTTATAGACATATGGGTCACTGCAATTTTTAAACGAATGAGGGCTGCTCCTCAAGCCGGTGTTAATTGGCTGGTTTCTTATAGGCATCTCACCAGAGCTGGGCGTGGGGGAGATATTTGCAGAGGGCAGTAGCCTGAAGGATCATTGATCTATTTCTAACCCCTCCTGAATTCGCCTATAAATAGCAGTTCCAGCTAAGCACACAGATTTTCCTTCTATGGCAACTGCTGAGCTGCCGCTATTGCTTCGTATCACAGCTGGGAGGTGGGGAATCTATACTCTCCCTGTGACTCTCGGCGGACCCTTTTCTGTTCAATATTTAGCAATCGGGTCGCTACGCCCGTATTCGAGCAGGACAGAAATGTTAGCCCTGTCTCCGGTGCCGCTAGCGTTTCGTGCGGCTGGAGTCCCCAGGACAGAGCTTCCGCACCAGCAGCGGCCCCAGCCTTGCAGCGGGGGGGGGCCCCTCAGGCTAGCTCCACATGGTGTCCCAGTTTCCCTTTGGGAAATATGGTCACCCAAGCACGGCTTAGAGCACGGCCCACTTCCCTCACCCAGCCCCATTAACACGACTCAGCCCAGACCTCGAAAAAACTGGGGCTGAGGTCTCGGAATGCCAGCGATCCACCCTTTCCTGGCCCTGGCCTCTCTGCTGCGGGTGCCCGTGCTCCTCTGGGTGGCGGTTTTTGCGAGGCGGACAGCTGGTGCCCTGGGAAATGGGCTGAGGCCCACCAAACTCATTCCACACAGGGGCCTTTGAGCACCCATCAGACATGGGGTCTTGGGGACTGGGATTCCGGACGCCTGGACCTGCCACCAATTCCCCTGTGTGATTTTGGGCAAATCACTCGATCTCCCTAAATTTCTCATTTGTCAAGTGGGGGTAAAAGTCTTTCCTTTCCCCAACCCCTTGTTGGTTTGGACTGCAAGCTCTCCTGGGCAGGGGCTGTCTCTCATTGTGTGTCTGTGCAGCGCCTAGCACGACGAGGCCGCGATCTCTAGGGCCAGGATGTTTTTCAAATATCTGGCAGTTTACAGACTATCCAGGGACGTTGCTCATGATCTGAGGTTCTCTGCACTATACAAAACCGGGTGCCCCTTTCCTTTAAAACTGCCACTTGCAAAGCTACTGCAAAGGGCGTGTGTGTAAGAAATGCCTTTTCTGTGGCTTTTTACTGAGTGGAGAAGGACATCTGGGGTCTCCTAGATGGAACTCGCCCTCAAAAGGCAATGAATTAAAAACTGATGAAGCAAAATACTTTATTTGTTCTACCCAATGCCTAATCAGCCAGTGGAACTCATTGCCACATGATATTATGGAGGCTTAGTGGGATTCCAAAGGGGATTTGACATTTGTACGGATAATAAAAACATCCACAATTATATTGCATAGCCAGAAAATGTAAAATGGGGGACAAATCCTCATGCTCAGAGGATGGATCAACAACTGACTCACTGAGACAGCTTGTCCCATTATGGGATTTTTTGCACCTTGCTCTGAAGCTTCTGGTACTACTGGAGACAGGTCAGACAGACTGACCGCTGGTGTGCTTTGCTATGTTAGTCCCTGTGTCCCTGAGATGCTTTTTGCGCATGCAGCAGTGAAATCTTTCGCTGAGTTTAATTTTTGACTTGATCTTTTTTAGCCTTGGTGTCATCACAGCAGCTGTTGCGTCTGCAGCTCCAGAGAGGTTACTGGCAGTAGAATGTAACACTTCACAGAAGCAAGGTCCGGTCTCCCTTGTGCTTTCCCGGCTCTAACCTACTTGGCTCTCAAGTCGCTGAGATAATGGGGCTTCCTACTGAGCTTCCATATGGGTTGGAATCCAGGGCTATAAAAGGGGAGACAAGCTAGTCTGGGAGAGAGAATGCACATCCAGCCATCTCTGCTTGACCTCCAGCTGCTCCCAGCTTCCTTTAAGGAGCTTAAAAGTTTGAAGGCATCAATTGCATTATTGAAGTGATCCCTGCCACTTAAACCGCCCCTTTGATCAACACTTAACTGGTGTCAAAAGTTGCCCGACCCCGGGCTGTGCCTTTCTGCCGGACTGTCCCTGGATACATGTTCTAACTGCAAAAAAATGTCTGCCAAGCCAGATTTCATGCTTGTTACAGACTCCTTCAATCGAAGGAAGGGAAGGGGAGCGGGGGGGTTTGTGTGTGAAACCCCTGCTGTGGGAGAAGTACAGGCGCAGCGGATACAGGGGGCACCTCAAAGCCTCGTTGAAGTTTGTCTGAGCGGCTATTGAAGGGGAACAGTTTGCAATTAAAAGGGTGCCATGTGAAAAGCATGGGGGTGGGGGAGAAGAGATTAGGTTGGGGAGGGGGCTAAGCTGGAGTGGCGGGGAGAGGGAGTGTGTGTTGGGTGGGGGGAAGGGGCAGAATCGAACAAGGTGAGGTGGGTTTTTAACTCGCTCTGAGACTGATCCTCTCTGACAGCCCCGACCCCAAGCTGTGCTGATGAGAAAAGCCTGCTGTTCCCCCCCTCTCGGGGTCATCTCAAATAAATGTTAAAGCAGCTTGAACCATTGAGTGTGAGTATGTTCACCAGGGGGGCAGGGCCCTTGAGTGCCGACATTCCTCCCACCAGCACCAGGGCTGTCCTCTCTGCAAACCGGCCCACACCCTAGATACCATGCCAGCAAAACCGAGCAGCGCTTTTTCCATGGGAGATGGAAATTTGTTAGTCTCTAAGGTGCCACAAGTACTCCTGTTCTTTCTCCCAGGAAGGGCATTGTGCTCCATTAGGAATTGAACCCCTGAGTTTCCCAGGCCCAGCCACAAGCAGGAAGGGAACTGTTTGCATAACACACAGCCAGAGACATGAGCCTTGTAATCTACCCCGCCGATCATTTTCACTGCTCTTCTCTGAGCACTTTGTCAATATCTTTCTGGAGCCCAGAAACATAAGAACGGCCACGCTGGGTCAGACCAAAAGTCTATCGAGCCCAGTATCCTGTCTTCCGTCAGTGGCCAATGCCAGGTGCCCCAGAGGGAGTGAACAGAACAGGTAATCATCAAGTGATCCATCCCCTGTCGCTCATTCACATCTTCTGGCAAACAGAAGCTGGGGACACCATCCCTGCCCATCCTGGCTAATAGCCATTGATGGACCTATCCTCCGTGAACTTATCTAGCTCCTTTTTGAACCCTGTTAGTGTCTTGGCCTTCACAACATCCTCTGGCAAGGAGTTCCACAGGTTGACTGTGCGTTGGGTGAAGAAAACAAACAGTGTCCCAAGCAGGATCGCATTAATGCCATGGGACTAACTGAAGATGATGTTTTTATGTATGTCTCTATCTACATTCACCACAGCATCTAAACGCTTCTTAAACATTGATCAGTTCATCCCTGAGAGGGAGAGGTGCTATTATCCCCATCTGACTGCTGGGGAACAGAGACACAAGTGACTTGCCCAAGGTCATGCTGGGAGTCTGTGGCCCAGCGAGGATGCTGTCTTGCATCCCAGTCCAGTGTCTTAGCCACAAAACCAGCCTTGGATTCTTTTGTAGCCATATCCCACTGAGGCCTCCTGGCTAACCTGCTCTCGGTTCTCCTCTTTCAGTCTCGCTGCTTCCCCAGTTCCTCTCTGCCTTCAGCTCCAGGCGTCAGGAATTCATTCTTCTCTGATGCATTTTCCCAAGCTACATCTCATTGGGTCACTGCCTGGCCGTATCCCTAATCTGTGTCCCTTTGCGCTTTATTGTTTCTCTGTCCTCAGCGGCATTTCATGGATTCAGAGATTCCAACGCCAGAAGGGACCTCTGTGATCACGCCGTCTGACCTCCTGTATAACACCGGCCCTGGGACTTCCCTGAATTAAGTCCTCTTTGAACTAGAGCAGAGCTTTTGGGGGGGGGGAACTAATCTTGATTTTAAAGTGGCCAGTGATGGAGAATCCACCACAGCGCTTGGTAAGTTGCTCCAATGGTTAATTACTCTCACTATTAGAAATTTGCAATGTATTTCCAGTCTGAATCCGTCTAACTTCAACTTCTAGCCAGTGGATCTTAGACTTTGTCTGCTAGACTAACGAGTCCCCTCTGTTATCACATAGTTGCTCCCCTGTGTAGGTACAGATGCTCCCCGGGTTACGCAAGACCCGACTTACGCAAATTCGCACTTACTGAAAAAGTTCCATAAGGCAGAAATAGGATTTTCGAGTTGCAGACATTTTTGCGTAACGTACGGGTATACGTTTCCGACTTACGCAAAATTCGAGTTACGCAAGGCTTTCCGGAACGGAATGATTGCATAAGTTGGGGGGCATCTGTACTTATAAACTGTGATCAAGTCACCCCTTAACCTTCTCTTAGTTAAGCTAAATAATTAAGTCTCTCACTAGAAGGCAGGTTTTCTAACCCACTAATCACTCTCCTGGCTCTTCTCTGAGTCCTCTCCAATTTATCACCCCCCTTCTGGAAGTGTGGGATCAGAACTGGAGACAGACGTTGCTCCCTGATCAAACTCCTCTCAATTTACTGCCACCCCTGGGTTTCACGGCAGCGCTGGTCACTCCCTCTCTTTGAGATCAGGAATGAAGAAGCATGAAAGGATCAGCCCTAAAGGGCCAGGTGGATTTTGTGGGAAGGGCACCTGTGTTAGGGAATGAGACCCATGCAACTGACTTCACACAGGGCACTGAATGGCCCCATCCAATGGGAACAACCTGCAGTTACTGCCAACGTGGGCAGGATCTAAACGAGTGGCCTCCAGCTGAAGGGTCTCTCCACACTTCCTCCCCCCTCTCTCCCTAAAGTCCCGGGAGCAGGCAGCCCTCCCCTCCCCTTTAGAAACTGGCTCCCATCCAGCTAACCCTGGATTCCTGGATATAAATTGGCAGTTGGGAAGTTTAGGCTTGAAATTAGGCGAAGGTTTCTAACCGTCAGAGGAGTGAAATACTGGAATGGTCTGCCGAGAGACATAGTGGGGGCGAAAGACCTCTCCGGCTTTAAGACTAAGCTTGATAAGTTTATGGAAGGGATGATCTGATAGGATAACTTGATTTACTCAATAGGTCAATAATGTGCCACCGCTGGGAGTTAGTACCGATGATAAATGTTGGGATATTGAAAGTCTTTTCCTAAGTGTCTGGATGGAGAATATTGGCCGCATGCTCGGGGTTCAGCTGATCGCCATATTTGGGGTCGGGAAGGAATTTTCCTCCGGGGTAGATTGGCAGAGGCCCTGGAGGTTTTTCGCCTTCCTCCGCAGCATGGGGCAGGGGTCGCTTGCTAGAGGATTACCTGCTGCTTGAAGTCGTCAAATCATGATTTGGGGACTTCAACAGCTGAGTCAAGGGTGAGAGTTATTTCAGGGGTGGGTGGGTCAACTCTTGTGGCCTGCATCATGCAGGAGGTCAGACTAGAGGATCATAATGGTCCCTTCTGATCTCAAGTTCTATGATTCTATGATCCTTTTCTCTGGACCTTGGGAAAAGGAAGCAGAGAAACTCTATAGAGTCTGAGCGAACGGCCAGAGCACAGAATGACACGGGATCCAGGGACCCCTGGATTCTAACCCTGTCGCCGGCTTCCAATCTGCGGCCGCTTCGCTCCCAATGTTCCCCCTCTGCCACTCCTGCTGTGAGGGCTCCTCGGCTAGGCCTGTACACATGGAGAGCGATACGACGTCAGCACCGCTCCCAGGCCTACCCTTCGCTGCTGCAATCCCAGCCTGGAGAGAGCAGGAGGCAGCTGACTCTGTGATGCATGTTCAGCCCCTAATGAATGCCATTTCTCCCTCTCCACGCTATACCCATGGGCCCCCCCCCACGAGCGGGGCTGCCAAGCCTCTGCGACCTCCCCGAGCGCTCCGTTAACGCCGTGCGTGTGCTTTCAGTGCCCCCCCCCGGGACGCAGCAACGCCTCCAGCCCTTCCCCGGTCGCCCGCTCTGTGCCAGGGGAGGGAACTGGCATCGAGACAGGCAGGAAATGACCCATGTTTCTCCGTTGTGTGGGCCCGACAAAGCCAGGAGCCGGCGCTGCGCGTTTCACGCCACGGGGAGAGGAACAAGCGGCTGCCAGGAACATAATAATCAGAGCCCACAGAAAACGGTGAGAGGCCTGGGTCTGTGTAGGTGCTTGGGCCTGCTGAGTCGCTGATGCCCAAAGTCACCTGGGCCTGGGGGAGGGGACGACACACACAGGGCCTGGGAAGAGCCAAGCAGCCCAGTTCACAGCGGCAGGAGCTCCCGTCCATCTCCCCCACTTCCTCCCAACCCAGAGACTGGGAACTCCAGGGAGCTCCCCTTAAGGGCCTGGGGAGTCTTGCTCCGGAGAGTCAAATATTTTGCAGGCATTAACTCTGCCTACAGCCCTTCCAGCCGGCCCGAGGTGCAGCCTGGGACATGCTTGTCCCACTTCCTCCTGGCACATGGGGGTGGAAGCCACTGCCCCCTCCCGAGGTTTGTGTAGGATGTTGTTACTCAGGGTATAGGAGTGGATCAAAGGACCAAGGCAACAACAATAGGAACAGAGTTGGGTGGGGACCAGACAGCCCCCCACCCCAAGCCCTGACAGGAGCATTTCAGGGGAGGGCAGCCCCCCAAAAGACAGGTTAACAGGAGCAGGTTAGTCAAATGCCCCCCAAAAATCTTGGGGCAGGGAGGGAATGAAAGGCCCCTCTGCTAACAAGGGGTTAAGAGAAATCAGAATGTAGGTGCATTTGGGGGGTGGTTTGCTCATCGCTCCCTGAACCAGGGCTCAAAGGGGAGAGCTGAGACCCGGAAAAGGCAGCTACCGGAGCAGCTCTGCAATGCTAGCAAGGAGAGGCACTCGAGTGCCAAGCTCTTCTTTGTTTGCTCTGGGAAAGAAAGGAGCTGTGCTGGCTCCCATAGAGCCTGGAGGGCAGCTCGGCCTGAGGTTGCAATGTGATCTAATGCCCAGGAAACAGCAGCCAGCTCCTTAGGGCCAGGAGCCCTGAGGAAACGCCATTTGCTTGAGGAAAAGCAGGAGTGGATTTATAGGCCCCAAAAACCCACCCAACTCCCAGAGAGAAGCCAGGACTGTGCATGGGAAACAGTCAGCCTACAAATTCTAAAGAGCCATCCCTATAGAGCCAGAGGCCCTGTGCAAAGACCATTATATAGGGAGGAAGCAGGGGGTGGAGTCATGCCTCAGACCACACCCACTTCCAGAGACAAGCTATAAAAAGCAGGCTCTGGGTACGGCCAGGTTTCTACTGCTGGGTGGGGCTGGGGGCTGTAGTGATTAGGCTAGTATTAAGGGCTGTAGAGAAAGATACATGAAACATTTTCCTGCTGTGGCCATAAGGGAGTCTAGATGACTGTGGTTTGCTAGTTAAAGCTTTATTTCCAGGCTGAATTTGGTTAGCTTCAATTTCCAGCCACTGGATCTTCAACCTGTGGCTGCTAGGTTGAAGAGTCCTGCATTATCAAAATTTGTTCCTCCAGGTTTGTACTAATAGATTGTGATCAAGTCACCCCTTAACCTTCTCTTTGTTATACTAAATAGACTGAGCTCCTGGAGTCTCTTGCTATAAGGCAGGTTTTCTAATCCTTTAGGGGGAGGGATAGCTCAGTGGTTTGAGCATTGGCCTGCTAAACCCAGGGTTGTGAATTCAATCCTTGAGGGGGCCATTTAGGGCTCAGGGGCAAAAGTCTGTCTGGGGATTGGTCCTGCTTTGAGCAGGGGGTGGGACTAGATGACCTCCTGAGGTCCCTTCCAACCCTGATAGTCTATGAATCATTCTCATGGCTCTTCTCTGGGCCTCCTCTGATTTATGAACAGTCTTCTGGAATTGTAGACACTAGCATGAGCCATGGTATTCTAGCAGCAGTCACACTAGTGCCAAATACAGAGGTAAAATAACCTCTTTTCTCCTCCAGATTTCTGTTTGTGTCCAGGGATCACATTAGCTCTTTTGGCCAGCGTTGCACAGGGAGTTTATGTTCAGCTGATTATCCACCACAATACTGAAATCTTTTTGAGTCATTGCCTCCCAGGAGGGAGTTCCCCATCCTCTAAGTATGGCCTATGTCTTTTTGTTCCTAGAGGTGTACATTTACATGTACTAAAACACACCCTGGTTGCTTGCGCCTAGTTTACCAAGCCATGCACGTCACTCCGCAGCAGTGACCTGTCCTCCTCCTCATTTATCATCCCAATTTTAGTGTCCCCTGCAGTGGAGGGGAAGCTGCTGATGTGTGAATGTTGTGGTGATGGAAAAGCTTCATCAGTCTGCATTTTTGCAAAGTATCCCGTTTAGAGCAGAGAGCGTGGGTCTGGCTGGGCCGACATGAATCCCTTTGTGTGACGTGACCAGAGCCAGCTGTTGCCCGTACCTTTCAATATTGTTCAACAGCCTGTGCGGTGACATTGATAATTTACAATGACACTTATTAACAATAGGAGAGTATCGTCGTCCCCTCCCAGCCCTTCAGGCGCCTGTAGCAGGGAGGGACTTCCCTTTAGGAGGTGAGAGAACTTGACCACTGCAGTGACTCCTTGGGGGGGCTTCATGCTGTTGTCTGTTTCGAGTGGCGGTCTGTGCGCCTTTCCCCCTTAACAGGGAAAACGAAGATAAAAGCACGTAATAAAAATAATACTCATTGGGAGAGATAAAAGGCGTAATTGCAATAATTATCTTGGCAAAACTCCCCTCTCCAAATGGAAAATGGAATTTTTTTTATGTGCATTTTAAAAAGAACGTATTTATTTTTTAATTAAAAAGGGAAGGAGAAAATTATTCTCAATAAAGTTTAATTTAAAAGTTAAAGCAGGGGGAGCTAGGAGGTGTGATTCTCCCAACTGCTAATGTTAATGGGCCTCTCATGTCCCACCCCTGCGCACACACAATCCTCTCCTCTCCAAATGGGGAGGGGGGAGACATACACCCCCCTCTCCGGATGGATCCCCCCACATCCTTCTAGGTGGGGACACACAGCCCTCTCCAGGCCACACAACCACACCCCTCTCCTCTCCAAAGGGACTCCCCCACCCCGCCCCAACTTTGATGAGGAAAACCGCTCCGAGTGCCCCTGCCTGTTTGCAAGGGTGAACGAACCCGGGCTTGGCAGCCGCCCTGCCAATGCCAGCTGTTAGGGAGGGGACCCGACAACCCTGGCTGAACCTCCCAAGCGTTGCACGCTTCGGGATGTGCCACCGGCCGCAGCTGCCCATCCACATTGTGCTCGTGCTGCAGCAGCCCGTCTCTGGCGGGGGCAGCTGGGGCGGGGTTCCTGCCCTCTTAGCTCTTTGCTGGCTGCCCGCAAAGTGCTGGGTTGATTTTCATTTCTCCCCAATGGCTCTGAAAGCTCGGAACAGCACAAGCCCCTGGCTGTCCTCCAGCTCTCCTCCTCCTGCTCCATATACTCAAAGCAATCCGCACGCACGCACACCCTGACCCCGTCTGCCAGGGCGTCCCACCAGGGACCGGGCCTTGGCTGCGAAGGGCTGGGGTTCTGGATCCGCCCCCCGCCATCCTGTCTCTGGGCCTGGGGCTGATTTCGATCAGCCCAGTATCATTCAGAAGCGACTCGATTGACTGATCTAAACTTGCGGTCGGTGAGCTCAGAACTGGGCCCTCTGCCCACCTCCTTCGCAACTGCTCAAAATCATGACTTACCCCTGGGTGATTTCATTGTTCAGCAGCAGACACGCAGCCCCATCTTAATTCCCTTCCCTTATTATATCCTGCCAGGCGCTCTCTCCATTCGAGCCACAATATAATGTTCCAAGCGCTCTTTAAAAACGGTATCTTATTGCAGCCAGGACCATGCTCCCAGCCTGTTCTAGAGCTGGCTAGCTGGGGTGGTAAGATCTGTGCTGCAAGGACTGGCTTAACGGTTGTCTTGTGCGCATTGGGCATGCTTGCTGGGGCCTTGATAACTGTGAATTAATAAATAGCAGGTTTATGAGTAACCTGATGGGGAGAGGGAGCATTATTTATAATTGTTAATGGTTATCATTTTAACATCTGTTACAGTACTGCCTAGAAGTCAGCTCGGTTGGGCCCCATTACGCAAGGTGCTGTAGATACTTATGGTCAATGGCTGTCCAACTATCTTTCACTCAACTGTTTCACTTATGTTTCACTCAATCCTGAGTCGGATTCCCCAAAATCACAAGATTGGTTTAAAAATTGTACGTTTTTTTTAAAGGTTGGGCTCCTTTCTATTTGTCCTCTGGATTTTATTCTCTTCAAGGCATCACGTTTTCAAGCGTTTGTCTGGAGTCACAACAGCTAGACACATACTTTTGTTTTTAAAGGGAAGCTGAGATTCTCACGTGACTCCAGGAGCTGGAGCTTTAGGAAAAACCCCAAATTATCACAAGACTTGGTGACCCGATGACCCTGCCCCAAAGAGCTTATAGTCTGAAAGACAAGACATGCCAGGTGGCGGAGACAAACGAACAGTTCCACCCCTCTGTCCACACAACCTGGGGATCTGCCCACTCAGACACACCCATGCACACACTCAGAATATACACAGTGCTGTTCAGGGTACGTCTACACTGCAATCAGAGGTGTGACTGCTGCACACGTAGGCAAAGCCAAGCTAGCTTTGATCTAGCCAGCTTCCTAAAAATAATGGCCAAGCCGTGGCCGCATGGGCGACAATATGAACTAGCCACCTGAGTATAAGCCCACCCAGAATACTGGGTACGTACTCAAGCTGCAGGCTAGCTAGATCAAAGCTAACTCGGGTATGTCTACCCATGCCACAATCACACCTCCCAACTGCAGTGCAGACGTACCCTGACAGTCCTGTCCAGGCATCTTCTCTGCCCCCTGGTTCTGTTCTTCCCTCTGGATCTCCTCTCATGCTGGGCCAAGTTCTGGTGCTCTCACCCAGTTCACATCCATTATTATTGTAGTACAGGAGGACCTACAGGCCCCAGGTGAGATCAGGGCAGAAGGGAAACAGAGGTACCGATAGGCTAAGTGATGTGCCCAAGTCACCCAACAGGTCAGTGGCAGAGCTGGGAATAGATCCAATTAGTTCATTCCTCCACTGCTGCCCTCTGCCCAGCTGCCGCCTGGGGGTGTCGCAAGATGCTCTGGAGCCTCAAAAACTGGAGAAGGAAGGTTCAGGCGGGAGCCACATGCTGGTAGGTGGCAGGATGCCTGGAGGGGGGCGGGGTCCCAGGTGGAGTGTCCACAGCCTGCCCCAGCTGCATGGATAATCTCTGTTCGCTTAGAGTCCCACCGTTGAATTCTGGGACTCGTGACCGTCTCTTTGATATGCAGCCTGGCCTCCAACCCTGCATCCAATTGCGGAACGAGGGAAGGAGTAACAGGCCCTGCAGACTGAACTTTTAGCCTTTATTTATGCTGGGAATTTGCCCTTGTCACAGCCATCGGTAGCCAGCCTCTGGCATAGCAGCGTCAGTGCAAACCTCTAGTGCCGACAGGCTGGGGCCAGACAGCACCAGGGTGAAATGTGGCTTGTAGCAGCTTTCTCTAGCCACACTAGGGATTTGCAATCATGCAGCTACACTGAGAACTGGCCGCCGATGGCTGAAATCCCCAGCTCTGTGAGAGAGAGAGAGAGTGTGTGTGTGTGTGTGTTCCCGTCCACCCCCTGCCAGGCCTGTCTGCTCCAGAGGCTTGTTTGCAGGCGGGAGAGTGAAATGTTACCGAGAGCTCCAGCTCTTAGTGCTCATTTGTAATGTACCTGCCAGCGCAGACAGTGCTCATCTGTAATGTACCTGCCAGGCCCCCGCTTGCTGCTTTCTTGTTACGGGGTCCAGCACGTTTCATGTCGTTTATCTGTTTTCAGCAAATAAATTCTTTGCAGCTTCCAGGGGATTTGATCTAGTGGATAAGGGCTGGGACTCAGGACACCTGGGTTCTCTTCCCAGCTCTGCTCCTGACCTGCTGTGTGACCTTGGGTGAGGTCCTTCCATTCTCTGTGCCTCAGTTTCCCCTCCCACCCATTGTCTATTCAGATTGCTCTGCAGCAGGGACTCCCTCTCCCTATGTGTCTGTGAAGCATCCAGCACAATGGGGTTCTGATCTAGGTTGGGGCCAAATAATTAACCATAATGTTTAGCGTTGGAGTCAGGTCACATGTCTGGTCTCCCCCAATCTTGCAAAGTTCCCCATTAACTTGACTTTCCTATTTCAGCCCATGTATCATTTTCTCCCCCCCAGGCTCCCAAATCACCTTCCTGTGGCTTAACAACCTGATTACTTCATCCAAGTACCCGTTTCCGACTGGGAAAGATGTGTCAGTCTCTCAGGCTCTTCTCTCCTTAACCACGAATCTTTGTTTTAAATGGATTAACAGGTATCCTAAACTGAAACCAACAGGGGGCTGAAATCCTGAAGCATCTGATCTCTGCTCTAGACTCCACTATGATTCCCAGGCATAATGATTTTTTTTCCAAGGAGTGATACAGCACATTGTCTTGATCGTGCCGCACCCCAGTCATGAACTAACCTCCTAAACTGGGGAAAGACCAAGTAACCCAGTTCCAGATCTTCAGAATCCAGCTGTAAATTCTGATCCAATACGAATCGGCAAATGGGTCTCGCCATTTGCTTGTGTCCCCAGCGCCGGCTCTTAACCTTGACCCAGAACTGGGAACACAAAGCTTCGTCTCTATGCCTGCGAGGTTAATGGAATTCCAATTTGTGAGCTCTAGAAGGAGGTAATTTCTTTTCTTTCATGTCTGCTAAATACGGTTCCTCAAAGAGGCATAATTTCTAATGTTCCGCATGACATGAATTCTAACTGGTTTAGCAATGATCAGTTTCACCATTTACTCCTGTGTAATCTCTCCCTAACGACATTAAAAAATAAAATAATAATAAAAAAAACAGAATAAGAAAAGAGAGAGTTGTAGACGCAGTTATTTCACGAGTGACATTTTATTGGGGAGGGGAGAATGGTAATTTAATCTAGATAAAAGGAACAAATTAAGTGGTTTCCAAACAGATGCTTTAGCAAAAGGGGAAAAATAATAAGAAAGATAACGGGGCTGGTAGTTCCCACACAAAAGGAGAAGGGCGTCTGGCTTCAAATGACACCATCAAGTGCTTTTGGGTCATGATTTTTAATTTTTTTAATTTTAACCTTTAATTGCAAAACTCCTGGGGTCTGATCCAAAGCGGTTGGAATTGTTTCACCGGCTCCAATCCGCTTGGGCTCAGGCCCCATAATGCAACTCTTTTTTCCTATTTGATTTTTGTCTTGTGTACATCCACTCGGGAGGTTGAGCATTTAAAATGGGCCCGATTCTCCTCGTGCTTAGGGCCCGATCCTGTACGCGTGTGCTTGGCTTTAAGAACGGGAGTCGCCCAGCGCACTTCAGTTGAGTTGCGTGAGTAAAATTCTGCATGTGGTTAAACATTTGCAGGATCAGGGCCTTGGAGCAGGGTAAACCAGGAGTAACTCTGTGGGCTGTTTGTAAAGGGCCTGTCAGGGTGCTAACTGCTGTAAACTGGGCTAGGCTGTAACTCCAGAGGTGGCCAGACCTCCAAAAGGAGTGAGATTCACGAGAACGTAGCAATTGCCAGACATGATCAGACCTGAGGTCCATCTAGCCCAGTGTCTTCTGACAATGGGTAGCACCAGATGCTTCAAAGGAAGGTGTAAGAAATCCTGCAGGAGGCAGTGAGGGGATAACCTGTCCACATAGAAAGTTCCCTCCTGACCCTTTTTCAGGCTGGCTCATGCCCTGAAGCATGGGGATTTATATCCTTAGCTAAAAAGTTTCACATCTGGGACACACTATTCAAAATGGCCTCACTCCAGACCCCAAGCACGTGCTTCCAGGGTCACAAGCCAATGCAGCCTCAGCTGATCTCAGCCGTTCCTGTGGTGTGTAGGGCGAGAGCGGTCCCTAAATCAGCTGTGCTCTATATAGGGCTGGTTGGGAAATGGTAGGTAGCTCCCACCCCAAACACCCTAATTTCATTGGAAATGGTTCAGTTAAGGTTTTTGATATTTTTGTGTGTGTGAAAATGACAAATTTTCAATTTTCATGTTCTGAGCCTGAGGGGGGAAAAAAGGGGGAGGGAGAAAAAGGGGAGGAACCTCCCAAATTATGAAATAAAATAAAGGAAATTTTTCTAATTAACAATTGAGTGATAGAAGCGTTTTCATTGAAAATGTTTTCACAGACCATGAAAGTCCCTGTAAGTAGCTGCTGTCCATTGTGAATTGTACTCGGAAGGGGATGAACCGGTCGGTGCAGGTCAAACCGCTACGGCGCGGCTGG
The DNA here is from genome assembly GCA_003942145.1 of Platysternon megacephalum. Classification (NCBI taxonomy): domain Eukaryota; kingdom Metazoa; phylum Chordata; order Testudines; family Platysternidae; genus Platysternon; species Platysternon megacephalum. The sequence goes on from QXTE01000096.1 coordinate 4,337,594, forward strand.
TAGGATACTGCGCTGGGTGCCTGCTGAAGCTTCTGAGTGTACGTCTACACTGCAGCTGGGCAGAAAGACGCAGGCACTAAAAATAGCCGTGTAGCTGGGGCTCCAGCAGAGCCTTGGGCTGGCACCTGAGCTCGGACCCAGGGGGCTGGGTGGACCCCAGAGGACATTCAAGCTGTGGTGTCCACACAAACTGAGAGAGAAGTGTTAGAATCATAGAATACCAGGGTTGGAAGGGACCTCAGGAGGTATCTAGTCCAACCCCCTGCTCAAAGCAGGGCCAATCCCCAGACAGATTTTTACCCCAGTTCCCTAAATGGCCCCCTCAAGGATTGAACTCACAACCCTGGGTTTAGCAGGCCAATGCTCAAACCACTGAGCACACCGCTGTTTTAGCATGCTAGCTCCAACTCCACTAGTGCAAGTCTGTCTCCCCTCCCTGGGAGGCTCCCTCCCAGCTGCAGCAGAGCTACCCAGAGTGGTCTTCAGGGTTAGCCGAGGAGCTGGCTCCCCGAGCTGTGCATGCCATCAGGTGAGGATGCACAAGTACCGGGGATGCAGTCCAGGTGGCTTGTGAGGGGGCCGATTTTGCACTGCGTGCTGGTTCTGTTTTTACAACGGGGTAAATGACAGTAGACGCCCTGGCCCTGAAGAAACAGGCGCCAGAGGCACCGGTGAGCTGAAACCTGCTATCAGCCACGTGCGTCTAATCCCAGGGAAGCATAGGTGCTGGAACTGGGGGTGCTACAGCACCCCCTGGCTTGAAGTGGTTTCCATCATATACAGGCTTAATGGCTCTCAGCACCCCTGAAGGGAAGGCACAGGAGGAAGGCGAGAGACAGCCTCCTTGACGACAGACATTGAGGAGCCACATAACCCTTTGACCCTTCACCCTCTCCTGGAAACCAAGGCCTTGGCCTTTCTGTATCTGCCAAAACTCTGCGGCTCTGGCCAAGGGGGAAGATCAGCCTCCCCTGCCTTCTCAAAGGTCAAATACGCCCCTTTGAGGCCGTACCCCCAACTCCTGGTCCTTGGAGACCCCACCAGCCGTGACAGCACTGGGGAATATGAGATGGGGGGGCCAGTTCGGAACTAGACTCAACGGACGCTTTTGACTCAGACTCCCAATTTTAGGCCCCCACCGGTGCAGATGGAATTTCCCAGGCTGGAATCAATGGAGTTCCAGCAGGGATCAGGTCTGCCAACTGAACTAGGGACTCAGCGGCCTTCCCCCCTTGCCCAGGCCCTCTGCCTTCCCCTCCGAACGAGGCCTGGATGGAACCTTCTCCTCCATCCTAGCCCCAAGGGTAGTGCCTTTAGTTTGGCTAGGTGTCCCTCTCCGCGACCCTCCAGCCCCCGTTAAAAGAAACGCAGGATAAAAGCCCTGCTTCTAATCAAGATGAATGGGGCTCTGTTAAAACAGAGATGTAAACCAGCCTCCCCAATGGGTGGTCGGGCGGGTAATTACAGTCACTTGATTATTTTTGCTTGCTGGGAGCCCACGGCAAGGGAGACCCCCCAGGCAGCTTGAGCTCTGCATTTTACAAGGCGAATGGTCCATGGGGTGGGAGCAGAATGAACTCTAATGCTCTCATCCCTGGCTTCTCAGGGGAGGAAACACCGGCTCACCCAGGAGCCTCTCTGTGTGTTCGGGTTTGGTTTACTATTTTTCTGAGCACTCAGCTGGCCTGGGTCTTAAACGAAGGCTCAGTTAATGCCGGCTTTACTGTCTCAGATTCCGGCATGATCAATGGAGAGTAAATGGAGTTGCTGCTTTAAACCATAATAAACCCTCCATCACCCAACAAAAAAGGTGAGCTTTGTTCTGACCAGCAGTAACTCAGGTGACCTAGCCGTGGCTCTGCTACTGGCCTGCTGGGTGACCCTGGGTAAATTGCTGTCTTCCTCTGCGCCTCAGTTTCCCCATCTGTAATATGAGGCTAATGATACTGCCCACCTTTGTAAAGCACGTTCAGGTTTACTGATGAAAAGTGCTATGCAAGAGTTGGGTATTATTATTCGCTGCACGGGAAGCTGCTGTGTCCTGGGAGAGGCAGAATGAAGGCAACCGGGGACCGTAGGCACGCTCACCCACAGCTGTGCCCAGAGTTAAGAAGACTGGGGCAGTTCACACCCCTTGGGGTTCTTGTTTCAGGACCTCTGCAGACCCAAGCAGGCAGTGGTTACGCTGGTCCCAGGGGCAACTGACATGATCTTAGCACACCGACACAGCAGAGTCTGGCGCATGGAAATAAGAAAGGCCCCATCCTGAAGGGAAAGGAAGAGCCCCAGAAAGATTTCAGGTCTGGGATTACCGTACAGCCAGCAGACCAGGGAATCCTTCAGAATTCCTCCTAGAATGCTACGGACAGGTCCAGTCAGACCTGACCCTGGACCTTCACCTGAACCCAGCCCGTTGAAGTTAATGAGAAGGCTCCCATTGGAGCAGCCCCCTAGGTTTTAACCTGACCCAGATTTCTAGCCCAGTTGGGGGTATGAATATTGGACTGGGGAGCCATTGATCCTTGACCTCTGATACTGGCTGGGACCTTGGGTGAGTAGCTCGGCCTGTCTCCCCGCAAAGGGCTACCTGGCAGTATTTAAGCCAAGTGCTCTGACAGTGAAAAGCACTAGGAGTTATTCCAGATTTCATCAGAGACATTTGGAGCCAGCTTCGCCCGGCAGACTCCGGCTCCTTTGCACACCTCTGGTATTGCAACACAGCCATAAAGCAGGGTTTAGAAGAGGCCGCTTAAGATGGCTTCACAGCTGCTTTGCATCACCAGAGCAGCCAGCGCGCGTCCAGCAGAACCTGGCTCCTGCTTACTGTTCAGACTGTGTATTTTCTGGTGGTGTTTTCTTTTTCTAAAGGGCATTTTAGCCTTGTAGGAGGGAAGAGGCCCAAATGACAGGATTTAACCACAACGCTGCTAGCTTCCCCCCAACGCTACCCCCATCCTTGCGCTCTGCCTCCATAGCTATGGCTTGGGAAGATCCAAACCTCCTTATCCACCCACAACGAACAGTTCCCTGATCAAGCACAGGCTTCACTTTAAGGGCTGGGTCCATCGCCCCCAACTCAATAGGATTTCTCATGTGCTTGAAGTTCAACGTGTCCGTACGTGCTTTGCTGGGACAGCGCCAGTGTTCAGCACCTGGTAGGATGGAGCCCGGAGGGCCCTATCCTGGGAGATGCTGAGAGAACTGAGTCCCTCAGAGGAGGTGCTCTCAAGGGATCCGGGCCTGGGATTCCATATGGCAGCCAGTTCTCTAAGTGTCATTAGACCCAGAGCCAGCCCGACTCCATATAAAAACTCCATGTGTCTGGACAGCGAAATCAGGGCACAGGTGAGTGCGGTGACAAAGCTGAGAGTTGGAGACACGTGCATGGGCCAAGCTTTCAACACTCCGTCTGCAAAGGAGGGCAGGTGGTCAGCTGGCCTCTCATGGGGGTGGAGTTAAAGCGGTATGAGCTCCTGGTTTGACACGAGCTCCTGGGTTCCTCATGTGATGGGGTTACGTACTGATTATTTGAACTCTACGGTTCTTGAACAGTATTATTCACTTAAGTACAGACTCGAGCCTGTAGCCCGACCTCTGCCTTAGCGATGGTTTTTTTCTGTGGGAATAGATGTTTTTCAGTGGAAATTTCTACCTAGAGCAAACTGTCCCAGCCCTACATGAATCTTTGCATGGTTTATTTTGTGGATTTCGCGGCTTTGCAAGCGATTTCATAAAGCCCCGAGTCAGCAAGGACACTTCACATCCTAGCAAACCACAGCCAGCTTGCAGCGTCATGGCTGTGACTCCCCGGCACGCAGAAGCCACCTGAAACTTCACAGGGACAACAGCGACAGAGCTCGAATGGTCCTATTCCAAAACTACAGCCCCCTGCCACCAGAGCTGCTAGAAGGGATGGTTCTGACTGGATCCAGTAGAGGGCAGCGTTCCACATACCCACCCTCCAGCTCATTTCAACCTGCTTCCACCATGGCCTTCACGTGGCTGCTAAGCGAGACGCTCGCACTGAGCTAGTGCAAATTTGCACGTTCTGCACTAGGCCTTCAAATCTGGATTTTTCAAGTCACCCTCACCCTATTAGGAACAGGAAGGGCCACGGTCAGCAGTGTGCACCGCGGCCAGGGGGCAGGGCACAGCCAGTCTGCAGCGTGGGATACTCACAGATGTAGTAATACTCGTGCCCTGGTCTGAACTCAAAGCCTAGAGAGAAGGGAGTGAAGAGCTGGAACTTCTCTGAGAACTTCAGGGGCCCGTTGGGGGAGTCGGGCCTGTTGCACTCCCAGCGCTTGAAGCCTTTCTGCCGGTGGTCGCAGGAAGCGTGACCCTCGTAATTGACCATGTACAGGATATACCGCTCCATCTTGTCCGCCGGGAAGGGGTCCTCATAGTGAGGGCAGTAGATATCCAGGTAGTCGTTGATGCTCACTTCCACCGTGTAGTCCCCCTGATGGAACCTGCGGGGAATGGAAGGAGAAAGCGGGGGTGAGAAGCAGGGGATGCAGGAAAGGACCGCGGCGGACTGGCTAGCCTGACACGTCTCAGCCAGAACACCAGGCTCTCTGCAAGATGAGAGCTCGGGTGCCCTCGGCAGCACAGCTTTGGATGTACCAGCTTGGCACTGTGGGTGCTTGGCACCTGTGACTCTCAGACCCCTAAGGGGCTCAAGTGGACCAACCCAAAGCAGTATGCACTTCTGGAAGATTTCTAGGTTAAGCCACATGCCCAATGCTGCACAGCAAGTCAGCAGCAGAGCCAGGAAGAAGACCCAGGAGTCCTGGCTCCCACGAACCAGTGGACTACACGCCTTGCCAATGCTTCATTTTGTGGGGTCCATGCAATGAGTCATGGGATGCTTAAAGGGCCCTGATTTCTAGACAATGCCAAGGTCCCACCCTCTGAAAATCACAGTCCCTTTCGGTGTCTCAAACTGGCCACCAAAAAAATCACTAGCCACTCGTAAAAAGCTAGACCGTAAGTCCTGCTACTCTTCTCCTTCAACAGCCACTGGCAGCTGTGCAAAGTGAGTGTAGAACACAACCATGCTGATTCATATCACACTAACCCAATATAAACAACTGCACATGGGGCCAAGCCAGGGAGAACTGGGCCCTACATTTCCCCCCGCTTCCTTTTTGGTACCTGTAACAAGCACAGAGAACCCATCTCTTCTTTTCTGATTCTGCCCTTTGCTGTGTCAAACCAACCACCCCCTACATAGAGAATAAAGGGGTGACGTTAGGGACATAATCTGTAACCGTGTAGATCACTGTTGCAACCACTGTTATATATTTGCAGCCAATATTGTACAAAGGTTGTCGTGCGAGGTGTCTCTGGGAAGGTTATGATTTGCTGGGTATGATTATGCTCTCTGTACCGTTTTTGTAGTTGAAGTTATGAATATTGGCTATGTACTTGTATATCAATGTGTTTTGAGTAAAGCATTTGGTCAGATTCTTGAGAAAGGAATTTGCAACTTAAGTGTCCAATCAAGAAACACTTAACTGACAATGGATTTTGGGAGAGGCCAATCCACATCTAAGCTTTCCTGGAAACGTTCAAACTAACATGTAAACAATGGCGTGGGCCTGCAAACTGAGTCAAGCATGGACATGTGATTTGCCCATGTGATTCCAGACTCCATCTTGCTGCTGGGATTTTCCACAGTAAGAACAAAGAGGTGTCCTCCCACGGGCAGAGAATATAAAAAGGCCCTGAAATTCCTCCATCTTTCTTCAATCCTGCTTCATACCTCTGGAGGAACTTTGCTACAAACTGAAGCTTTGAACAAAGGGCTGAATGGATGTACTCCAGAGACTTGATTTTTGCCTGCAGTTTATTCCATCACTACTACAAGCCTAAACCAAGAACTTTGCCACTACTGAATGTAATTGATTCCATTTAACCAATTCTAGCTCTCATCTAGATCTTTTTCCTTTTATGAATAAACCTTTAGATTTTAGATTCTAAAGGATTGGCAACAGTGTGATTTGTGGGTAAGATCTGATTTGTATATTGACCTGGGTCTGGGGCTTGGTCCTTTGGGATCGAGAGAACCTTTTTTCTTTTACTGGGGTATTGGTTTTCATAACCATTCGTCCCCATAACGAGTGGCACTGGTGGTGATACTGGGAAACTGGAGTGTCTAAGGGAATTGCTTGTGTGACTTGTGGTTAGCCAGTGGGGTGAGACCGAAGTCTTGTCTGGCTGGCTGGTTTGGTGCCTTATTAGTAAAGGACCCCCAGCCTTGGGCTGTGACTGCCCTGCTTGAAGCACTGTGTCCTGAATTGGTACTCCCAGTTGGGTCCCACCAGAACCAGCATCGTTACAAAAGGAAACGGACAGTAAAAGAGTTTTGTCCTTATCCAGTGCTTCCCAACCTAGATTTCAAAGCGCTTTACAAACATCAGTTAATGGAACCCGAGAAAAACCCCTGGAGGGGAGTTTGACTCAGTTTTCCTCCAGTAAAATAGGGTAAGGCACAGAGACATTCAGCAACTTGTCTAAGGCCATACAGCAAATTAGTGACATACCTGGGAATAGAGTTTAAGGCTGGAAGGGACCCACCAGATCTTCTAGTCAGAGCCCCTGTGCTTCATAGGCCACAACTGCCATCCACCCACCCCAGGATTTCTGACTCGTACTCCCCTTTACTTTAACCACTAGACCACTCTCCCTTCCAAAACCCGGCGCCGAAACCAGGAATCCTGACGCACAGGTCCTCTGCCCTCACCGCCAGTCAAACGCTCCGAATCCGCATTCGCGCTACAAGATTAAATTCAGTACCTCATTGTTTTAAGAGGAATAAACTGGCAACGCTTGGTAATAAGTAGCAAAAAATCATTATGCACTGCGATACCATCAACCCCTTTTGGTATTACTGCAGATGTGCGCTCCGATCCTATTGTAATTTATGTTTTTTGGTACTGATTATCTGAGAGATTAAGGGATTAGCAGAGCTGGAAAATGACTCCATAATACCTCGGCAATTCCCATTTTAGACCTCGATACACCACAGTCCCCTAAGACTAGCCAGCTCCGTTTGCCACCTTCCAAACCCATGCCCGCCTTCTGGGGAAATTTAAAATAACTTACTGGGTAGATTTGATTGGCCCTCACGTTTGACGAGGACTCCTCAGTCAAATGCACGAGCCCCTCAGGAGCGATCCTGACTTCTCCGCACACCGAATGGGTTTTCTCTGCTAATTAATTTGAAATTCCTACAGAGGCACTTGCCCTCAAATAGAAATTCTCTTGCCGGCATCAGCAAGGCGAGGGGCAGGTGTGCGGGACTGATTCACTTCCAAGTTGCTGAGAGAGCACGGAACATCTGGAATAAAAATTGGGGCCGGTGTGTGTGTGTGTGTGTGTGTACACGGGCATTCACGAGATGCCAGGAGACACTTAACATAAAACTGTTCCTTCTTCTGCTTATATTTTGGTTACGTGATGAGGTTTCCAGACACGGTCGTATCTCTGTGCCTTTTCGGCCAGGCTCTTTGACGACATATTGTATCGTGCCGATGCCTGTGGAAAACACTAGCTTAGGGGCCTGATCTGAAGCCCATTGAAGTCAACAGTAAGAATCCTCTTGAAGAGCAGTAAGGCAGTTGTGTCTTAGGGCACGGAGCACAGGGCTGGGGAGAGGTCAGTGTGCTTGCGTTCGATCCCCGGCTCTGCCACTCTGTGACTCAGTCTCCCCACCAGGGACAACAGTGCTCAAAGAGCTTTGAGAGCCAAGAAGGGCAAGTTGCAGTCATCTGAAGCAGGCCAAAATCAGGGCAGAACACGACCCCCGCGGCTCTTTGCACTGATGTAACTGACTGCACGCGGTGACGGGCGACAGGGAACCAGGCCTCTTGGGCTCTCTCCCTGGCTCTGCCACTGCCCAGCTGTGTGACCTTGGGTGAGTCACTTCCCCTGTCTGGTCTATGGTGTGTGTGTGTGTGCGGGGGGGTGTGTGTGGAGATTTCCACTGAAGTAGCCACACCAGCGCAAGCCCCTCCAGTGTAAACACGCTGCACTGATGCTACTGGGCCCGAGAAGTGACTGGGAATTCGAGCCTGTCCTGCTACATCGCTGTCCTGGCACCAGTGAAGATTTCCCTCGTCAGGACGGTACCAGATACCAGGGTGAGGGGTATGAAGGAGCTCATGCCTGGGGTACTGACGGCTCAGCGTGATGCTGGGTTTGCCCCCCTCTCACAGAACCTCTAGGGCCCCCTGAAGCGAAGAGCAGGCCAAGAACAGTCCCCACTGTAGCTCCGCAGGCCTGCTCTCCTCCCGCCCCGGGACTCCCCATCAGGCGAGACTGACAGCAGTACATGGACCCCCTGTTGTGGGAGGGCCGGGAGGGGGCCGGGCACTACGGGAAGCCTTGTCAGCTGTCAGTCTCTCTTTAAAACACTGCAGACAAAAAAGCGGGCGGACACCCCTCTGCGAAGGCAGCAGGCAGGTCACTGACACTCCGGCAGCCGAAAGAGGAATTATTCATGAACGCCGGGTGGGGGAGCCTTAAAAGACACACAACAAAAGTTTGGGGGGTTGTGAGTGGAGGGGGAGGGCGGCGTGAGTGGCAGGGTGTGTGTGTGTGTGTGTGAGATTCCAGCCTGTGCCCCGCTGCAGTGCATGCCGGACCTGGTGCAGCCCCGGGGCCGGGAGGTGGCTGGTGAATTGGTACCGGAACTGGTGGAACGCGGCCAACAGCTGGGCCAGGGCCACCTGGGAACCGTGTATCCCAGGGCTACTGAGCCACAGCGCTCGGCTGCAAAGGGGGACCACAGCTGTGGGAAACCAACCCAGATTATAAAACCCATATCCTCTGCTGGTTTCAATCAGCGTCACTCCACTGACTGGGGAGCTGGCCCATAGTTCTTTAGGAGCTAACAACCTGGGTGTCTCCCTATTGCCAGTGGTAGTCAGCCTTATCCGGACTGTGTTCCTGTGGAACAACAGAAAACTTTTGGGGATCCCTCCATGAGTTTCAAGGACCCCTCTCCCAGCAGGGTGAGGCTAAAGAAACCGCGAGCAGGGTGGGAGCGAGGATGCTGAGCAGAGGCACACGGAGGCAGACTGCGTCCGAGCAAGGGAGATGGCAAGAAAGTTCATGGGAACGGGCGTCTTGGAAGGGACTGGAGGACCATCGGGTACTGATTCCCGTGAGTGTCCGTGGCTGCACATTCTCACTGCAGTTATCTCAGGTTAGCAACACACAGGATGAGCTAACTCGGGGTCTGCCCAGTAGCTCAGGGCGGGAGGGCTGCTTTGTTGTGGGGCAGGGATAGAGACATGACTGTGTGAATGTGGAATGGGTTAAAGGCAAAACCCATGTTTGAACCCATGTTAAGTCTGCAGTGAGGACGAGGCCTGAGCCCTGGTCTACACTTAGCTATGCCACTCAGAGGGGTGGAAGATTCACACCCCTGCGTGCTGTAGGTAAGCTGGCCTGACTCCCGGTGTAGACGTGGCTAGGCCCGCCACCGCTCGGGGAGGTGAATTACCGACATCATCGGAAAAAACCCCTTCCGGCGCTGAAGGAAGCTGCAGCTGTGCCACTGTAGCCCTTGTGGTGTAAACGTGCCCTGGGGCCTCTGTTCTCTACGGCACAGAGAGGCCGAGCTACATGCACTGACCTCCATCGCCAGGTCCTTACTGCCTCGAAGGAGCCCGTGCTGGGGGCCAGGAGGGAGTTCACTCTCCGTGGCCCATTCAGTCCGTGGTCTCTCTACCACGTCTGTCCACCAGGAGCAGCCAGTGAGCGCCGAATGCAACGGCGGCTACTGCAACCCGGCCCCTGTGCCGCAGGGAGCTGGGCTGAGACCCATCAAACTCATCCCACGGGGGCCACCGAACCACACCCACTGTTACTGATTGGGAGGTGGGGGTGGAACTGTCAGGGAAGACGGGGGGGCATCAAATGGTGGGACTGAGCCCCCAGAACTGTTTACACACAGGCCAGGAGCTCTGCCCCAGATCCAAGCACTCCCAAGTCTGGGGAGGTTCGAAATTTGGAGCCGGATCCAGATCTGAATTTTGCAAGTGGCCTCCCAGCTTTATAATGGGCCTGAACCAAAGCCCCAGGCCTCTGCCCCCCATACCCTGGTGTATGAAATCTCTCCTCCTGTCTCTCCCTGCAGTATCTGAGCTGCAGGATCCGGACCTGGTTCTGAATTTTGCATCTCCACTCCCCGCATCTCCCTGAGGGCGGGGTCCCCCCACCCCTGTGCTGTGCCCCGGGGTGCGCGTGGTGGGAGGCGCAGGAACGTGGCCGCGCTGCAGCATCTGGTTAAAGAGCCTCCGTTTCAGAGGAAAATTCATATCCTCCCCCCTCCCCCCAATCAACAAATCGCTTCCCCTCTCGTGGGGGGAAGATGCAGCCGCATCTCCATTTAGATGGAGATGGCCCGGTGGACAAACAGAGCCCCACGGGGTCTCTAAGTGGTAATTCAGCGCTGTGGGATGGGCTTCCTTCTCCAAGCCCCTGGCTTGCTAGTGAGGCAAGCACACACTGCTGTGTGTGTAATACAGCCAGGCAGGGGGAGGGAGAGGGGCTGCATGCCAATGGAGGCCAGGCAGGGGGAGGGTTTAATGGGAGAGGCCGTCCTCCCTCTCACAGGGCAGGGTATGGGGGAGATGCTGGCCCTGCTGTCTGCACAAACGTGTGTCTGGCTGATTTATGTGTGTCATGGAAATCCAGGCAGTGGCAGGGGTCAGTTCTATGGGGCAGCAGGGAGACACAACACACAGACACTCTCTCTTGTTGCTGCGCACGCACACACACAGAGTCACTCAATCTGATACTGAGGCATATACACCCCCATTCTCTCCCTCCGATGCGTGCACACAGACAATGCGCACACACAGGTATACACACACACAGGCACATGCACACGCTTGTGCACAATGCGCACACACAGACACACACAGAAAATGCACACACTCAGACACACACCGAAAATGCACACACACGCCATAACTCTCGCTCTCTCTGGCATGCACACACTCAAAGGCATTTTCAAGCTCTGCAACTCAGACAACTAGAAAATGTAAGTGAAAGCTGAGGTTCTTGTGAAAATCTCAGGACTCCAGGAGGTGGGGCTTTAAGGAAAGCACCAAACACCGCGCAACTACTGGTAGACTGGCAAGATAGTCGGCGACACTGCGATTCCCACAGCCTTGGCAGGGTAAGAAAAAATGAAATGTACAAACAATTACAGGGATGTGTGTGTGTGTGAAATAAGAAAGAAAAACACTGATGCAACCCCCCCAAACCACCAGGAAACATAGCGGCGGATTCAAGAGGATGACACAAAAGACGTGCAGTCATCACAAAGGGAAGAAGGGAATGAAAAAAAAGGAGGAAGGAGAGAACAAATGGAGAGCAGGAAAGGGGAAGGCTGTTCCCTGAATATCACTGAAGCAGCTCTCTTGCAGTCTTTAAACTACTATACACCTCATTACTCGCTTCATAAGCACTCTGATCACACAGTGAAATACGCTAATTAAGGAGAAGGGTTTTCTCTCTCTCTTCTCTCCTTTTCCGATTCAGTCGTGCCAGCCCTGCCCCTGGCAAGGTAACATTTTAAAATGTAAAATTAATACCGAGGGCCGTGATTCACTGGGCACCAATTTTCAAATGCGCACACACAATAAAGGGGAAAAAACCCACCTCTCCTCTCCTCCCTTTGTGTTTTTGTAAGGTATTTATTTATTTATTTTGATGACTGTTATTAAAGCAGAAAGAAAGAAAGAAAGAAAACAGGATGATCAGGGGAATAATTATTATTATGGGTCTTTTGGGAAAAAAACCCAACTAACTCAGAGGGCCTTTGCTGGATGAAAAGCTGCTGAATTAGAACCGATCAGCTGTGATAAATGGGGGGGCGGATGAGAGGATTTGATGGGTATGGGGGGGGGGGAGTGAAAGGTTTAGCCTTCGGCTCTGAGGTGGAGGTGATGAAATCGCCAAGTGATAATAACAGTAATCCCTGGCTCTTAGCTAGAGCTTTTCATCCGTGGATCTCAAAAGGCTTCGCAAAGCAACTCAGTAGCATGACCCTCATTTTTACAGAGGGGGAAACTGAGGCACAGGGCGGGGCCATGGCTTGACGAAGGCCATCCTGCGGCTGGCTCTGAGGAGTGGGGGTCCCCTGTGCCTGTGCAAAGATCCTTTGATTTTGATGAGGCACCCCACTGGCAGAGCAGAGCTGGCAGCCGGAGCGGGGCCCCTGCAATCTGATCGGTTTGTCTGTGTGGGCTCCCGGAGGGTTCAAAGGGCTGACGAAGGCTGCAGGACTGGGAGCCAGGCTTAGCCAAGGGTATTTTTTCCCCCTGACATTGGTTTCTTGGACCATTTCAAGGCTTTAAAAACGAAAGAGAGACGAGGAACCAGCGAAGGGGCTGCTCATGGCTGGGGGACGTGCCACTCGGCGATGAGGAGGCAGATGATACACCTGCTCCGTCACACAACACGGCAGGTTGCTGGAGAGGTGAGTGCACGGGGGGGGGGAAGGGGGCTCTTTTTCTCTTCCCCGTGAGCCACCCCCTGGACTGCTGCTGCTCGCTAATAACACTCAGGGCTTCTCTAGCACGCTCCACACACAGGACTCAACGCACGTTACAAACGGGGGTGTCACTCTGTACATTTTACAGAGGGCGAAGCGGTGGCACCGACCAGGGAAGGGACTGGCCCCACGTCACCCGACAGAGCTGGGAATTCCCCCTGACTCCCAGGGCCCTACCCATTAGGCTACGCTGCCTTCCCCTACCGCACTTTATAAGATTATGAGGAGGAGGATCTATTAGATGTATTACGGTAGTGCCTAAATGCCCCCTTCTTTGTTCAAGACTGAACGTGGTCCTGCTAGTGAAGGCAGGGGGCTGGACTCGATGACCCTTCGGGGTTCCTTCCAGTTCTATGAGATAGGTATATCTCCATATATTATTATAGTTTTTTAAACCTTTCCTCAGAGCCCAGGTTCTCTGATCCTTTGATCATTTTTGTTGCTCTCCTCTGAACTTCTCCAATTGTTCCACATCTTTCCTGAAGCGCGGCACCCAGACCTGGGCACAGGACTCTGGCTGAGCCTCACCAGAGCGGGGGGACAATCACCTCCCGTGTCTGACATACGACACCCCTGTTAACACACCCCAGAATGATATTAGCCTTTTTCCCACTGTTGCCTCAGATTCAATTTGTGATCCACTAGAAGCCCCTTTTCCGCAGTACCACCACCTAGCCAGTTCGTCCCCAGTTTGTACCTGTGCGTTTGATTCTTCCTTTCCTAAGTGTAGTATTTTGCACTTGTCTTTATTAATGTCTAACCGTTAGTCGGCTGCATGCATCTAATGTCTGCCCTGCGTGCCGCTCCCCTCTCCACGCCGCAGGAGAGAGAAAAGGTGAATCTCTGAAACTTCCCAGCGCTCGGTAAGCTCTGTCCTTTCCCTCGCTCAGACTCTATTCATGTCTCTTACAACACCCCAAACTAGGATTACATTTCAGTGTAGCCAGCAGATAGCCGCCCGATAACATTCTTCCCTGCCTTGTATAGCCTGTATCTTGCAGCTGGGATCTGAGCCTGAAACCGCACTGACAACAGACAGCCCATTGTCTGGTTCTCCACACGAGCGGGTCAGTGGCACGGAGCCCTTGGTTGTTGGGTTGTTGTTTTTTCCCCTTTGCACATTCACATTCCAGGGTGCAGCCCCCCCCTTAGGGAAAGGGAACCCAGGGGCAGGCACACAGGGCCTGCGTCTCGCCTGGGGAGTCCAGGGGAAGGGGAGCACCACAATCAGGAAGCCGTGCTGCCCCTGAGGCTGCAAGCGGGCTGGTGGCCCCCCCACCTGCAGATCTCTCCCAGCCACGCTGCCCCCAGCCACGGCTGAGTTGGAAGGACCCCTCTGCATGGAATAGCGTCAAAGGCCTTCTCGGTCCCTTCTGCTAAGACAGGGCACGTGGTGTGTGGAGGGGCAGTTCATGCCAAGTCAGATGATGCTTTCAGTGCCCCCTAGAAGCTGGATTGAGACCCCCCCCCCAAGCTGTCACCAGATGAGAACGGTTCCTAGTCACTCCAACGTGGGCAGGAGCTGGGGCAGTGATTCAGAGGTGAGACACCATCCCAACTATCCTGAGCCACCCCGTCCCCCTGTTTCCATTTACTCACAGCAGGCCTCTGGGACGGACACATACGGCCCGCAAAAGGGATCTGGTCAGCCCATTATTCCCTTAGCCCCTGCCTACAAGGGGAGACACTGTCTGTAGCAAGCTCTTTGACTTCCAAAAGGCACAAGAACTCAGGACTCCTGGCGTCTATTCCTGGTTCTGTCATTGCCTTGGGCAGGTCGTCCCGCTCTGTGCCTCAGTTTCCCCATTCTACAAAACAGGAATAATATCTCCCCACCTCATACGGATATAAATCCTGCCAGTGCTCCGATACGACAGCGAGGAAGAGCGAAAGGATGATCTAAGCCCTATACGTTCGGCATAAAAACGAGGCCTTGTCTATCATTCAGGACATCACACAACCCATTCCCCCACCCCCCTTATACTTTTTATTACCTGACCTGGTCTCTGCTGCTATTAGCTATTGACTTCTGACATCCCTTCGCACAAATAAAAGCCCGCGGTTTGCCACGCCATGTGTGCACGCCATGTACATGCTAGGTTGCATATAAGCCATGTGCACTTGTGACTTACACCTGCACGTGCTCCCTACGCCCATGTGTTGCGTTTGGCCCTTCGGATGTCTCTCAAGGCTTTTTCCTCCGGAGAGGCTTCGGGGAGCTATGCCCTTGCAGTGTGTGAATCAGCCAGCAGGGGGAGCGCCACACACTGTCTTTCTCTCCTTGACTTTAAGGTCATCTGTGTTCCAAATGCCCCCCCAGGTATGAACCCTGCTCCTAACCCGGGTTCCTTGCCCGGCCTCTCATTGCTACGGATCCTGAGCATAGCAGTGGCTGTGGGTTATGGGACCCAGTCCCCCACCACGGGGTGGAAGCCCTGGAAATCGGGTTCGCTGATTTTTCCAGCCATGGAAGGACCATGTGGGCGTTTCCATCCCATTCCAGCACGATCCCTGTAAGGTCCTGACATCTAACATACGGCCCTACCGATTTCATAGGTAATTGCCAGTCATCCGGTCCCGACGCAGTCCCCCAGCAAAGCCTTTAAGCAAAGTCCCTGCCCTAACGTTGAACCCAGATGGGTTACAGGGTGGGAGCAGCCAGGATCTCCCAGGACTAATGGGGCAAAGCTGGGGTGGGGACTGACAGAAGCAGCTGCCCAGCCTGTTCTACTGCAGCTCGCTCCTTTCTTCTCAGGGACCACGAACGAGGCCAAGGAATGCTGTACTTCTGGAGAGCCTCTTTCCAGTGCTCCTGGGTCTGGCTTCCAGATGTCAGCCGGGTTTCAGGAGTATTTCATTTATAGCAGCGTCTAGCGGCCACAACTGAGATCAGGCCCCCAGGGTGCTAGGCACCCACCATGCACCACGTAAGAGAGAGTCCCTACCCGAACGAGCTTGCAATCTAGACAAAGGATGGGTTATCCCCATTTTACAGATGGGAAGTGGAGGCACAGAGAGGCTATGCAACTTGCCCAAGGTCACACAGGAAATCTGTGACAGAGCTGGGAACTGCCCCCTAACTCTTCGGAGCCCAAAGCAGCAATTCAACCACAAGCCCAGCCTTCCTATAGGCTTCAGCGTTGATCCGAAAGCTTCCCCCTTATGCTGGGGTTCGTCTTCCCGGCGCCTAGTGTGTGCAACTCTCACCCTCCTTCCCCACACCCTGGATCCCTGCGGTGCTCTTCCAGAGTCGTTCTCTATAAGAACAACACAGCCTAAATGCCCCAGCTGCTTTAGGGAAAGGTTACCAGGCTTCGGAGGCAGCGCGGTCTTCTGGTTAGAGGCAGGGACCGCGTCTCAGGAGATGTGGGTTTCTATTCCCCGTGCTGCCCCGATCCTTTGGCGAGTCATTTCACCGCCATTGAAACATACATTGGGGATAATGATACTTAAACTTTACTTAAAAAAAGAGTCAGGATCCTCCGGTGAAAGGCAGAATGGGGCCAGATCCCCAGATGGTGTAAATCAGGCCAGCTCCGTTGGAGTCAATGGGCCATATCCCCGGCTGATGGGAAACAGCATAACTCAGTTGACTTCAGTGGCTCTGCACCAATCGACACCACGTAAGGACCCAGCCAGATGCATTATTATTATTTATTACGTCCAACCCCAGCAAATATGACCCTCTCCGTACCCTGCCCCCTGGCACCATCAGCCGGGATGCCCCGTTTGCTGGGGATTGACAGGCGGTATTGACCCGTGGCGCAGGTCTCTGAGTGGCAGATGGCGTCCAGGTGGCTTTGAAATGATTCGTATTGGTTTGGGATGTTGAGACACATTAATTGGCCCCTTGGGACGTCATGATAAAGTACAGTAGAGAGGATTGATTAAGCTTCCCAGCAAATTACACCTTGGCAACCTCATCCTCAGCTCCCTGGATCACCCCTCCCTGCTGCAAACCAATTCCGCTGTTCCCTGGGACGGTTGAGATTGCATTGCCCAAAGCTCAGCCTGGGTCGCCCGGTAGGAATCCATGGGGACGCAAGCAAAGAGCCAGCTGCCCAGCTCCAATGGGCACTCAGTCCCCATGAGAACAGCTGCAACATAAGCCCCTAGTAAGATACAGAGAGGTCCTTAAGCTCAGGTAGTCATTCGGGCCAGGGGCTCGCCTGAACCATGTCCCCCCAGTGCTGGGAAGTCAGGCCACATCAGAGGCACCACGATGCAAGGTGTGGCTTGGTGCGTGCACGGTGCCCTCTCTCGAGCAGCCCTAGCCACCCCTGTTCTTCGGTTGTTAGCTGCCCAGCTGGACCATCAGCCATTGGAAGGGCAGGACAGATGGACAGCACGCTCCAAGGGAAACGCCCCATGGCTCCCGTACCTTGCACATGCTCAAAGCTTATCACGGCCACTTGCGGGTCCAATCCACCCCTCCCAGCCTGTTGCACTAGAAACAGCCTATACGCTCCATTGTTCTCAGCGGGAGCTGCCAGGTGCTGAGCATCCCTGGAAGCCAGAAAGTGCTACGGAGACCAAAGATGGGCTCCGTCTGAACAGGGCACCCCGACAGCTGCAGGAGTTTTTGAGGATGGAGAGGCGATGTTCCTGTGGGGACCTCTGCCGCTGCAGGACCTCCCCAGAGTTGTGTGCATGATCTCCAAGGCCCCCAAACGGCTTTGTCTCAGCGTGTCTGTCCTGGCTTTTCTTTGCCAGCGCATTTTTATTTATGTATCTGTTTCCCCCTGCTGATTCGGCCCCTCCTATAAATATTACATTTCTGCCTGATCAAATATTCCCTCCCGATGGCTTTGCTGAACGCTGCAATAAGCACATTCCAGAGGCCCAATTGGTTTTTAAAGCAGTTTCTCTCTTTGCCTGTGTGTGTGTGTGTGTGTGTGTGTGCATGCGGCCTGTGCCTGATCCTCGAGCTCAGCTGCTTCCCTGCTCACCTGGGAGCAAAGGGCAAAAGTAAACAATGCAGCGCCCAGGCCTGGGGTGTAACCCGGGCTGCCGAGCATGGCGTTGAATACAGATGTCACGGCTCCCCCAGAGGAGCCTCGGGAAGCACCAACACGCTTGGAAGCTCCTGCGGATGGAGAAGATCCAGACAGTCAGACCGGCCACTAGCCGCAGCGGCTTAGTGAGAGGCCCGGCTGGTGCACTGAAAGGCCCCGGAGAGTTGAGCCTGGGACGGCGTCTCCAGGGCAGGGGTGAGGCACCGAGGCAGGGCAGCGCGGGGCGTGCCTCACCGGTTCCAGGGACGAGCAGTCCCAGGGCTGCGATTTCAGCCAGCACTGCGTTCAAAGGGGGGAGCACTGAAGAGCCCATGGTGTCCCCGCTCCCCCACACTGCCTATCTGGGAACAGCGCCTCCCGCTGGCCACTGAGAGGAGCAGCACATGGAAAACCTGTATCTGTGCGGATCCCAGGCAGCTTGGAACCCGGCTCCCTCTGAGACCAGAACAGAGAGCTGGGGTGACGGTCAGTCATGAGCTAGCCTGTCCCCCGCCACCAAATCCAAATGAATCAGCGCATACCTGAGGAGACACTAATACTTCCTGTTACTCCACCTTCCTCTCCAGTTACACTTCACACTGCTCCAGCATGAGCTATCTCAGGCCAAGGAGTCCTGGGAGATCCAGGGACACTTCCTGTTACTCAGACATTGACACATTAATACTCTGCAATACCGTGGCATTTAGCACATCAATACTCCCAGTTACTCTGGACTATACCAGAAGATACACTGAAACCCCATCTTCTTCTAGTATTACGTACTTTTTGCTGGAGTACACCAGAAGTTACAATGCTCCCGCTTACTTTAGCATTAAGTACATTTGGCTGGACGATACGTGACGGCATGCTAATACGCCATGCTACTCTGATTCACTAATACTTCATGTTCCTCTGGCATTAAGTACCTTTCTCTGGAGTATACCAGAGTGTGGCGAGGCGGTCACCCGCTCCTGCCCTGGAGGGCTGAGACGGCGAGAGGGCTGCTGCTAGGAAAGCAGCAAAGCCTCGGCTGATTGGGGAAACAGCCACAGCTGCAGCCACGCCCCAGTCAGGCCACAGCTGGCCTGTATAAAAAGGCTGGGAGCAAGGAGCTCAAAAAGGCTCTTGGAGGGAGCAGGGCCTGGCTGTCTGCAGAAAGGGGACCTGGGAGTGAAGCAGGGCTGGGGAAAGGCCAGCGGAGCTGGGGAGCTCCAGGCTGGCAACTCCCCAGGCTGCAGGGCCTGGTCCTAGGCCCACAGAGGTACTGGGAGGTAGAGGAAGGCAGCTGGTCCAACCCCCTCCCTTGCCTATGATGAGTGGCTTTTACACCGCAGTCCGCCCCAGGGAGCGGGGGCTGCTTGATGACTGGCAGTAGCCCAGACTGAGGCCAGGTGGGGATTAGAGGATTGGGGGTTCCCCAGAGAGGGGAGACCCAGAGGCAGAGTGTGGGGGTATTGCCAGGGGGCAGCACCCCAGATAAAAGGGCACCGGAGTCCGGGAGGAACACAGGGCCAGCGGCAGCGGGACACCGGCCTTCAGAGGGCGCTCTGCGTTGGAAAGAGCTAATTCCCTGAGACGACCAGCAGGAGGCGCCGCAGGGGTGAGTCTCGCCCCGTTACACAGAGGTTACACTAATACTGTGTTACTCCAGCATTAAGTACCTTTATCTGGAATACACGGGAAGATACACTAATACTCCATGTCACTTTGGCTGGAGCACACTGGAAGATACACTAATACTCCGCGTTACTCTGGTATTAACCACACTGAACAAACTCCCAGGACCATTCAGCGCAGCGCTCCCTAAGGTCCCACCGAGGACCGGTGTTCTTGCCAGGGTGCAGCGAAGTGAGGAAGAGCTGATACGGCTGCATTCGTCATATGCTGGGCCTGTGCAGCGTGGACTCTGCAGACTTCCCGATAGATCTCTGTGCCGTTTGCATGGCAGAAAGGGGACTATCGGATCAATTTGCAACAAGGGGGATCATGCCCTGGACCTTTCTAGCCTGTCTGATCTCTGGGTTGCTCAGAGGATTGAAAAGCTTTCTTCTTCTTCAGCTCCACTCCTGAAACTCTCGGATTTATTACCCAGATTGTGTGTATGAAATAACCTCACTGCACTTTTGATTGCAAAGGCAGCCGTTTGGAAGGCACCGTCAGAGCTTGTTAGAGGAGCGAAGTCGGCAATGACACCGGGACCCTAACGCTGCAGCGACAGGGAGAAAGAACGGGATCCGTGCTGCCTGCCTAGAGCTCAGCACCTTCCAGGCCACAGAAAGTCACACACAAGCGGATGGACGCACACGCACAGGCAGAGAGAGAGGCAGAGAGACACACACATGAAAATGCATACAGAGACACAGACATGAAGGCACAAACACAGAGAGAGGCACAGACAAACATAGACACCCAAATACACACACACAAATGCACAAACACAGAGGCAGAGACACACACAGGCTGACACATAGAGATACAGAGGAACACAGACACACAAATGCACAAACACAGAGTGACAGACAGACACACACACACACTGATACAGAGAGAGAGACACACCCAGAGACACATACGGAAACACACACACGTGCGTATATACACGCGGAGACAGAGAGAGAGACACATACATAGAGAAAAACACAACCATACAGAGACACACACACAGAGACAGACACAAACTCATATACTTAGCCACAAACACCCAGAGCAACAGAAACAGAGGGAGAGACACACACACAGACTCAGAAACTCACACCCGCACGCAGAGACACACACAGAGACAGACAGACACAGCCTCACCCGCACGCACGGAGCCGTCTGTTAATTTGTTATCATTTAAGTCATTCAGTTCGTAAAATGTCAAAAGCGTTTAATATAAAACCCCCACCTGGCAAGCTCCCCGTCGCCCCGTGTGATACCCACAGCAGGGCTGCCAGGCTGCGATAATTAAAATGAGTGGGATTTGAACTGTCTCAATGAGGCACATCACTAATTCGTCTGCTAAAAAAAAACCTGCTTTAAAACTCAGCCAGAAGGAATGAGAACGGGGTGGGGCTGGGACTGGCAGGCGGAGGGGAGGGAGGGGGAATTCCCACTTTATTCTTCCACTTTCCAAATGTCCTGATCCAGCTAGCTTAAAAACACTCCCAGTAACAGCATCACAGTAGTTCCTGACCCAGGTTAGGGCCCTGTGCACAGAGAGGGAGAGACAGGTCCTGCTCCAAAGGGCCTACAGGCTAAGTAGACAAAGAAAAGGATGTTGTTCCCATTTTACAGATAGGGAAACTGAGGCGGCGGGGGGGAGGGGGGTTTACAGGCCAGATTTTCAACCACTCAGCACCCCTGCTCATTGGGACACTTACAGCTCCTGAGCCAGCACCCGGAGCTCTTCTGACAGCCTGGCTCTGTATCTTGGTGGAACTGAGCTATTGAAAACCGGAGCAGATTGGCAGGAGTGGAAGGGACTTGCCCCAGGTCCCCCAGAAAACTTGTGGCCGAGCTACAACTGGAACCCCAAACTCCTGACCCCCAGGCCAGCACCAGCAAACCTGTCCTTCCCCTCTGCAGCGTAACGCGAGGGTCATTCTCTGCCCTTCTGTTGCCCCTTTCAGCCACAGCTCCCAAGGCCTGTGCACTCACTGATTAAGCTGTACAATGGGGAATGAGCCCCACAGCTCCCTAGGGGCTGATTGGTTTGCCCTAGCATCCGGTATGAACAGGATTGAAATCCAGCAGTCAGCTTAGCCCAGCATCCCGCTGAGGTGGGTAAACTGAGCGCTCTGCAGGCCACAGAAAGGCTGGCTCAGGCAAGGCTCAGCCTGGGGGCAAAAGGCTGCAGAGCACCAGAGGTTTGTCTTGGCCAAGCGCTCGCTGTGCCACGGCTCCAGCCCAGAGGTGGCTGCATCTCAGTGCTGTGGTGGGAAAGGTGTCGGAATCTGTGTTGTAAGCAAGACACGAGAAGTAATCCTTCTGCTCTACTCCGCACTGATTAGGCCTCCACTGGAGTATTGTATCCAGTTCTGGGCGCCACATTTCAGGAAAGATGTGGACAAATTGGAGAAAGTCCAGAGAAGAGCAACAGAAATGATTAAAGGTCTAGAAAACATGACCTATGAGGGCAGATTGAAAAGACTGGGTTTGTTTAGTCTGGAGAAGACAAGACTGAGAGGGGACATAACAGTTTTCAAGTACATGAAAGGTTGTTATAAGGAGGAGGGAGAAAAATTGTTCTCTTTAACCTCAAGGATAGGACAAGAAGCAACGGGCTTAAATTGCAGCAAGGGCGGCTTAGGTTGGACATTAGGAAAAACGTCCTAACTGGGTGGTTACGCATTGGAATAAATTGCCCAGGGAGGTTGTGGAATCTCCATCATTGGAGACTTTTAAGAGCACGTTGGACAATCTAGCCATCAGAGGAGTAAAGTTCTGGAACAGCCTTCCAAGGGGAGCAGTGGGGGCAAAAGAGATATCTGGCTTCAAGACTAAGCTTGACAAGTTTATGGAGGGGATGGGATGATGGGATAGCCTAATTCTGGCAATTAATTGATCTTTGACTATTAGCGGTAGATATGCCCAATGGTCTGTGAGGGGATGTTCGATGGGGTGGGATCTGAGTTACTACAGAGAATTCTTTCCTGGGTGCTGGCTGGAGGGTCTTGCCCACATGCTCAGGGTTTAGCTGATCGCCAGATTTGGGGTCGGGAAGGAATTTTCCTCCAGGGCAGATTGGCAGAGGCCCTGGGGGGTTTTTCGCCTTCCTCTGCAGCGTGGGGCACGGGTCACTTGCTGGAGGCTTCTCTGCACCTTGAAGTCTTTAAACCATGATTTAAGGACTTCAATGGCTCAGACATAGGTTAGGGGTTTGTTGCGGGAGTGAGTGGGTGAGATTCTGTGGCCTGCGTTGTGCGGGAGGTCAGACTAGACAATCATAATGGTCCCTTCTGACCTTAAAGTCTATGCCTCTATGACAAACACCTGTCAGGGATGGTCTAGATCAGGGGTGGGCAACCTATTTCAGCACACGAGCTGATTTTCAGTGGCACTCACACTGCCCAGGTCCTGGCCACCGGTCCGGGGGGCTCTACATTTTAATTTAATTTTAAATGAAGCTTCTTCAACATTTTGAAACCTTATTTACTTTACATACAACAATAGTTTAGCTATATATTATAGACTTATAGACAGAGACCTTCTAAAAAGGTTAAAATGAATTACTGGCACGCGAAACCATAAATTAGAGTGAATAAATGAAGACTCGGCACACCACTTCTGAAAGGTTGCCGACCCCTGGTCTAGATAATACTTAGTCCTACCATGAGCGTAGGGAACTGGACTAAATGACCTCTCGAGGTCCTGTCCAGTCCTACAATTCTATATTGTTACCCCCAATTTACAGATGGGGGGGGGGGGGAGGCCTGAGGCACCACTGCAAAAAGAACCCAGGAGTCCTGAGCTACCAGTGAGTTTGCTAACCACTAGCCCACACTCACCGCCCGAGGGCAGGAAAAGAAACCCAGGGGACACTGCTCTAACCACTAGCCCACCCTCCCCTCTTGGCGTTGCAAATAGAACCCAGCTGTCCTGGTTCCCTGCTGTAACTACTGGCCCATGTTCCTGCCAGTGGATGAGCGTTAGGGGGGACTCATATTCTGGCCCCCTCACGAGGTGCAGACGTCCCTCCATTCACCTCCCTGAGGGCAGACCAAGCCCTGTGTAGATTGTTGCATTTCAGTGTCTGAGGAGGAGCTGGGACAACGCGAAGGGAGATGCTGGAGCAAGGGCATAAACAGCCTTCGTCCATTCCCCAAGGGCCTATCCCTGCTCTCTGCATGACAGCTCGCTTGCCGACCACGCCAGCCGTCGGCTCAGTGCTGTGATCTGCTCTAAAGGGGGGTGACCAGAGTTTGCCCCATTGAGGACAGGGCACAACACTCCCTGACCCCTCCTCTGCCAGGAGGAATGTGGGGGTGGGGAGGGAAGGGGGGGCCACCTCAATCCCTGGGGAACAAGTGATTCCTGACACATCTTCCCTCCCCCAGAGCCGGTGCCCCGAGCGGGGATGGAATTCACTTCCCAGTTTGATTCCCTTGCTGGTGTTTTTATTTCCCCAATGCCTGTCTGGCAAGATAAAGGCTCCCCCTTCTCCAGTCCCCAAACTGCAGAGTCAGGCACATGCGAGCGTATACATTCACAGGCAGCCATGCGAACATGCATGAACGCAGATTTCCAGCTATATGCACTCATGCACGCACAAAGTCATATATGTGCACAGATGTCTACACACATGCAATCGTGTAAACATGCACGCGCACAGGTTTACACGCCCATGCGGCCAAGCAAACGGGCACATGTACCCTCCATTTATACACATGTATGCACGCACATGTACCCGCGAAAACACGCAGGCTATGTTTGCACCCATGCACCCACACGCATGTGTTCACATGTGCACGCACCTAGGTGAACACACACGCTTTTACACGCACTCCTCCACGTCCACGCATGCACACATCCCCGTGGGCACACGCGCACGGCCATCCCAGGCAGCGAAAGTGACTGATCGCGGCAGCCTTTTGTCAAATGGCCCCTTTATTATCTGCCATCGGGGCCGGGTTAGCCGGGGCGCTGTCTCGGGGCTGCATTTGATCAAGCAGCTGAGATGCAGCCTCCTTGTCCAGAGCAGAGCTACAACCTGTGATTAGGGAGCACTTTGGAAGGAGCGAGGGAGAGAGCGAGCGAGAGCGTCCCCCTGTCTGGGCTTCATAAATCTCACGCCACTTAGCTCCTTTACAAGAAAAAAACAAAACCAGAAAAACACCCCATGCAGCAGCAAAGCTCTCCCTCCCAGACAGTGACAGGAACGTCTCGGCTCCTCCCTGAGCTGATGGATGCAAACTTTTCCTCCCCCCCTCTCCGCCTAATAATTTCTTCTTCATTCTTCATTTGTTTCCCTTGGTTGATTCCCAAACGCCAGCTCCTCAGCTCTGCCCATCACTCCGAGACAAGCTGGGGGAGCGAAGGGGGCTGCTGACTATCCGGCGGTTGGGATGGGCCTTCCCAGAGGGGTGGGATCACATGTTGGTCAAGCTCCCCTGGGTGAAGGGAAAGGCAGCTGAAGCAAACACCAGATTCTGCTCCCGTGAAACCAAAATATCAGCTAGGGTGACCAGATGTCCCGATTTTATAGGGACAGTCCTGATTTTGGGTCTTTTTCTTATATAGGCTCCTATTACCCCCCACCCCCATCCCGATTTTTCACACTTGCTGTCTGGTCACCCTAATATCAGCCCAAGGTTGCTTCGGCCCCAGCCCCCCGTTCTCCTGGGGGGAATTTGGTCTGCCGTGTGGATTATTGACCAAGCCTGGAGCCTGGTGAGTTTCACTGACTGGCCCCAAGCACACACGCACTGTCATTCAAGGACCACGGAAGCAATCCTGAGCCCACGTGTACACACCCACACGCGCCCAGAAACACAGCCACACGCACGCCCAGTTCTGCAGGCACCATGCACACACACTTCCGCACTCTCCCCCCCCCCCTCCCCACTTCCGCACAAGCACCCACATGCATGAGCCAGGCAGCGAAGGATGAACACACCCCCCTCATGCACACGCACACATTCTCACAAGTGCACTTGCCACTAACCCGTGGTCCCATGGCTTACAGCAGGGGGTCTGAAACTGGGGGTCGGGACCCCTGAGGGGGTCTCGAGGTTATTACATGGGGGGGTCGCGAGCTGTCAGCCTCCACTAGGGTGACCAGATGTCCCGATTTTATACGGACAGTCCCGATTTTGGGGTCTTTTTCCTATATAGGCTCCTATTACCCCCCACCCTGTCCCGATTTTTCACACTTGCTGTCTGGTCACCCTAGCCGCCACCCCAAACCCCGCTTTGCCTCCAGCATTTATAATGGTGTTAAATATATTAAAAAGTGTTTTTAATTTATAAGGGGGGGGGGGGTCGCACTCAGGCTTGCTATGTGAAAGGGGTCACCAGTACAAAAGTTTGAGAGCCACTGGCCTACAGGGAGGGGGGCTTCTAGCAGGGGTTTGTCTCTGGAATCTCCTGCCCTCCCTGTTGGCCAGTGGCCAGGTCGGATGACGCTGCAAAGCTGGCCCATTGTCCTGGGGGTTCCCAGGCAGGGTGGGGGGGCTACAAGTGGGCTGGGAGAGGCCTTGGCTGGCACCATGCCAGGCTGCACATGGCTTTTTTGTTTAATCATTCTTTTCTAATTTTGCATAGTAGAGAGACACGAGATCAGGGCACTTAGACATCTGCATGGGGACATGGACCAGCCTTTAGAAATCACTGTATCACAGACACATCCCCACAATCCCCCGCATACATTCTGTGTCTCATAGGGACACACAACCTGTCTCTCTCTTCATAGAATATCAGGGTTGGAAGGGATCTCAGGAGATCATCTAGTCCCACCCCCCTGCTCAAAGCAGGACCAATCCCCAGACAGATTTTTACCCCAGTTCCCTAAATGGCCCCCTCAAGGATTGAACTCACAACCCTGGGTTTAGCAGGCCAATGCTCAAACCACTGAGCTATCCCTCCCAACTCCCCACCCCCTCTTCCCCCAGCCCCCCGCCTCCTATGAGATGCTCGGCCGTTCTTTTCAGGTGCCGTGTGATTTATCTCGGGGGTGGGGGGCCGTGCACGTGCAGAGCCCATCCCGGTGCCGTTCTGCCCCCTCAGCATTGTGTTTCGGCCAAAAGACTTTTCCCAGCTTTTTAATTTTTAATAACAATGAATGTAACCGTGGGGACGGGGGGGGACCAATCGGGCTAACGGTTGTGCCGGGGCGCTCCCGCAGCAGGCGGCGATCAATCCCATCTGCCACCCCAAATACACAGGCTACCAAAGTCCACCAAACAGGGCCTCCCTTTGTTCTGTGCCTGGTCGGCTCAGGCTCCCAGCTCTGGCAGGCAGGGGCCCGGCCGGAGAACGGGGTCTGCCTGGGTTACACAAAGGGAGCTGTTCTTTGCCTCGCTGCTCAGGTGGGGCCCTGGAGAAGCTGGGCCTGGAGGGACGGCTGCTTCTGACTGCACTCAGGGCTGGGGGAGCCACATCAGCTGGTAAAGTCCATTGAATGTGGGTGGAAAAATAAAACCTGCAGAGGAGACTAGTCTGCACTCCATCCAGGACTGACCCCCATGGGGAAGGATCTGCTTGTCCCCCTGTATGGTGATCTGGCTAGAATCCAGGAGTCCTTCCCCCCCCTAAACTGCTCTAACCGCTGGACAGAGGATCCAGGAATCCTGACTCCCAGAACTGTGCTTTGACCACTAGAGCCCCCACCCTCTTCTCAGAGCTGGCACGGAACCCAGGAGTCCTGACACCTAGCCCCACTGCTGCTGTAATCCGCTCGACCACACTCCCTCCCCAGAGCTGGAAATAGGTTCCCAGCACCCCCTGCTTTATCTCTTAGGCCACATTCTTACTCAGAACTGAGAATAGAACCCAGGAGTCCTGACACCTCCCCTCCCCATAACCACTAGACAACACTCCCTCTAAGTTACTCCCTTGGCTCTCTCTGCTGGGGCGAGGACCTTGCAGGCGTCTATTGATGGGGTGAGGGTGGGGCGAGTTCTCACGTCTCACTCCAGGAAGTGGGGGGTGCTCGGCACCCCAGAAATGCACTACGCCCCCAGGGAGAGCGCAGGGGCACATTCCCCACACGCGGTACCTCAGCGCCGCGGCCCCACGGAGCTGCAATTGTTATGCAGGTCTGCGGAGCTCCAGAAAGCGGCGAGGTAATTATCTCTTGCTCCGCCAGCAGTTAAGGTGTAATTACCGGCCCCTCAACGGCGCGAGCTAAACGCTCGTGAAAACAGAAATAATGTGTGCTCCAGAGGATGTGCTGAAAACAGGGTTATAATCTCTCCACGGGTCAGCCTGCAGCGACTCAAGGGGACTCTAATTGTTTTCCAGGAGCAATGCGCTTCCCACCAGCCCAGGTGGGGATCTCAGTTAGCACAGGAAAAAACACCCGCCTCAGCTGCTGTGAAGGGAGCTCGTTGTGGGACGCTGGTGGGACACCTGGGTTCTAGTCCTGACTCGCCCTTTGACCTTGGAGAGGTCTCTTCCTCGTATGACTATGTTGAGGCCCCGCTGTACAGATGCATAATAGGCGCCCCGAAGAGCTTACACTCGAAATAGACCCGACCGATAAAGGAACGATTATTACCCTCTTTTGCAGAACGACAGAGTGACTGGCCCAAAGTCACACAGGGAATGAGCAGCAGATCTCCTGAGTCCCAGTCCAGTGCCCTTCCTCTTATATGTTCCTTCTCCAATTGGTCGCCTCCTCTACAAAATGGAGATGACATTAGCTATCCTGGGAGAGTTGGGAATCGCGTGATTTAAATCATCAATATTTACCAGGCACCTTGAGCTCCTTGGTGTAATGTGCTAGAGAAGGGCAAATTATTCCACTGATCACGAATGGCACGTACCTGAATTTTGGAGGGTCTGGACTAATAGACGTGGGGCTGCCGGTTGAAAGCTTAGAGCTGCGCAGGTTTGTGGGGAGGCAGATAATGATATAAAGGACCAGGGCGAAGCTCAAGTGCCCTGCGATAAGGCTAATGGGATCCCAGACGGTAATAACCTACTCGAGACTTTCAATGTGTTTCTTCCTGCTACATAGAAACCAACTGCACACTTCAATGGAGGTGGGGGGGACTATTTCAGCAGCAGAAAAGCAACTTAAGAGGGTTAGATCCTTAGCTGGTGTAAAGCAACACGGCTCCATTGGAGCCAAGTCCCCAGATGGCGTAAATCGGCCCAGCTCCACTGAAGAGCTACGTCGATTTACACCAGTTGAAGATCTGGCCCGGTGACTCGAGAATGGAACCGTATCCACCCTTCTTACAAATGCTCCCTCCGTCTTTAATCACAGCCCAGCTGGACGCGCGACTGCATCCTGCGCTTTCACTTCAATAACCTTTTTTTTTTTGAGCATGTCCAGCTAAACTTGCGCCGCCGCACCCCTGAATGACAAGATTTCTCGCAACGGTGAATTACCGAGCGGCTTGCTACCGCTGACCTGTTAACTGAACAGGAGAACCGTGTAATTCTCATCGAGGAAGAGTAAATACCCCCAGCTCTCCCATCTATGGCTGCATTTAGAGGCAGTGCAGTCTGCTGTTCGCCACCTCTGGCACCAGAACGGCTGGGTTCTTTTCCCAGCTCTGCTACTGACTCGCTGTGCAACCTCGGGTGAGTCACATGCTCTTCTTTGTGCGTTTCCTCATCTGTAAAATGAGGATAATAATATTTTTCAGCCTCACAGTGTGGGGTCGTGAGGCTTATCTCATTAATGTTTGTAAAGTGCTTTGAGATCCTCAGCCTGGGGAAGGACATATTGTTATTGTAACAAATCGAGGCCAATTAAGACTTCACAGCTGTCACCCTGATGTATCCTCGGGCCACCACAGAGTGACAGTAGGGAAAGAACTCAAACTCTCCTACTACAAAAGCACAAGCCCCTTCCACGTGAGCTGAAGGAGAATCTTCCTTAGTTATCATCAGTATAGGGCATATGACACACTATAGAGTAGTTCTGATTCCCTTCAGCAGACATCAATGAGATACATACACACACACACACACACACACACACACCAGTTAATTAAAGTATTATTTGTATGGCTAGGGTTCTAATAACACAAACCTCACAACTTCGAGAAGGAATTTTCTCATGACAGGTTGCATGAGGATATTGCTAGAATACATGGGTTTGAAGCATTAAAAACACTGCTACCGGCTACAAGTGAATGAAAGCTATGGGGAAACACTGCCCAGCCCCTGTGTTTCCAAGTAATCAGGTCCAGTCCATGGCTTCTTGGGATTTTCATTTGGCCATGGAAACCAAAGCTTCCCCCACAGACCCTATGTGGGGATCTGCACAGGCCACATTTGGAAATGGAGCTGCTCCTGCACTGTTGTATAATGAAGCTGATTATCCCTGGCCTGCTGGGTGGCCTTGGGCAACTCACTTCTGCTCTGTGCCTCAGTTTCCCCATCTGCAAAAGGGGGGGAAATGAGTCTGACCTCCTTTGTCAAGTGCTTTGCAATCTACCAGTGTAAGATCTGGGTATAATAATTACCTCTAAACGCATCTCTATCTGAAGCACTCCCCTAGACGGGGATTGAAGATGGACGGTGGCTGTGATCCAGCCCCATGTAAAACACAGTGTGACTCTGAATCACAGCGGCGGAGCTCAGCTCGGCAGCATCCCACGCTGGAATCGCCTTGGACCGCCCTGTGGCACATTTGTTGCATGTCCTCAGCGCAGAGAAGCCTGGGGGCTGTTCACAAAGTGATATTCTGTCCACAGGAGTGGATGGGGAGACAGGACCCCTGACATTCCTGGGCTGGGTCTCACTCCAGACAGCGTTTCACCTGGGAACTGAGGAAGGAATTAAGAGTTGGGGCCCAACAGGGCCCCGTATCCGCTGAGAAAATCAGGAGCCGTCACCCTGCCATGGTGGTAGCTCCAGTGGAGAGCAGGGTCAGACGACAGGGCGGGAGAAGCAGCTGAGACTCATCTGCAGTAGGGAGCTATGGGTCCAAACGTTGCTAGTGTCGTCACCGTAGTGCGACTGGACGCAAGGAAGGATGGTCTGGGGATCAAATCCCATAAGGACCCCTTGGTTCTACGCTTGGCCCTGAGAGGGAGTGCTGTCTAGTGGTTAGAGCAGTGAAGCGGCAGTCAAGGTTGCCAGATTCCTAGAACCAGCTCTGCTACTGATGCGTTGCGTGGCCTCGGGCAAGGCATTTGATGGACACTAGATAGCTCCTGATTGAGTTAGGAGTAACTGTGCTTGATTTTTGACTAGGCCTCCTGGTACAGGAGCCCCCTTCACTGCCCTGCTACTGCAGCAGGCAGCATGAGCAAACGCAGGGCTAGGCTGGGTCAAGAAGCTCAGGACAGACCCGTGCTCCTATGGAAAGCAGCCTGGGATCTTTAAGGTCCACGCAGAGCAGACGGGGCCCTAACTTTATGGTCTGAACTGAGACACCCACAGGCTGCGTGGGACTCAGCCGATCTCCCTGGGAAGGACAGGCCATAGCTGCCCTGGCCTGCTGCAGGTCCCCGGAGCCCTGTCCCGCCACCCCTGATGGCCAGGCCCCAGAGCGACCCCTCCAGCAGGGGCTCGGCCATCGCCAAAGGGGTTAACGTGTACGGCTTTGTTTTTTCCTGACAGAGATGAATGGAGCAGCCTCCACATTTCACTCCAATGGGATGTTCCGCTTGACAATTGACTACTCGCAGCTTTCAGCTCTGTCAGCTACCATTAAGGCTGGGATCCTGGCTAATTGGGTGCTTCATTAGGGGCATTCTTTACTGTTATTGCGGGCTGACAACCAGGCCTCTCTCCCTCCCCTGTAGGGTGGAGACCAGGACCAGCTCCTTATGCTTTTAATCCCTTCCCTCCATGCCCAGGTCCATTAGATGACGTCCGTCCCCCCCCCATACCGGCCAGGGGACCCAGGGGCTGTAATCTGGAGGAAATCCAGCCCTCCTGACATCTCTAGACAATGCGATGCAATCCTGGGGTGTTAAAACTCTCCGGAGCCCGTCGGGTGAGACACCCGGACGAATTCTAACCGTGTGCAGCTTGCGTTTCAGACAGCGCTGGGTCAGATCCAAGCTCGGCAGCGTTTCGAAGGCTGAGGGCAGGTAAGTCACTGTGTCATGTGTCCCTCCCCCACATCCTGCCCCCTGTGTATGTTCATTAAGCTGAAGGAATGAAGCCATCCCTCCAGCTCCCCTGCACAGGTCTCATCCAGGAAGGAAGGGTTCTCCACCCATCTCATTGAGGCATGTCTGTGTCACCCCCCTAGCCCCCAACTTTATGGTGCAACATGGTCTAGCGGTGAGAGCAAAGGATAAAGAATCAGGAAAGGAAATAGTCACTCAATGGATAACTGGACTGTGGAACTCATTGCCACAGGAGGTTGCTGATGTCAAGAACATAAGTACGATTTGGGCGTTTCTATGGATAACAAGAATTTTCAGAACTATAATAGCTGATGCTCACAAAGTTTCAGGAAGGATTAAAATTGCCCCTCGAGCTTCAGGGCTTAAGTCAAATTCTAACTTTTTGGAGTTAGGACGAGACCTTCACAAGAGCAGCTTATCCCACATCTGCCTCCTGCTGGATTCTGGACCTTCCTCTGAGACATCTGGTGGGGTCACTGTGGGATCCTGGACTTGAAGGACCAGGGGTCTGATTCAGTCTGGCAATTCCTCTCTTCCAGTGATTCCGGGGTTCTTTTCCTGGCCCTGGAAGGGAAGGTGGTCTGGTGGCAAGAACAAGGTGTTGGGGTTCACGACACCTGGGTTCTAGTCCTAGATCTGGGAGGGAGTGTGATCACTGTAGGGGTGAGAGCTGGGGACTGGGATTCAGGACTCCTGGGTTCTATCACTGGCTTCGAGAGTGATGTCTAGTGGTTAGAGCTAGAGACTAGCCATCAGGACGCCTGGGTTCTATTCTCAGCTCTGGTACTGATTCAGTGTGTCACCCTAGGCAAGTCACTTCCCACTCCATGCCTCAGTTTCCCAATCTGTACAATAGAGGATAATGAAACTTCCCTGGGGAGATTGCTCAGCTGCCACGGTGACACTTCCAGACAGATTTTCAAAAGAGCTCAGCACCCAGAAACCTCTGGCTTGAGGCAACTTGCCCAAATTCACATGGGAGATCCCGTAGCAGATTTCCTGAGGCCCAGTCCGTAAGAAAGGCTTGTCCGTCCTAGATTGTTACGCCCATTGTTCCAGCTCTTTAGCTGCGCGGGGAGAGCTTGTCTGTCGCTCGGGCTGCACCTGTTGAGAGCAGAGGCTGCAGCACGCGACGAAGTGAAGTGCGCACAGCGAGCAGCGGCTTTCGATCCAGACGAGAGCCGAATCAAAGCAGCCTCGTCACAGCCAGCCCCGGCGGGAGGCTGTCTCGGCGCTGGAGGTTGTTGGCAGTGGCATCGCAGCCTTTCCCGTGGGGGCCTCATTTTCCTCCCTTGCCTTGCTCAGGCGCTGCCTGCCAAGGCCCCTCTCAGGTGGGGTCGGGAAGGCACGAAGGACGTTGGCCCATGCGCCTCATGTCTTTATTAATAAAACCTCTCTTCTCTGCCCCCCCCCTTCTGCGGCAGCTTTCCAGCTGTCTTATTAAATAATCCCCAGCTCGGCCTCAGTGCGGCAGCCAGGATGTTGACATGCACTAAACTTTCTAATCATGTTCCTCCAGGTGGTCACACTTGGCCTGGGACCGGGGGGAGGGGGGGTGACCGCCATGATGGGAGCAGACAGCTCAGCCTATCCCGGGGTCAGCATTAGCCCCCCCCCGAAAACCCCTTACGCAGCCCCCTTGGTTCTGGCTCAGTTACGCCAGGGCTGAAATAGCCACATTCACCTGGCCTGGGTTATCTTGCCCGGGGCTTGTGTCCTGGGAGTGGGCAGGGTGGCTGGAACCCACGTTTGGCCACCTACAGGACATGGTACAACGAACATGTGGCCAAGCGGCTTTTTTCAGTACTGTCCGGGTTACTTCTTATCAGCAGGAAACCATCCAAATTCCTGGGACCCTTTTATGGACCCAGATCCTCAGGGCCAGATCCTCAGCTGGTGCAAACCTGGTGTAAACTGAAGTCAGTGGAGCTACACTGATTTACACCAGCTGGGAGTCTGATGGGGACGAAAGAAACGATCATATAAATCAATAGACTGGGGGGCATCCAACTTGCCAGTCTCCATTTAAAAAAATCAAGCTGGGATGGAGATGGCAGCTGAGAAGGGGGGGGGCACGTCATTCTCTCCACCAAGGGAATCAGCTACGGATAGTTCCCTTTGGGCTTCATCTGGGCTTTTAGCTGATTTTAACTCTGTTCTCCAGTGTTGCAGCCATGTCTGAGGAGGAAAGTATATAGAGTAAAGGCTGACTACAGACACACTCGGATTTCGGAAGGACACAGAACGCTGCTTTGAGGTAAATATAATCCTCTGAGTTTGACAGGACTTTTTACCAGGGGACCTCACAGCACTTTACAGACATTAATGAATTCAGTTTCATGACCCTCTTCCCTGGAGTGGGGTCAGTGTTACTACCCCCACTTTACAGATGGGGAAACTGAGGCACAGCCAATCCATTGTCAAAAAGCAAGTCTGCAGCTGGACCAGGATTGCAACTGGCGCGTCCTGATTACCCGTTCCCAGCTCTACCCAACTGACAAGACTTCACAGCAACAGCACAGCCAGAGCTCAGATCTTCCTGTTCCAAAAGCACAGGCCCCTCCCACCTGAGCTAAGGGAAAATCAATGCTAACTGCACAGTGTAGGGCTTATGACACACAGCTGAGCAGTTCTGACTGTTGCCCATATATGTTAGTTTGCTACTGTACAAAGGGACTATGCAACCAGAAGACTGCATCAGAAAGAGACAGCAGCCATGAAATAACAGGTATTCCCACCTGGATTGACTCTTCATCTCCTTTCTAATTACCGGTACTTCTTTGGCCCCCTCCCACTGCTCGTTAACTCTCCAGGCTGTGGGGACTCCCCACCCCAGTGCAACCTGCTGAGACACCCCCCTGGAGTGACACCAGGGATAAGTCCAGCCCCACAGTTTGCACAAAAGATGCCCCAAAACCAAGGGTTGCATTATTCGGTATGCCACACCCTCAACATGCAAACCTCTCCCCCGCAGGTCTGCGGCCGTCAGCTGGGATGCTAAGGGCACTCGCTGCGGAGTCTGTTCTAACCCCTCTGGGGCAATTTCAGCCTGTCCCTCTGAGATAACTTTCCCTGCGCCGGGCCCAGCTGTCACGTGCCTCCCCCCTTTTGCAGACAAGAGCGGAAATCTATTGGACTGAAATTGCCTGGAATAAAATATTAGAACTAATGAACCGACTTTGCTCGCCCTTTCCCAACCCACCCCGCTACACACAACCTTTGACAGTTGCCTCTTTATATGCCAGCCCTGTGTTAAACTCAGGGCAGGAAATTAACTCCTCTTCGGGGATTGCTTTGTGAGCTTTTAACTTCCAACGTTTTTAACTCTCAGATATTCACCCAAAAAAAAAAAAAAAGTCTTCTAAGAACATTTCCTATTATACAAGCCCCTCGTGGGAGATTTTGCTCAAACTGGCTCTCAATATTTTTTTCACAGGCTTTTATTTTTTTTTTAAATACCCTGAGAAAATAAATATTCCATCTACTTCCAATTTGTTTGAAAGAACCCTCCACTCTCAGCGGTTGCTCGCAGTAATTCTGGCAAGAGTCTGCTCGCGTCTGACTCTTCCTCGGTCATAATAATGACTTGTCTGACTCGGCGAATGGAACCAAGTCTCCGGGAAAGCAACAGCAGTGATTTTTAAAAGGGCTACGCTAAAAAGTATCACCTCGAGGGCCCGATCCTGCACCACCAAAGCGAGTTTTGCCATTGGCTTTGAGGGGACTAGAATGAGGCCACACGTGCTACTGTGATCGAAACAGGAAAGGCCTTAAAAAAATAATCCCATTCACTTTGCACCTTTGGTTTACAATGCAGCAATCTACTCTAAGAGGCGGCATGGTCTGGCACATAGGGCATTGGCTTAAGAGCCACCATACTGGAGTTCTAATGCTGGGTCCGGGAAGAAATGGTTAAAACGGGAGATTGGAAATCAGGACTCTTGGGTTCTATTGTCAGCTCCCCTACAGCTCTGCTGTGTGACTTCAGGGCAGCTTACTTCCCCATCTGTTAGGATAATGGAGTTTGCTGACATCTGGTGTTTTTCATAAAGCCCCAGCTCCCGGAGTCATGTGATTGTACAAGACTCACATTTTTAAAAAAAACAACTAAGTTGGCCTTCATGGTTGCAGCTGAAAGTTTGAAAAAATGACCCCGAAAGGCTCAAAAGCCACAAGGCAAAGAAAAAGAATCCAATGTATTTTTTTTTAGTCTCGTGATCTTTGGGAGGCTCAAGTCATGATTTTTGAACATATGGAATTAGCATGTGCATAATGATGCTCACCCTGTTTTGTTAAGTGCTATGGATGAAAAGCAACTATATAAGAGCAACCAGTTATTATTGAATCCAATCTGCTGGGTTTCCCATTCCCCAGCCAATGTTTGGGATTCCCCCGGATCCAGGGGAAGGTTTAAGCATTTTGGCTCCAATTCGTTTGAGCAAAATTGTATTTATTTATTTTTAACAAAACCCACATTTTGAACCTAAACTGACCTGAGCAAGAGAGTGCCTGTCGCACACTCACCAACCAGCTCAATCGAAAATGAAATGCACTTGTCATCACGCGCTCATACTGCCCCTGCAACGATCTGCAGAGGGAAGCCTCCTGTTCGCCCAACACAGCATTGGGTCTGCACTGAATCAGAAATGTTTGTGTGCGAAGAGAAAGAGGAATAAACCACTCACTTTCTAAAAACAGAACGTCACTCTCATCAAACGAGGGACAATTCCACCAGGCACAGAAGAAATCAGACCTCCAGTGATGATGATGGGTCCGCGGACACCTGATCCGTTCAGGAGTTTATCAATTACTTCCCAAAGCAGAGACAAGCCCAAGCCCCAGCCTGCTAGTAGCCAACAGAGAAGTTGGCTACACTGGGATCCAATCCTTGGGCTGGGGTTTAACGTTGCAAACTAAAAGCCTGACTGAGGACGTTTTGCAAAACACGGTTAGGCTCATCTCCCTGTCTAACGCTCTGGTAGCTGCATCAGACGTTTGCCACCAAGGTAGCTGCATCAGTGCAACCCACCTTAGTGCAAGCCACGATTTGCACCTTAAGTTTTATGCAGAGGTGCGTTCCGCCAGTGCAAACAGTGATTTACCCTGTCTACACTGAGGGTCGGCACCAAAGCCTGGAATTCGGGCAAATCCCCAGTGCAGATAACGTTTAAATCTCTTTGCTGATACTGCTTCCCTCCAAACCCTGCTTCGTCCTCCCTTCTGCAACTAGGTCCTGACTGTGTTCAGTGGCTTATTCCATATGTACACACCCACACATGGTGCCATTTGCTGTGGTCACTGTTAATCTGGAAGGAACCATTCTTGTTCAACTAAGGTGCATTCCCTTCCCCAACGGAAAAACCGAAAAATCTCCAGCTGGCTCCAAGCACTAGGAAGCAGCTTCAAAACCAAACAAAGGGACCAGAGAGTCGACGCGAACCCCAGTAAAGAACCTTTCTCCCAACAGCCACAGGAAGGGTCAGTCCACCAGCACCTGGGATTCCCTCACAATCAGTGACTAGGCAGAAGGCATCCCATGGAGGATCAATGACTTCCCTACACAGTCTCTAACCCTAATCCTCCCTCTTCCCTGCCACTGGCCCTCCCTGTCCTGGGGATGGGGCCCCATCTCTCTTCCCACTAGCCCCACTGAATCCATGCTCAAATGTGAACCCTGCTTTGGCCATAAATCAGAGCCCTGCACCCTTGCCTGCTCCAGTTCCAAACACAATCTGTTTGTCATAGGTCTAGAAGACAGAGTCGGGACACCTTGGTTCTGCTTCCCTTCTGCTGAAAGGCATATGGGCTCATGGTTAAAGAAAGAAGTCACTTCCCTTCTCTGTGCCTCAGTTTCCCCTTTTATAAAATAAGGAATAACAAAAAGCACTTTGGGACACTGAAGATAAAACATGATACCAGAACACTGGGTAGCAGCCTCCTGAATCATAGAATCATAGAATATCAGGGTTGGAAGGGACCTCAAGAGGTCATCTAGTCCAACCCCCTGCTCAAAGCAGGACCTAATCCCAACTAAATCATCACAGCCAGGGCTTTGTCAAGCCTGACCTTAAAAACCTCTAAGGAAGGAGATTCCACCACCTCCCTAGGTAACCCATTCCAGTGCTTCACCACCCTCCTAGTGAAAAAGTTTTTCCTAATATCCAATCTAAACCTCCCCCACTGCAACTTGAGACCATTACTCCTTGTTCTGTCATCTGGTACCACTGTGAACAGTCTAGATCCATCCTCTTTGGAACCCCCTCCTGGTCCCTAGTTAAACCCCACAGGATTAGCCAGTGTCCCAAGGGTTAAATAAGACAGTTTTTTCCTTCCAAGCAGCCCCCTCTAACCGTGGATTCTGCGACATCTTTCACTGAGACACTTAAAAATCTTACCTACACTTGCCTTTCCTGAAATCTCCTTCATTCAAATTGTCACAGCTTGATCGGGGGTAATAAGCCTATTGTAAAGCAAAATAAAACAACCCCCCACCCCCCAACTCACTCTGGCCATCTTTTAAACATAGCCTGATGAAAATGAAAATGCGAGATAACACCCGCCCCCCCCGGCTTATGTTGCATTTCCCCCCCCAGTAAGTATGCAAAATCCAGCTCCTCATTTCTTCTGTGGGACTGCACGGGAATGACTCCCGCGGGAGGAGGTATGTGCGTGTGCTTTCTTTCCGAAATAGTAAGGCTTTTTTTCTCCATTAATCCTGTCGCTCTGTCGGTTCCTGGCATGTCCATAGCTCGCAATGGACTTCATGCCGGGAACATTTAAGCTAGTTATCCCATCTGTTTCTTTTTCTCCTTGGACGGTCTGTATTAAAATGCCTTGGATTGGAGTCCTGGCCTGCGTGAAGCTAAATCCTGTGTCTGTGGGCAATGCTAATGCTGCTGCATAGACAACAGGAGGTGGCCGGAACCCATTAAGGTTACACTGAGCCGATTTTTTTTAATTTTAGTTCTGTATTTATGAAAATACCCTGGATACAGATTAATTTTCTTTGCTTAATAGTTAATTTTGCTTCGCCAGGAAAGGGAGGGGTGTATGGGGTAGTGTTCAGAACAGAGGCTGGAAATCAGCATTTCTTCTGGCTCTGGGAGAAAGTACGGTCTAGTGGCTAGAGGCAGAGCTGGAAATCAGGACTCCTGGGTTCTGTTCTGAGTGAGGTGTAGTGGCTGAAGCAGGAGCCTGGGCATCAGGACTCTGGGTTCTACTCCCTACTCCGGGAGGGAGTGTGGTTAGTGCAGGGGTCTAGCAATCAGGGTTCTGATTCCTGACTTTGCCCTCATTTCCCCATCTGTAAAATGGGGTGATAACAGCAACCTGCCTCAGGGGGACCGAGGTTTATTTTTTCCACGTTTGAGGCACCTGGACGAAATGCACCATACAAAGGGAAAGCATTGTTATTATTCCTCCTACCTGGGAAGGTTTCGCTAGTTCCACTGTAACTCCTGTAAATGCCTTTGAACCTCCTGCTGAAATGCTATTTTGTAGCTGCTGGCAGCAATGCGCTTCAGTGAATTACCACAGTTATTCCTACGCCTCCTACAGCAACAACACAGGAAGGTGGGGAGGCCGGATGGGGGAGGAGAGGGGAACAGGACGATTTCCCCTCTTTCTCCGTCAGAGCAAGGACCCCACAAAGCTGGGTAAATGAGAACCCTGCGTCTTTCCTATTGGGCACTTGGAGTCCTGACCAAACAACGTAACTGCTGCTGGCTCTGCAGGGTCTTTCCCTGCCCTCGGATGTTAATGGGAGGCCTGTATCAAAGGGCAGATACTGGCTCAGATTGAACATTAAAGACAAAATCAATAGAAGTAAAAAAGGGGTGGGGGATGCTATAAATATATTCACGGTACGTCTGGAAATGGCTCCTCTCCACCCCCAAAATCTCCAGTTCTCAACATGCCCAGGGTTTGGATCCACATCAGGACTTCAGGGGTCCCTGTCTCTTTAAGAGACTGATTCTCCACTTGCACTGGGAATCAATCAGGAGTAACCAACGCCACTGAAATCCGTGGGGCTGCCTCTCCATTCTCCTGTCGCCCGTGAGGTGGCTTATCCCGCCGCAAAGCAGGTGTAAAACGCTGCTCTTCTGATCTGCGTTTTACACTCCCCATGCTGCCGGGCACCAGAGAACGAGGCTCATAACAGAACTACCAGGGGTATCAAACCGGACAGCAGAGACTCAGGCCCCACGACTGTATTTAAAGGGGCCAGGAATGTCTGTAGTCTGATGGGGAAGCGAAACAGGGCGGGAAGGTGGCACAGAGAGTCTGACAACAAAAGAGCCAAGGAGCTGCTGCGTGAAATCAATGACTGGTAAAGGTGGAGGGACCTAGCATACGCCTCAGCCTGTGGAATTCACAGCCCCAGGCGCTCGGAGAGTCAGATACTGGGGGTCAGGTTTGTAGACACGGCTGGGTGGTTACATGAGCAATAACCATGTGTGTAGCTGTCCGTGTTGCAATAGGGATGATCGTGCTGCTTGCTGTATTGTGTACGCTCATTGCCCGAGGGATTGATTCACACACTCACACACACACAGTGCTGCACAACTGCCCTGTTAACCAGGGCCCAGGAGAGTTTCCTTGGAAACATCAGGTGCAGGCCCCCACTGGAGGACAGGGAAGGGGGCACTGGCTGACCTCCCCCAGCCCTGCCCCAGCCGGCCCTGCACTCAGTCGGGATGGATTCTCCGGGCGCAGCCTCGTCTTTGGGGGATGTGGAAGGGGTATCTCTATTACAGTGGGCACCGAGGGCACAGCAGACAGAAATCACAGGGCTCATGGGACGGCTTAGCAGAGGCTCTAGGAACTCCATCCTCTCAGCACGTGTGTGACACTGGAAGTGGCGTAAATATTCCTTCCAGTTTCAGTGTCCAGCTATAGATAACACTTGGCTGCAAACAGAATCCTCAAGGTACCAGCTCCCTCGGCCGTGTTTACAGCTGTCTTTCACTGTGTGTACGTACCGCACCTAGCACAATGGGGCCTGCCGACCTCACTTCGGGCCTCCAGGCACAATAACAACATTGATTGTTACTATTCCCTGCCTTGGGTTATGGATCAAGATGAGGCTGGGGGGGGCCAAACTTTGATTCCGGTTAAACAGGTGTCAATCTGGAGTAATCCCACAGGAGTCCCAGGAGTTACTCCGGATTGACAGTAGCGTCACTGAGGTCAGAATAAAACCGACTGTAGTTTATCATGTGTGTTACGGTAACACCTCGAAGTCCCAACCCTAAGTCGGGGCCTTTTTAGGCTGGGTGCTGTGCAGTGATTTTGGAAGAGGCAGGCCCGGCCCCCGAGAGTTCACGAGCTAGTACTGGGAAAAGGGGCTGTGCTGCATGTCCCCACTGGAAGCCATTTCACATTGAAGAGGAAGGCTGGCCTTGTGATTAAGACACCGGCTGGGAATTTAGGAGAGCGAAGCTCAATTCCTAGCTCTGCCACAGCCTCCCTGAATAACCTTGGGCAAGTCACTTCATCTCTCTGATACCTCGCTTCCCCATCTGTAAAATGGGAACAATAATCCTTCCTTTCTGCCTTGTCTGTTTAGGCTGTGAGCCTTCCTCTATGCAGATGCACAGCGCCTTGCGCAATGAGCTCCAGTCTCGAGGCACTACCATAACACACATGCCATCAAAGCCAAGGGATGGATTTGGCCCCGTGCCTCCAGGATCAGAATGGGGTGAATGCAGGAATTTCCCAGAATGCCACTCACCAGTCTGATGATCACCCAAGGATTTGCCAGGCGAGCTGTCAATCAGCACGACACTGCCTTGCCGAGGCAGTCATAGGGTGAGAGGTGCGGCACGAGGGGTGGGGAAAAGGGGACGTTGGGGCAGGCGGAGGGAGGAAGGGAAATCAGTGTGCGGCTGGATCTCACAGCAAGTCTGTAATGTGGTCTTGAGGGACCTGCCGTACACACTCCACGTAAATTATTTAATTTCTCCAAACTGCTGCACCTTTATAAATCATTAAAAGCTGCTTTTGATCTGTGTTAATGAGGTTTCCTGAGTGCAGTGCCTGGAAATGCGGTTCGACATGAGATAGCAAATCAGCTAATTAAAAAAATAAAGAATGAGAGAGAGAGTGGGACAAAGACACAGAGAGAGAAAACAGGTGTCTGGATGGGGAAATGAAATCAAAATAGGAGGACAGAAAGCCACGTGTAAAGTCCCCTCCTCGGGAAAGGCCGGAAGTGAGAGAGGGTCTCTCTCTCTCTCTCTCTCTCTCTCTCACACACACACACACACACACACACACACACACACACACACACACACACACACACACACACACACACACACACACACACACACACACACACACACACACACACACACACACTCTCTGTNACACACACACACACACACACACACACACGTTGTTTGGGTTTTAACCCAAGTGAGAGGGAGTTTAGGAAAAGCCAGCTAAGTTTGTCTCATCATGTTTCTTATGGGATGGGGGAATTTGCATTTTAAATTTTAAAAACAATTTTAAAGCAGGTCAGCAAATCTGCTGATTAATATTAATAGAAAGAAAGAAAGAAGCCCATTTATTATTTAATTTTTATTTCTAAAATCTCACGCCTGTATAAACACCCATGTATGAGCCACTGCAAATATAAACTCATTCAAAAATCAAATGGGATAGGTACCTGGATTAAAACCACATCTGATGCCCCAACAATGAAATTCCTACCCTCCTCCTCAGTCCCACAACAAAAATTGGCGGGTCAGGCCCCCAAAATCACAAGCTTTGCTCAAAACTCATGAGAATTTTTTAAAATAATAGATTTCTTTTTACTAGCCTTCTAGTGTCCGAGCCTTTAGAATGCAGCCAGAGCCCCATGTTCAAACTTTCTTCTACATGTAAGCTAGAAATGTACTTATTTTTTAAATGAAGACCAAGATACTCATGCTGTCTCTTGAGTCTAGCAGCTGAGGCTTTAAGAAAAACACTAAATCTCGTGAGACGTGGTAAAATCGCAAGAGTTGACAACACAGAACTTCCCCACACCCTTGGAAAGAGACAAGTCTGGCAATTTTGCTGTATTTCGCTGTGTGACGTGTTTAGGCTTTAATGTTGTCCAGGGTACTATACCTTTAAATCTTTATGGATCATTCCATCTGGGGAAGCCATGTAACCATTTTGTGCGTGGCTCAGTGCAGATTGTAAGAGAGGAGAGAAACACACTGTGCTCTCGCTCTCATGGAGACTATACTTGTGTTCTGTCTCCTGGGCTTTGAATCAGGTCCTTAGTCTTATAATAAGGGTCATTCTGCTTTGTGCCTGGAGTAACACCAGTGACATCAATTTCAGGCCATCCCCGGGAAGCAGACACCTTCCCGTTTAAACCTTAGATAGGAGGCAGACCCTTGCTTCAGATGATCTCAGCAGCTGTGGGGTCACGCAAGGGGAAAGGATGGGAGAAACGGGGGGCTGCTCTGGGAAGAAAGATGGGCCCCAATATCCTACTCCCTGTAGTTGGGGGGAAGCTGGTGCCATTCAGCCAGCTGGCCTGGAGGAAGCTGACAGGCAGGGTCAGGCGATTAGACGCCTGCAGAGCCCGTGTCAAGCGTTACTTCCCCAGCCCTGACAGCTTTAATATCAATATTTATCTCAACTACAAAACTCTGATCCCAGCTACATATTCAGCAACTCGATTACAGTTATCTGGAATGATTGTGACGGCTTCTATAGATGGGAGGTTAGTTTAGGCTTAATGCTGTTTGACAGGCCTGCTGCAGCCCATGGCCAGGAGCTCCGCGCAGTGCAACTGGAGCCAGACAGCACCAGTTCCAGGGAATCGCTCGGTAAATAAATAAATAATCCCGGCCTGGGTGAAAGGGCTTCTATGGAGCCAGCCGGGGACAGGCCGCTGCATTCTGCCAGCTCCCGGAGGCTCAGGAGAGCTGGGACTGGCCATCCAGGCCCTGCTGGAATAGACGCGGTGATGATGCTGAGGCCTCCTTTGGTAGCCCGTAAGGCCTGAAGGGGCCTTAAAATGGGTGGAAGTGGCCCCCTGAAAATCCGCCATGTGCAGGGGGCTTCCCTGGCTTGCGTGGAGATACACACCCACCCTACAGAGTAGAGGGACACCAGGCAGTTGAGGGGATGTCCACGGTGCACTGCTCTCTGGCTACGCTCTGCTGGCCAGCGCCCATAGGAGGCAACGGGGTGCAGAGAATACTTTAGAGCAGCCCAGAGGCTCCTCCAGTTACACCAGGCAGGTGCCTGCCCAGCCCCAGAATACAGGAGTGCAAAGGTAGCTTAAAGCCACCCTAACGTTCCCCTAACGATTCCTCCCCTCCATCACTTCCCCTAACACGGGAACAGAGCCACTGAGAATCAGGCCCTGGGTTCAGAGCAGGGCGGAACCCAAGGTGATTGCAGTGCCCCGCCGCAAGGGATTCTGGGTCCCATTCAAGAGCAAAAGAATAACCAGAATTTCTGTGCCCACCTTGGATGGACACGAGGTAAAGCCTCTGAGAGGAGGAAGGTGCTGCTACTGGAATGGATTCTGGGAAGCAAATGGATCCCCGAAGCAAAGATCCTGACCTGGATTTCTGCGGCCACCACTAGAGTCCGGTTTGAGTTCTTGAGAAGAGAAGAACCGGAAGGGCGTTGGAATGGACCCTAGAGGGAGCAGGAAACACCCCATGGCACTAATGCAAGGACGCTGCATTGACTTCCACTCTGGGCAAGTCATTCAGGTAAAGCTTTAACAATCCCACAGGGCATCGTGTTCCCTGACGGTGCAGGATAAATCCACAGGCACAATGACTCGTCAGCATAACACCTGTTCTCCCCCCAATGCTTATAAATACATGCCAGCCTCTCGCCATCACAGCCACCTCTAAGGTCCGAGCGGGGGAAAGCGCATGCACACTTAGCAAACCCACGGAGGACACCTCTCCGCTCCTGTGGGCACGTGTCCTGGGCACTCAGATTGGAACCTCAGGGGGTAAGAGGGGCCCTGAATTTTTTTTCCTCTTGTAACATGAGGTCACACTAAGCAGATGGCTGAGAACCACTGGCCTAAGCAGTGGTGGATTCACAAAGGCTGAGAAATGATGGACCAGCAGCATCTTAACTAGAAACCATTGCGGAACTGGCATTTGGTTTATGACAGATCGAATTCTGAGATCTTTGACATTGACTCAGTATCTACACAGGTAGTTAGATACTCCTGGAATTCTGCCTCTCTCTCTATCTCCCCCCCATACACATCTATCTATCTATCTATCTATCTATCTATCTATCTATCTATCTATCTATCTATCTATCTATCCCCATCCACCCCATCTATCTATCTATCTATCTATCTATCCCCATCCACCCCCTCTATCTATCTATCTATCCCCATCCACCCCATCTATCTATCTATCTATCTATCTATCTATCTATCTATCTATCCTTTAATACTGCACCTACAAGAGCTACAAAATGATCTGAGGCTGGAAAACATAATGAGAGACTTAAGAAACGTCGTGTATTT
Organism: Platysternon megacephalum; assembly: GCA_003942145.1. Taxonomy (NCBI): domain Eukaryota; kingdom Metazoa; phylum Chordata; order Testudines; family Platysternidae; genus Platysternon; species Platysternon megacephalum. The sequence continues at coordinate 4,382,423 of QXTE01000096.1, forward strand.
AGCTTATCAAAGAGAAGGTTAAAAGGCAACTTGATCTCAGCCTACATAAGGAGATGTCTGATAGTAATAGGCTCTTTAGCCTAGCAGACAGAGGCATAAAAAGGTCCAGTGTCTGGGAGCTGAATTCAGCAAAATTCGAAGTGGAATTAAGGGACAATTTTTCAAGTGAGGATAATTAGCCACTGGGACAGCCAACCAAGACAGAGTAGGGTGGGAAATAATTTTTCTCCCCGCATGAAAAAAAATTCAGCAAAAATCATTTAGGTTTTGTCTAAATTACATTTTTCAAGTATTTGTTGAAAAACTGTAAACTGAAAAAAAAATTGGTTTTTCTAGGAAAACCCAACAATATTTGACAAAAACATATTTTTCAAGAAAATGTCTGTTTTTCTCAAAAAGCCAGTTTCCAAAGCACTTAGAGGGAATTTTTTCAGCCATCTCCCTCCGTGGATTCCCCATGGCTCAGAGTTCTCAGATCCAGGCTGGACGCCTTTCTCAGAGATACGCTTCTGTTCAGCCACCAGTTACTGGGCTGGCCGCAGAGATCTCTGGGTGAAATACAATGGCCTGTTGTGACAGGGTGTGTATACCCCGTGCTGGGCCGGAAGTGGTTAACACCACACTATGGGCAGAGGAAGTCCCGCCCCTCAGATCGTACTGGGCATGCTCCAAGTGCTATGCTCGTATAAAAGGGAGCAGCGCAGCTCAGTCTGGGCTGACAGCTAGAGAGGGAGGACCTTTGGTGGAGTCTCCAGCTGAGGAGCTATCACAGCACTTGCCTGCGGGAGCTGGAGATCCCAAGAACTGGACTGGAGATCTGTGGCCAATGGAGCCCCAGGGAATTGCCCACGCTGAGGAACCTGGTGACACCGATACCCCATGGACTGCAGCTTCAGGAAGCATGGAAGTGACCCATGGAGGATGAACGAGTGGTATCTCCACCCATGTGAGGTCAACATGTTTCAGTGGGATTCCCTGCTGACCCAGTGGAGGACCACTCTGCCACTGATAAGGCCCTGGGTCGGGAGCCCAGTGGAGTTGGGTGGGCCCGGGCCCCCCTACCTGGGCCACCACCCGCGTGGTGGCAGCCCTTGGGTATTGGCCACTAGGCCACACTGCCCTGTATCTGAGGGCTGTTGTATTGATTCTGGCCACTAGGCCACGCAGCCCCAGACCCAAGGACCACTGCTTTCACTATGACCCTTGAACCCTCAGTGTGATGAGGTCTGAGACAGTCGGGTAAACAGTAACCACGGTATCCACACACCCACTGTCCACCCCGACGGGTGACGGGGTGTGCATACACCGCCACACGTGTGCTCAGCGGGTGGTCAGCCTAGATGATCAGAATGGTCTCTTCTGGCCTTGAAATCAATGGGTCCCACAGCTTATGGGCACCTACAAAAGTAATATGTTGTGTTTCCTCCCCAGAAGTTTGTATCTATCACCTTGAGTTTCTTCTCATCCTTCTTGCCCTGCCTAGAGCCTCTGGCACATTCACTCTCGAGTCCTGATCCCTTTCTCTCCTCCTCCTCCACATCCCTCCCATTCTTTCTCTCGGCTCTGAGCTGCGTGGATGGCCTGCCCCAACCTTGCCTGCTACAACATGCGCCAGGGCCTGGACTCTTGTTCCCAGGGCCACGCTCATCTCATTAGTCACAAGGGTCGGCCTGACGTGCCCCAGCTTGGCTTCAGAATCTGCTTCCTCCCTTTGTGATTCATTCCTCGATCCTATCCTGTGCAGCCTGCAGGGATGACGCGCTTCAGTATTAGTAAATCATGAATGGATTCAGCATTACTGTGTTGTTTTTCCATCTGGCATCCAAAGGAAAAATGAACTGTTGGCTGCAGGATCCAGGCTGCTTTCGAGTAAAAACGCTCAGATGGCTCCTTACTCCACGGGGTCCCAGCGTCCTTTTAAAAACTAGTAACTGCATCTCGCAACACCCCAGTGTGGGACTGAGCATCACGGTGTCTGCTCTACAGATGGGGAAACTGAGTCAGGGGAGTGACTTGCTCAAGGTCAAACATTGAGTCAGTAGCAGAGCTGCAAATAGAACCCAGGAGTCCTGCACCCCAGCCACCTGCTTCAAGATCTAGGCAATGTACGGTCGCTGTTTCCTGCCTCATCCTGCTTCCAGCTTTGCACAGCTGTGGCTTTTCCTCCCCTAGGGCTGGCTCCTCCATATGCATAGCCAGGTAGCTGGGGAGTTCTCCTGGGGACCAGGAGGTGAGGCTGAATCTTAGGCTGTTGTGAGGCTCCTCCTGCAGCATTTCCAAGGCTGCTGCATCCCGTAGCCTGTGTCCTGTGTGTGCAGGGGGCGAGAGTGTTACCTGGGCATCTGCATTGTTGCAATGCACCAGACGCTCCCACAACACGCGTGTCGCAGTGCAGACGGGTCTCTCGCGGAGCACAGCTGCATAGCAAGGTGGGGCTGCTCACCCTACACAGGCCCTCCGAGGCATGATGATGACAAGGACTCAGCATCCAGGAATTAGCTGCTTCCTTCCCTGCAGTTGCAGAGGGGACCAGGCAGGAAGGAGGGATCTGCTTGCTCCAGTATCCAAGGCGAAAGCCTCTGGCTTGGTTCCTCTGGGCACTTGCATATCAAGAAGATGCCACCAGGCTGGTGGTGTGAGCAGCATGTCCCCGTTGCCTCGTTAATCTAATTAAAGATGGAGTTTGCAAAGTGGTTCGGGCAGAGCCAGGCCTGGGTTATTCAGGGCCCAGGGCCATCTCGACTTTCTCCCTGTTATTTGTATCACCTGCTCGCTGCCAGGATCCCACCTGCCTTAACCCCATGCCACATCTGCCCCAGGCTCCCAGCACCCCAGGCAGCTGGGGGGTTGTGCAAAGCATCCTAGAAGCAGAAGCGCAGGCAGCACTGGGTGATTAAGTGAAACAGACAAGAGTCTGGACTCTCTGCAGTCAGCAGTTTTCACAGGCCCTGCCTTCGCACCCTCTCTGGTAACAAAGGATCTGCCAGACCACATCGAAACTTCGGTCCATCTACCCTACTATCCTGCCTCCGGCAGTAGTCGGGAACGGATTCTTTGGAGGAGAATAAAAACAACCCCTCCAAAATCCCATAAGCACTTGGATAATTATGCACATAGGGGAAAGATTCCTTCCTGACCCCTGTAGCAAGTGAGTTTATGCCCTGGTGCATGAGATTTCCATTCTCCTTGTTAGCTTAGTTTACGTAGCTAGAAATAACAGAAAGCTGCCTGACACCCTAGAGGATTGCCCCACTGAGACACAGTGCCCCATCTGAGGGGGACATGCCTGTGTGGGAAAGAGGGGAGTATTGATTCCCCAATCCCTTATTCTTACAAACAGAGCCCTGCGGTTCATGCAGAAGTTCTGAGAAACTGACCCTCAAACTGCCTGCGCCCCTCGTTATTCACATGCAGAAGAAGTTAAAAAAAATGGCTGAGGCAGGATTTGAACCTCCATTTCCAGGTAGCATTAGGATAGCAAATGAGACACTTAGACCACTAAGCCGTACCCCCTAGTTACCTTGCTACTTCTCTTCCAGCGTTCTTGAGAGTTTCTTTAGCAGTCACGCCTCAGGCAACACCAGCTTAGAAAGATAGCAAGAAACTGCCTCTCAACGTGACATCTCAGAGAGGGGAGAAAGGAGAGAGCAGGATTCCCCCCCGCTTTATTCTATGTTGCAATTATGGGCTGAGATCTTGAAAAGCAACTAGCAATTGCAGGTGCCCAACTGGAGACACCTTAGAGGGTCCTGCTGCCCAGAGAGCAGGTGCTCTGTACTTCTCAGAATCAGGCCTCTTCCAGGTGCCACCCAAGATCACTGGTCTGCTTGGTGGCCAAAGGGACTTGTTCAAGGTCGCCGGTGGACACAACTCACACAATGAGGCATAGTCCCATGCCTTAACCACAAGCCCAACCGTCCTCTGGAACGGGCTGGAAATCTTGGCCTTGAAAGTCAAGCGCTTCCACCTTCCCTACCCTGCACAGATTCCTAGGACAACCACAGCAAAGGAAGCTTGCAATGCAGAGCTGGCTGTCTTTAGCAGGCTGGCTGTATGATGTACATATCCCCAGGCCAGCACCTTCAGGCAGTGGGTCACTCCATAGACCACTCACAAACATATGGCTTGTGGCGAGGAATGGTTTCTTTCCCCCCCCCCCACTTCCTAAATTTACTTTTTTTTAAATTGCTTTTTAAACTTTCCAGTGGGTGATATAAATGCCATCAGCTATCTAGCACTGACACAATGAGGTTATGGCGAGCCTGAGCGCAAAAAAAAAAAAAAAAAAAGCACACGCACACACTTTCAAAGTAGAATTGGAAGGGGCAGGGGATTGTGGGTAATGGTATGCAAATTATCATGCAGAACTGACACTCGGCTGCTGGTGATTACTTTCCCAAGCTGAAGGTAATCACTTTCAGCCCGCCATGCAAAATTCGCAGGGAAATCTGTACGAAAACTGCCACCAAGGGATCTGTGAGAGGGGCAATGAACCAGATGAGGGGACATTGAAGGATCTGGCAGTGGGTCGTGCTTTTCCCTATCCCCCTCCCTCACCCCCAAACAAGCAATAAAAAAGTGAGATCTCATCAGAAGATAGAAAAATGTCCCGATCCTGAATGAAGCTGGTAAAGTCCTGCCTTTCTCTGGGAGTTCCCTATGAGCATTCGTTAATCATGCAACTTAGCCCAATTTCTATCTGGCACCTTCAGACCCCCTATGCATTCCGTTTTTACCAGCACCGTGCCAATTCTAGGCCGGCTCAGCCGCGCCCCCGAGAGGCCATTCGATGTTGACACACAGACTTTTACAAAAAAAGGAAATGACTTGCAAGGAAAAGCAGGGCAAAGAAAACGAAGAGCGAAGGCAACTTCACACAAGCTTTGTCCATGGTCCCAGAGGAGCTGGATGTTTTGGCTACAGTGCTCAGTGGCGGAACAGTTAAGGCTGGCATTTAAATTGTCATCATTACACTCCAGAGCTAACGCCCCAACTGACACTTCATTTTCAGCCTCATCTTTTGGGAGATGCTTATATGCTACAATAAGGGGTTCCACAATAGAGAAAGAAAGAAAGAAAGAAAGAAAGAAGCTGTTCACATCTCCCAGAGCTATTGTTGGCAGTCCTAGGAAGACAGCCCTGTATCTGTCATGCTCAGGTTTCCTTCACAGCCAAAAGGGCTAGAAAGTTACATTTTTTAAACTGTACATGATCTGTGGGGCCCACTGGAAAAGTCTGAGCATCCCAGGAGCAGCTTGTTGGGCTCCAGAGAACCAATCAGATTCACGTACAGGTCAGGTACCGGTTCGGAATCTGTGACTGAAAGGTGGAGGTCTCGCTGTGTCTCAGTCGTAGCCCCCCCCCCCGACTCTGTCAGAGGAAATATCTACGCTGCGGCGGCGGGGGGGTTTAACTCGGCTTAAAATAGCAGAGAGGTCACAGCAACTGGGCTTTTAACTCAGCTCTGCCGCTTGAGTTCAAGCCTGCGGTGACCTGAGCTGCCGTGTCTTCACTGCTATTTGACCCTGAGTTAAGAATACAACTTTTCTGTGGTGTAGACGTACCAGTTGGTAAGGGGCTACGTCACTCATGGAGGATTCTATCAGTGCCATGTTCTCCAGCCCCAGGTGGCTTGGGAAACCTGGAACAAGGTACTCAGCACCTTGTTCCACCAACCCAGCTTAAGGCTATGTCTTCACGACGGACACAGCCTGCACCTACGTCTTCTCCTAGCCGAGACACAACCAACACCATTTTCTGTTGGTGTAGGGACACCACCTCCCTAGACGACGTTAGCTACACTTAGGCCACGTCTACACTACAAAATGAAGTCGACGTAACTTATGTCAGCATACAGCCGCCGCGATAATGCCATCGCTTGTGCGTGTCTACGCTTTGCTCCTTGTGTCGGCGGTGCGTGTCCTCACTAGGAGCGCTTGTATCGATTGTACTGTCAGCGTGGGGCATTGTGGGAAGGCTCCTGAAAGCCAGGAACGGTCAACAGAAGCAACGCAGGGTCTCCACTGACACTGCGTCGACCTAACTGCAGACCTGGACTCGACACCGCTCCTGGAGGGGGAGTTATTACGTCGGCGGGAGTGAAATGTTAAGTGTAGCCACTTCCAGTGTTAGATTGACGGACGCTGCCTTGCATCAAGCTAACTCTGTAGTGTAGACCAAGCCTCACAGAAGCCCTCTTAAGTGGACATAGCTGCGTCTACACTGCGGGTTTTGTTGGCTTTAGTTAGGTGGGTCGGGGTGTATGTTTTTCACACCCCAACAATGTAGCTATGTCGATGTAACTTTGAAATGTAAACCAACCCTAAGCTCTTGCATTTCTTGAAGGCGTCACAGGTCACCAGTTCTCTTGCAACAGAAGAAAACAGCCCTTCCCAACCCACAGGGCTCTTTACACAAAAACAACCCCAAGGCAATCTGCGGTGATTGATAATAAGGCAGAATCTAAACAATTCCAGGCGGGTCCTATCGCAGCTTGGTCTCATTCGCCCAGAGAAGCACTCAGCCGTTCTCACATCTCAAATGCTCTCCAGAGGACGCACTTATCTGATAAGATGTGCCCTCAACCGTACATATTAATTTGGAGCTGAATCATGCAGACCAGCTCTGGATGTATGAGACAAGCTACAAAGTGACTTGGATGGAACAACTCTTCCAATGGGCTTTTGTACATATATTATTCCTCCTTCGATTCAGACACAGCCAGCATGAGGCTTCCGGGCTGTGTGTTGTGTACTGATGGAGCGAGACTCCTCGGCCATAGTCCTGATCCTGAAATAAATCCATGTGCTCCCCAAGGTGTAACCCACCACCAATGGCGTCTCTTCCCTTGTGATGGGTTTTCAGGCTACAGGAGGGAACACAATATAAATATATGGAGATATACCTATTTCATAGAGCTGGAAGGGACCCTGAAAGGTCATGGAGTCCAGCCCCCTGACTTCACTAGCAGGACCGATTTTGCCCCAGATCCCTAAGTGGCCCCTCAAGGATTGAACTCACAACCCTGGGTTTAGCAGGCCAATGCTCAAACCACTGAGCTATCCCTCCTCCCCCCACAAGCTAGTGCTTAGAGCGTGGGCTATAAGCCAGGACTCCTGGGTTCTGTTCCTGACCCAAGCTGGAAAGTGTGCTCTAGGACAGGGGCTCTCAACCTTTTTTTCTTTCTGAATGACCCCCACCCCGCCCTGCCCAACATGCTATAAAAACTCCAGGGTCCAGTGGAAGGGGAGCCTTGGGGCTCCAGGCTTCAGCCGCCGGGCAGGCGGTGGAGGGGCTTGGGGCACACAGATCCCTGGTTGAGAACCACTGCTCCAGGAGCTAGAATAGGGGACTGGGAGTCCTAGATTTTATTCTCAGTCCTGGAAGGGGAGCATGGCCTAGTGCTTCCTGCATGGGATGGGGAGACAGCACTCTTGGGTTCTATTCCCACCACAAGGAGGGACGCGGGGAGTCGAGGGTTTCAATGTGGGACTAGGAGTCAGGACTCCTGGGTTCTATTCCCAGCTTGGGGGAGGGGATGTCTCCAGTGGCTCATAGCCAGGATCTTGGACACCTCTTCACCTCTCTGTACAACGGGGAAAGTGGTAATAATTCCCCTCACACGGGGGTTTGGAGGCTTTAATGGTTGTAAAGTGCTGAGCGAGCCGGGGGCAGAGGGAAGTGAAGTGGAAGGAGGAGTCTGCAAACTGTTGGTGCTGAATTGGAGCAGCAAACAAGAGTCTGTGTTAGCCCCACCTCTGTAGTTCTGTCGGCCGTGCCAGTGGGGCGCAAGGGGGCATGTCCCAGCACCGCAGTCCCATCCCTCCCGCTACTCTGAAGTGCTGCAGCTTCAGAGCCGAGGGGGCTTGGGGACTCTCTGTTCTGAGGCCAGCAGGCACTTCGGAGGGTCAGGCCAGGCTAAGGGGAGGGCAGCTTTGGGGGATGTTTGGAAAAACACATCCTTTCGCTTTAACAGCCCAATGAGCACTAAGCTAACTGGGGCGACGTTTTCCAAAATCCCTTGGGGTTCACAGCAAGCATCCCCAGAGCTGCAGCTTTGCCCCTTCGAAATGCGGGGGCAGAAAGGATGCTGGGGGATGTCTTACCCACAATGCAAAGCATGTGCCTATCTGGTGAATGGGTCTGCAATACAGGCCCTAACCGAGATCCTGAGCGCTGCAGAGGGAGCTGCTCATTTTCATGCTTCAGAATTGTCCAGAGACTCTTCTCTGGGGGTTGAGGCCCCGATCCGGCAAATGCTTTTGTGTTCCTGCTTCACTTCCCTGAGCAGGTCCATTGATTTCAACGGGAGAGCTCAGAGTAGTGAAGGTATGTGCAGCGTTGTTGTAGCCGTGTGGGTCCCAGGATATTAGAGACAAGGTGGTGAGGTAGTATCTTCTTGCCTCTTTCACCAACAGAAGTTGGTCCAATACCAGGTATTACCTCACCCATCCGGCCTCAGTAGTAAAGTTAAGCAGATGCTTAAGTGTTTGCAGGATCAGGTCCTACATGGATAAATCAAAAACCTCTGAGAAAATTCTTTATTCCTTTAGATCACTCTGTCTGAGAGACCCCCCAGGCACAATCAAAGTCATGGGCCTTTTGTCCCAGGAGCCAGACAGACCAGAGCTGGTTAAAAAATGACAAGACAATTTTGTGGAAAAATTCAAAAAATTGAAGTGTCCCGCCCCCCCCCCCCCCCCCCCCCCCCCCCCCATTTTGCACTGGTTCAAAACTGAACAAATGTGTTTTTTGTGATTTTTTTGTGTGAGTGTGAAAAATTTCAAATTTTCAGATTTTTAAATTTTGACATTTTCAAAGTTACAGCATGGCTGAGTCACAGACTTTCCTTCTGCCTTTTGCCACTTCAAATTTGTCCAAAGCAGGGGGAGGTTTTTGAAACGCGACACAGCAGCAAAAGGAAAAATGAAATAATGAAAAGGGGAGGCCACACGAAGCCAGGCATACCTCATTCAGTGGCATTCACTAGGGAGGAGAAATAAAGGATGGAAGGGGGAAGCGGGAAACAACAAAAAAAGAAAAATCTCAAATGCCAAAAATACTGAAAATTTTCCGTTTTGAAGAAAAACTGTAAAATGTTAAAAACCCAAAAGCTTTCCATTAAAATTTTCGGTTGGGGGAATGTTAAAACCCCCACTTTTCATAGGAAAACAGCTTTGACTAGTTCTGCTACAGACATGCAGGCCTTGTCTACCCACAAAAGTTGGACTGCTTTTACTCCATCAGTGTAGTTCAAATGATGCAACTCCCCTAGTGTGGATGGTGCTATACTGGTATAAATGTGCTTATACCGGTCCAGCTAGTCCCATGAGGGAAGGGCAATTAGCTACACTGGTGGGAGGCACCCATAGAGATAGAACTGCTTCCAAACCGGTTTAACTATTTTGGTTAAACACTCCTAATCAACAGTTGTACCAGAACAAAAAAATACATGTAAACCAGCCCATTGTGAGAGACAGTCCTTGTCCCAAAGAGTTAAGGCCTCCATTTTACTCTTGGGAGTAGCCCCCTCGAAATCAAGGGAACTATTCACAGCAGTAAAGTTAAGCAGACGCACAAGAGTTTGCAAGCTCAGGGCCTACGTTAACCAAGGGGCGGGGAAGGCAGACAGACTTGCCCAAAGACGTTCAACGCTTTCATAGAAGGACAAGAACCCCTATCTCCTGGCTCCCAGCCCAGTACCCAGTCCACAAAACAACACTGGCTCCCTAGAGCTCTGATTATTAACCATGAAAGGATTTGTGAAAGCTAATGGAGTTTGTACCTTAATGCTCATCATTCACATTTCTGAATATCATGAAAACAGCCTCATTGGCCTCTTGTTTTTTTTAAATCAGCGTCAAGCTTAGTTTCATGTCTTGGGCCTCTTGCATTAGCATCATGCTGCAGTATTTGGGTTGCACACTTTTCCAGGGGAATAGTTGTTTTGGTTTTAGTTTCAAGAAAGAAAGAAATCCCTTCCCACTGGATTTAAATTGATGGAAATATTTCCATTGGTCTAAAGTTCCATACAAACTGAAGTTTTTTTTAAACAAAACATACTTTGGGACCAAATTTGATTCGGCAGCACAGATCCTTTAATGCAAGCCCTGATCAGACTGTCGTCCGATACTGCTGTAACGGCACAGTATAACATAGATGGACGCACGCACAGATAGATGGGTATATTGCTAATGACAGACAGATACTGGTTTTCCTCTGTCTCATAAGGTTGCCTGCTTCACTATGAAAGAATCGGAAACAAAACCCAAAATAATTTTTTGGGCAAAAATAATCAGCCTCCCAAATGCCAAACATTTCTCTCAAAACCCCAGACGTGTCCAAGTTCCTTTGGCCAATCAGTGGCTTTTTAACCATTTCTATCTCTCCCCCCCCGTTTGCTGTTTTCTTCCCGAGAAGGTGGAAAATCTATAATAGGCCACACAAATATGGTAATGGAAGCTGCAGCCCCTCTCTGAGTTGAGCTATCATTAGCCCCCATAATCAAAGCTCCCTGGAATTGTACCAGCTGCTGTAATTCACACCACTCACCCTTCATTAACATGGATGCTCGTTAGCCAAGCACTGAGACTAATCAATACTGCCATTAACGAACTATCCTGAATTAACGCATTGTAACCTGGCAGGCCTTAGGATCACGAAAAAGGTTTATTTTTTCCCTTTCCCAACCTATGTTGCCGTAAATTCCTAGGTCGGATTGGTGCCCTCTCCGGGGATGTGCACACAGCAAGTCTCAGAGCTTCGGTCAACTGACTCGGGCTGGCGGCTCGCACTCTGGGGCTAAAAAGAGCCATGTAGACATTCTGTTTGGGCTGGAGCCCAGGCTCTGAAACCCGGCAAGGGGGGAGGGTCTCAGAGCCGGGCTCCAGCCTCAGTGGGAATGTCTCCACAGCTGTTTTAGCCCCATCACGCAAGCCCAAGTCAGTTGACCTGGGCGCTGAGACTGGCTGCGGTGGTGGTTTTTTTGCAGTGTAGACGTATCCTTAGGTGTGTGTGGCGGCCGTATACCCATTCTGTTTGCCTGAGCTCCCTTTGCCGACTAACTTGCATGCTGTCTGAGGCCCTGATTCAGAAAAGTGCAGCATGTGCTTGAAGCGTCCTCTCTGAATCCAAGCCCAAACCACGAGGCTCCTGCCACTGGGCAACTCCTTGTCAGACAGCGCCTCATTCTCTCACATTGCAGCTTCCAAGAGACTTGAACCCCGGACGGGTGCAAAGAGGTGATGTGATGCTAGATTACCCCTGAATAAAGGGCTTTTTGCTCTGAAGAACCCCTTCCTTGCCCCCTGCCCCATTCTTCTCTGTAAAACACAGAAATTGCTTTTTGGCGATTTCCAGCTATGCGGCGTCACCAGTTTGCAGCCACCTCTGGGGTGGAGCGTGGCAGCAGCTTTCACAGTGCACAACGAAGCTGCACAATGGTTTGAGACAGGAAGTGAAGCACACTGCAAGCTGAACAAAAAGGGTGAGGAAATGGTAGCCTGATCTATTCGCATGGCCCTCGCCGCTGTAGTATCTGAGCCCTTCAGCATCACGAATGGATTTTTTCCTCATAACACTCTGGGAGGTAGGGAAATATTATCCCTATTTGAAAGATAAGGCACTAACACAGAGAGAGATTAAGTGACTTGACTGAGGTTACCCAGGAAATCTGTGGCAGGGCTGGGACTAGAAAGCGTTGTCTGAGCCACAGGCTAGTGTCTGAGCCACAAGGCTACTCTTCACCACTCAAGACTGGTGAGAGGCAGTCTCCTTTCCTTGCTACCACATTTCACCACTAACCGCTGGCATCTTCCCACAGCATCTTCCTGCTACGTGGAAAACAAAGCCAGTAGACACCCCAGAGTTGATTAACCCTCCATGGAAGCCACGTGCATTTGCTTCCTTCGTGCTATGTTTCTTAGGTGCCGTGACTCGACACAAAAATGTTATTTAAACAACATTCCCTTTTTGGAGCTGCGTCTGTTCCTGCAAGAAGTAGATGGGTCCCATGGCGCTTTCTGCACGGCCAGGGGCTATAAACCTAAGCCAAACTCCCACATATGCATTTGCGTTTTGCTGACCCACCCTGTGAATTAGTTTAGGGAAGCTGCTCTGCACTTTCCCTATAGAGCACTTGCCACTGTGGCTGGCGCAGAATGGCTGCCTCATGTTCCACCCCAGAAGTGGCTGCTTTTCAGCTGTGGGTGAGCAGTTCTCTATATCTTTACAATACTTTCTCTCTCTGTATATATGGGCACCTATCTCTATGGGTGAGAGGTAGAGATCCCTGGACCTGAACCAAACTCCCATGTCCGAAAGTGTTCGAACTCTGAATCCCATTACAAATCTGTATCCTGTGGCATCTATCTGTGCCCACACATGCTGATCTATCCCTATACATACCCATCTATAATAATAACAAGTATTATTATTTCCCTAAGAGTTTGCTAGGCACCTACAGAAATCTATCGTGTCTAAAGCAAAAAAAGGTACCCCAGGAACTGCAAGACACTTTCAATTCCTCCCCTAGAGGGGTGACCCCAGAGCCAAAGCTAATTAGGCTTTCTGGTCATCTACGACTCCCCTTCCAAACAAGACTAAAATAAAGTTGGTTGAAATTTTTCAGAGAATTTTTTCCCCAAAAATGGCCTTCTTAAAAAAAATAAACTTTTCACCCAAAATCAGTAACATTATCGAATTTTTCCATTTTCACTATATGTTTTACGGAACTTTTAAAAACTTTTCGCTATTTTTCTGAATGGTGCTTTTGAAATTGTTATGAGGATTTTTCCTTTACTCAAAAAAACCCACACCCAACATGGCTTCCAATACGAAAGCGCTGACTGCAATAAGCAAAAAATTTCAAAAATTATATCAATCCATTTTGGGGAGAAAAATAACGATCGCAGAAAATGCTGTGAAAAATGGGTCTGGTTTGAATCCCGTGAAACAGAAACAGCTGGGAGATTTGGGTGTGTTTTGCTACATTGTTCTCCCATTTCCCTACTAGGTCTAGACTAACGGTTTCCTGGGGACTGGAAGCTCTCTGGGGCAGTCTGTACAGCGCCTAGCACTGTGGGGTCCTGGCCCATGACTGGGGCTCTGCAGTACAAAGGAGGAAGAAGAAGGCTCTGACAGAGATTGTCAGTAATGATGACAAAGTGCCTTAGATTCCACAGTCAACCTGTGGAACTCCTTGCCAGAGGATGTTGTGAAGGCCAAGACTATAACAGGGTTCAAAAAAGAACTAGATAAATTCATGGAGGACAGGTCCATCAATGGCTATTAGCCAGAATGGGCAGGGATGGTGTCTCCAGCCTCTGTTTGCCAGAAGCTGGGAATGGGCGACAGGGGATGGATCACTGGATGATTCCCTGTTCTGTTCATTCCCTCTGGGGCACCTGGCATTGGCCACTGTTGGAAGACAGGATCCTGGGCTAGATGGACCTTTGGTCTGACCAAGTGTGGCCGTTCTTATGTTCTATGAACTATCGTGGATAGTTCTCTGAAGACGTCCACGCAGTGTGCAGAGGCGGTCAAAAAAGCAAACAGGATGTTAGGAATCATTAAAAAGGGGATAGAGAATAAGACGGAGAATATATTATTGCCCTTATATAAATCGATGGTATGTCCACATCTTGAATACTGTGGTCTCCTCATCTCAAAAAAGATATACTGGCACTAGAAAAGGTTCAGAGAAGGGCAACTAAAATGATTAGGGGTTTGGAACGGGTCCCATATGAGGAGAGATTAAAGAGGCTAGGACTTTTCAGCTTGGAAAAGAGGAGACTAAGGGGGGATATGATAGAGGTATATAAAATCATGAGTGATGTGGAGAAAGTAGATAAGGAAAAGTTATTTACTTATTCCCATAATACAAGAACTAGGGGTCACCAAATGAAATTAATAGGCAGCAGGTTTAAAACAAATAAAAGGAAGTTCTTCACACAGCGCACAGTCAACTTGTGAAACTCCTTACCTGAGGAGGTGGTGAAGGCTAGGACTATAACAGGGTTTAAAAGAGAACTGGATAAATTCATGGAGGTTAAGTCCACTAACGGCTATTAGCCAGGATGGGTAAGGAATGGTGTCCCTAGCCTCTGTTTGTCAGAGGGTGGAGATGGATGGCAGGAGAGAGATCACTTGATCATTACCTGTTAGGTTCACTCCCTCTGGAGCACCTGGCATTGGCCACCGTCGGTAGACAGGATCCTGGGCTAGATGGACTTTTGGTCTGACCCAGTACGGCCATTCTTATGTTCTAGATTCTGAGTTCCAACATCCGCACTGAAAAGACCTCGGACATCTCTCTCTCCTGTATAGCAGGCCCATAGGTCCTTATGGTCTAATGCGCTTATATCTTCCCCTTAGACCTGGTCTCTGGACAAGGTGATAGCAAGCTCTCGTCACTGACAGTCCATCTTGTTGCCTTCTCCCACGAATCCAGCCCTGCCAAGCGATAGACCCACAAGGTACAAATCGGAGCCCCGCTCTTCCTGGCTTGCAGTGTGGCGCCATGAGGAACTGGGAAACGTAGGAACTGCCATACTGGATCAGACTGGGTTTATCTCAGTCCAGTGCCTGACGACCATCTTTCCTCTTGGGGCCTTCCTGGAAGGCCACGCCCAAAGGGTAATGATGAGAAACTGGATTTCTGCCCACAGACCCTTCACTTGCAGAATCCATTCCCTCCCTTGTTCCCTTCCATGCAACAGCTACTGGTCTGTGCACCGCTAGCAGCAATGGTGAGAATCCTCAAGCTCAAATGTCACTAGCATGCAGATGCCACACACCTCTTCCTGTCACTCACAGCCCAGGATAACATACCGGGCACCCAGCTGTCTCAGTGTCCTGCCCAGAGCGGCATGGGGACATAGATGATGGAACTGGGGGGGGGGGGGGCTGGCTTGAAGCGGTTTCCATCCTATACAGGGGTTTACAGTTTGGTTCAATGGATGAGGAAGAGGCAGCTAAAGCAAAACCCAGTCGAGATCGGTCCCTGCTGCAAAGAGCTGCCATCGGGCCCAGGAGAGCTGAGGTGTTTACTCATCTCGGAAAGGTCCAGGCGCCGTATTTCAAATGGAGCTAAAAAGAGCCCTAATCTCCTGATGCTTCGCTAAATCCAGCTTCGGCCTTTGATCGCCAGCTGCTCCTGCACCTCCGGGCACCATCCGCCCCGCAGACCCCACAAGCAACCAAAAGCCAGGACCTCAGAGTTCCTGAGCTAAGGGAGGAAAGTCCCAGTGGACACAGGCTCTGCAGCTGTTAACATCTGCCCCAGTGGGTAAAGCTCATGAGCCAGGACTCCTGGGTTCTAATCCTGATGCTACCACTGATTTGCTCTGAGACATTCTCCTGTCTCTGAGTGGTAGCCGTGTGAGTCTGTATCACCAAAAAGAATGAGGAGTCCTTGTGGCACCTTAAGAGACTAACAAATTTATTTGAGCATAAGCTTTCGTGGGCTACAGCCCACTTCATCGGGTGCATGCTCTGTCTGTGCTTCAATGATCCCCATCTATAAAACACAGATAATGACACTGTCCTGGGGTGAGAGTGGAGGTTGTGAGGCTTAATTCGTTTATGTTTGCCCAGTGCTTTGAGACCCTCGGAACACAACACAGTAATACCCCCGGAGAGGGGCAGATTTTACCCCTGCTCTGGAGGGCCCTGGAGAGAGGTCTTGCAGATCTGTCATTCCTCATCCTTCCTGTGGCCCTTTCCACCCCCGGAGTGCCACAGACAGGGACTTCCCACCTCAGCCCAGAAATCCTGGTACCTCAATCCATGAAGGCACCAAAGGCAACAAGCTACAGTCGCCTCTCCCCCCCCTCCCCTCCCCTCCTCCTCCCGGGCTGCCTCTTACAGCCTCTGGCTACACAGAGATCAGAAATGTTAGATCTTTCTTAACATCTCCTGCCAGTGCTGTCAGTGGCCCTCTCCAGAGTACCAGGCCTCTGTTATGTAAACACAGCACATCCGCTGTCAAAGATTACCCCCCAAAAAAGGCTCATTTGCACATAAAAGCAGCCTCTGCACTAGTTTCGGGCACTGTGGCATGTAAGGAAGACTGTAGGTTAAACTCAATAATAAAGCAAGGCGGTGGAGAGACTTTTTTCCCCTCCCCACCTAATCCCCGTCTATAAATATTGCTTGACTAGCCGACAATTGAATGATACGTGCAATCGGCTTTCAGGAGTCCGGGGTGAGGCCGGGACCGGGCACGGTGCCCATCTCAATAGGCACGAAGAATGGACAGGGGCTGGCACAAACTGGCTTTGCTGGGGAATAAAGGGGATGAGCAGCTGGGTCCACAACTCAGGCAACAGCCTGGGCAGCTGGCCATGGTGACCACCGGGTCATACCAGCCGTGTGATCAGGCACAGCATGGGCAAAGGGGTTTCCATCACGCCACACTGCCCCGCCCCTCGATCCCCTGCGATGCACCTCAATCCTGACCCGCAACCCCCCTGCTCGGCTGCCGCCACTCCGTGTTATTCCAACCCTGGGCTCCCCCGACCCCAGATCCACCAATGTCCCTCATTTCTGCTGTTCCATCCCGGGCTCTCCCACACATAGATGTGCCAATGTCTCTTAACTGCGACCTGCAGCCCCCAACCCCACCCCGCTATTCCAGTCCTGGGCTCTCGGCCAATTCCCCAGACACTGTGATCGGTATCCCCTGCACCTCGCCTCCCATTTTAGATCCTCCTGGGGCACTTTCTTCCCATATTTTTAACCATTCATACATGCACCATTCCCAGATCCCCTGGGAGCTCCGAACCCGAGAACAATCTAAATCATTGTATCCGGTTCGTGGCCAGTCAATTCTGTGCTGTCCCCACTCCCCCCACCCCCGTTCTTTACTGACCTGTGGGTCGCTCCGTTGGATTACGAAGCACCAGCCGATAGCAGACTACGGGTATTGCTTTCCGCGGCTGACCTGTAAGACTCAGGCGGCTGCTCCTGCCAGTAAGTACCACGGAGCAGCTCTCCCTACCCAGCCGGCCAAACTGATCTCACTCACGCTTACTGGTGACTTGGAATAACACCAGTCTAAATACACACAGGGAGCTGCTTGTCTCTTTAATCGTAAATACAGTGAAATATTTGATTGCTGGCCTGTGTCAGTCCAGCTCACAGAGGAAAACGTTGTTGTTTATTTTCCTCCTCGGGATCGAAAGGCTTTAGGGATTACAAATGCCACCCTGGCTTGCCCCGCTACCTCGCTGACACCCCACTGCACCAGGCCCATAGTCCGGGGATGGGGCCAGGCTGGGGGAATCCAGGCTGACTTGCTCAGAGGATGGCATCAGCCATTTGTATGTGAAGTCGGGATCCTTGCAAATTGAATCAGATCAGAAATTCATTGTCAGAAAGACGGCGGCTGGGAAGTTTAATGATAATTGTGTTAGCGCCGTCAGCTGCGTTTCCTCGTCTCCCTGCCATTCCTAGAGAGTCCGAGATGCACAGAGGGACGGGACAAGGCACAGGGCGAGAGAGATGCAGCTCCCGGAGCAGTGTGAGGCAGTGGTCAGAGCCGGGGGCTGGGAAGCAGGAACTCCCGGGTCCTGATATTCCTGCGCAGGGGGACTAGACAGGCCGAAGTGCAGCTGGAGACCAGTGTGTCTTGCAGACCATCCCCTGGGAAAGGCGAAGAGGGGCGGGTGCGTTGCCAGCGAGGGGAATGGCTCAGAGCGTGGCAAGGGACGGGGGACGGTGTAGGAGGCATTGCAAACGCAGGTAGCCAGATGGCTCGGGAGAGGACAGGGACCGAGGTGGCAGAAGGTGTTTACTGTGGCAGCTGACTGCAAGGGTTAGGGAGAGGGCTGGGGGCCGGGGGGGGGAAGGGGCTTTGGTTTAAGTCCCCCTCCTTGCCTCAGGACACATGCACACACGCCTCCATGTGCACGTGCCCCCACACGTACACCTCCTCGCACACCCGCGCAAATACACACCCGTATGTGCATGCACGTTCACACACACCCCTCGCACGTGCACGCTTGTACATGGGCCCCGGCCCACACCCGCGCACATGGGCTCACGCCTTTGCACGGGCGCCCACAACCAGGTGCAGGCTCCCAAGGCCACACACACACATACTCACGCCCCTGTCCACACACGCTCACAGGTGTGGCGCTCGCACATGCACGCAGCCTGGGGGCGCTGCAAGGGCACTGCCGCTGCACGCGCCCTGCTGCCTGAGCACACGGCCCCCCCTGCTGCTCAGTATGGAAAGGGGCAGAGGGCCTCACCCCAAGGAAGATCCAGGGGACAGAAAGCTGGACATATCAGTGACAGGACTGATCAATTTCAGGCTTCACCCGTGAGATCTGGAGTAGCCCCCATATGGACCACATGGACCACATTGGGCCCAGCTCTTCCCTGCATGCTGGCCCCCTCGTCTGCATCTAGGGCAGATAAAGGGTCTCGAGGGTATGTCTGATTCATGCCCGCCCCATCGCCACCCCTCCCCAGCCTCTGTACTGGCTCGGCCCAGCTTCCTCATGCTGCATGCCCTAATTAACATGTCTGGCAAGGCAGGCGGGCGCTGATAGCTGGCACCGGCTGGGAGCTGCTGGAGTTTATCTACCGGAGGCAGGCGGGGGACCCCTCCCGGCCACAGCTGCTCAGCACCGAGCAGCATCTCACTAGGAATCCATCAGGAAAGGGAGATAAGGGAGCAGGTTTTGGGACGGTCCAAAAATGGGGGGGGGGGCCCACAGGTAAACAATCCGGCTGGAAATCAATAATTAGTGCCCCAACACAGGGGCTGCCCTCGTTAATGCTGCTCTAATGGGCCCATCCCTGGAGCTCCAAGGCTAGTGCCCAGCTGGGATGATCCCTGACGATGCAGAGCCCGTGGGCTATTCGGACTCGCACCAACGTTAACAGGTGCGGGGCTCCTGGATTGGGAGGGGGACGCAGACACCAGAGGAGGGATCTCATGGACGCTAGGCCACTGCTGGCCCTGGGACACACACATGACCCTGCCAAGCCATCTCTGATCTCCACAGCAGGCTGGAAAAGCAAAGCACTGCCTGGAGACATGGCCAAAGCTCTTTGCCAAATGCTGCAGAGACACTGAGCCAGGCTGGCAATGCAACCCACACACAACAAAACTGTCGAGTCACATGTGCATAGGGAAGGGAAATACAGCGCTGCACCTAGATGGAGTTCCTGAGTCCCAGGCCTGACCTCCATCCTCTGGTCCCCACTGCTTCCCAGCAGCCCACCTATAACCCATCATCCAGGGCCCAGCAGATCCAGGGAGAACTCACGGCCCTCCCAGACCCGTAACGACCAAGTTCCCCTCATTCAGCAATGCCAATGCCCCCTTTGCCAGCGCTCTGGCTTGTGCTGTACAGAGCCGTGCCAGCTCCTCTGTGTTCGCTCCAACTAGCAGCAGCTTTGGGGGACAAGCAGAAAGGGAGAAGCCAGGATGCACTGAACTGTCTATGGTCTCAGTGTGCTCGGGGCTATACATACAGACAACCCAGAGACAGACCCTGCCCCAAAGAGCTCACAGTCTGGGATTTAGACAGTAAGCACCAGGGCCCTGATTCAGCAAAGCACTTAACATTCAGCCTATGCTTAAGCCCCTACCCCGCTGAAGTCACTTACGCACCTGCTGAATCAGGGCTTAGTGAGTAACGCAGACAAGAGGGGAGAGGTCGAAGTAGCCGGGGAGACGGGTGTGACGGCACAGGTTAGTAGCGTAAGGGTCTCAGAAGCGGCCTGGCCATCCCACTGATGTTCTGGATCCTCTAAAGGAATTTAAAAAAATATCCTCCTGACTGGATCCCTGGGTAAAAACTACCTCTACCCTAGGATGAAGTGGGATTTGGATCCATTTATGGCAAAGAAAAGATCTAGCTCCTACTCTGAACCAGGAGACCTGGGTTCTAATCCCTGCTCTGCCACTGACCTGCTGGATGACCCTGGTCAAGTCACTGCCCCGTTCTGTGCCTCAGTTTCCCCTCCAATCTTTTCTCTGTCTCATCTATTCAGACAGTGAGCTCTTTGGGACAGGGGCTGTCTCTTACTGTATGTCTGTGCAGCACTCAGCACAGTGGGGCCTCAATCTTGATTGGGCACTACCATAATACGAATAATAAGTAACAGTATTCCATCTCGCTTTGTTTTAAGCACATAAACGAACACGGCTGAGAGCGTGTGGGGTTTATTGAGGCTGATCTGATGGCCTTCTTCATACTTATTTGGCCTATGAGCTACTGATTGAATTTGGGTCTCTCCCTGAGAGTGAGCGATTTGTTTTCGTCCATGTTAGTGGATACGACACAGATAAGATGCTCCCATTACAGACAAAGCTGTTAGGGACGCGCGGCGATTGCTCTCCGCTGGCTGATGCTGCTTTTCATTTTTGATTATTTCATTTGCTGGTTTCTTTATTGTCGGGAGGTCTTTTGTCACGGTTGGTCACTGTGGGAGGCGGAGGGGCAGCGTGTTTCACGGGTGACATTTTAACCTTGTAACACTTTAATTCGAAGGGAATTTCAAAGGAGCGACAGGAGCGGTTTCTAAATGTGTTGGCCGTCAAATGTGCCCTGCGGTAACTTGATCGGCAGGAAACAGAGAAAGCCATCCCGGGCCCAGAGCTTTGCAATCAGACGGGGGAAATCAGCTGCCTAAAGGCTCTGCCTAGCAAGGCGTGGTTATGTCAATGGGAGTTGATGGAGATAGCTAAACGGGTCGTTCAGTGGATAGATAAGTGGATGGACAGATAGTGGGGTATGTATAACAGATAGACAGACAGACAGACAGTAGTATATGTATGTATTTATGATAACTAGATAGATGCGCATGTATGACAGATAGATTGTCTGTCTGTCTGTCAGTCAGTGGGAGTTGGTAGCACTCAGAGCCTATCAGGAATGGGCTCCCATTGTGCAATTTTCTCCCTGGGCGCAGGCAGTGGCATCCCTTCCTGACCTGCCCAGGTCTACGGCCTGCTGCACGGGGGCCCCTGCACCCCTCTTGCAATCTCAGCTGTTCCCCCTTCTTTGCCTGTCCGGTCCAGCTGTGTTTTATGGAGCAAGGCCCATGCTGCTGAGCCCCCTCCCCGCCCCCTGACTCATCCCCTGAGGTCACAGCCGTTGCAAGCCTCCCTGCAGGGCACTGTGGGAAGAGTAGGATCGCCCCTCCCAAGCTCAACACCCCCTCCTCGGGCAGAACAGCCTGTGTCCCAGCCTCTTGCTTGGCAACTCAGAGTCACACAGACTGAGACAGGAGGGGGGTGCACACCATTCCAGCCGGGAGGGGGAGGTATGGGGCAGCCCCTCCTACCGCAGCTGAGGAGAGGAGGGGGAGCGTCCCTCTCCTCAAAGCAGAGGAGGTGCATCTGTGCTCCCTTACCCCCGTTACGTCTCCCCTGGAGCTGCTGCTCTCAGGGACACAGCTGGCTCGTCTCTCTCTGCTCCAATCTCTCTCCCTCTCTATATTCCCAGCCGGTTACTGGCACTAAGGCCTCTCCCCTCATGCCCTGGGGTCCCGTGGGGCTGGCACTGGAGAGATAAGAGAGGCCTGGGTGAGACCCCACTGCAGCCCCCCCCCCCCCCCCCCCCCCCCCCCCCCCCCCCCCCCCCCCCCCCCNGGTGTCGCCAGGATCTCCGCCCCCATGAACTATTCGCGGGGGACAGAAGGCTTCCACCCCCCACCCCCTCCCATGTCTGCCCCGTCTCGGTGCTCGACCCGCCCCGGGGAGACAAGCTGGGTGTGAGTGAGGCGCTGACGTCCCAGGGGCTTTCGTTACATCTGCTAGGCCCCTGGAGCATCAAACAGGGCCGAAACCCCCTCCCCAGTGGCCTCCGCTGCCCAGGACACTCACGGGGGCCCTTGCTTGGGGCCACTGCTGGCTCCTGGGTATCCCCTCCCATGCCCTAGACAACTCCATCATCTCCCCGCCAACCCGCACCATCCCTCCTCCCCGCTCCCTCCCATCACAGAGCCTGGCAGCCCAGAGCTGGGCTCCTCCTCCTATCCCCCCATCTCCCTGCCAGCGGCACACCCTTCGGCTGTCCCTCCACCCCACCCCACCCCACCGGCCTCCCTCGCATCTCGAAGGGGAAGTGATCTGAGCCCGGATGACCCCCAAATCCAAAGGACAATGTGAGACTTGCTTCCGAGCCCTGATGTTGATGGACTGCACAGCCAAAGGAGCCGTAATTTGTCAGGCCAGCCCCTGACAGCTCCCTTTGACGGGGTCCCGGGGGGGGGGGGGGGGGGGGGGGGGGGGCCNAATGATGCCAGTTTCCTTTGCCTCTCTCCCCCTCCCTCCCTCCCCCCGACCCCGTGCCCAGACTTCCTGCCCACACATGCCCTCCCCCACCCACACTTGGAGAGTTGTCTAAGGGTTGGTGAAACCGATGCCTTCAGGGGGTGTTGGTAAGCAAGGGGGAAGGTTGGCCATATGTCACTGGGGTTTGCAACCCCGAACGACACTGGATTCTAGAATATTTCCCCTCCACCTGTATGTCTGACACAGTCTGTCCCAGAGACCCGCCGGGCACCCGGAGCAGCAGAAGCCAAGCCCTTTGTTACTGACCCCAAACCACATTGCTTTCGCCTCTTACTGCCCGCAAAGGAGGAAAAACAGATGCCACCTCCCGCCCCATTGCCCCTGTCAGTCGGCTGGTCGGGAGCCCACACACGGCCCTTTGGCGTCAGCCGCTGTTCCTGTTACCCCCAAAAAGTCATCTCAAAGTTTGCTGAACTGAATGCGCGCGCAGGGCAGCGTGCGCGAGAACCCCGGCATGTGCGTGTATGTGCATCGGTGGGTGGGTGTGAGCGTGCGCGGGTGAGAACCTGGGGGTGTCTATGTCTGAGCCTGCGTGGGGGTACAGGTGTGACGTGAGCGTGGGAGGGTGCACGGCTGTGTAGGCGTGTGGGATCCGGTGCAGGGTGGGTATGTGCGGGAGAGAGGGGGGCTGAGGGTGGACATGTGGGAGAAGAGGCTGCAGTTGTTTGCGGTACCACGGCAGAGTGCTTTAAGTGCCAGCCAGCCAGCCCGCAGGTCTGGCGCGCTGTGCTGAGGAGCTGATAACTGGATGATAGGTCTGTGTTAATGGAGAAAATCCATTTAGGTTCACTCGATACTCTCCCCACAGGCTTTCATTACACCTCAGGGGTCCGCGGTGCACTATACCCTGATATGGGTAAACTGTGCAATCCCAGATCAAATCTCCACCGTTTATCTGTCTCTCTGCAGAGGCTCGAGAGGGAAGCAGAACCTGCCTGTTGTGGCGTTTTAGCCCTAAACTCGCAGCCGTAGGAGGCGAAAGCAACATTAATATCCCACTGGGGTTTGGCACATGCCCTGCTCGCCTGAAAGAAACGCCAGAGCTGGTCCATTACAGAGGGCGTCTGGCTGGTAACGCCAGCGCCTTCAGCACAGGGTGGGTGGGTGCCGGGACAGGGAGACGGACCCACGCTTCTGCCCACAAAGGAGACCCTGGCCCTCCTGGGAAGGAGGGTTTCCCATCATCTAAACAAGAGGCCTGGAGAACTGGGGGGGAGTCAATAACAACGAGAGAACCAGAACCCTGGATCCAAACACCCTGAACCTCTGGAGGAGTCTGGACCCAGATCTGAATGTAATGGCACTGACCACAGGACTTGGCTAGGGAAAGGGTAGTCAAATGCCATGCTTCCGGGCTCAAACCCATCACCTGTAGCCATCAGGAAGGAACACCCCCAGCCTTAATCCATTGGCCAGGTGCGTTATGTGTGGGTGGCATGAGGGAACACAGCTTGCCCCTTGCTAAAGCATCGGGCGTCGGCTGGATGCGCAATGCTGGACGAAAGGCATCGAGCTCTGATGCAGTGCAGCAAACAGCATGCTCTGACCCGCACAGGGATTTGGGAACTTCCTCTGAGTCACACACGTTGTAGTCTAGCCCCCTGCACTGGCATGGCACCACACAACACGCTGGTGGTTTTATTTTGCCTACCCTCTGTCACTCAGCATGCCCCCACAGTGCTCCCCAGCGCTAGACAACAGCAGCAAAGGGAGACAGATGAGACACATAAGAAGCTGTAAAAGCTAAAGAGAGGGATCAAGGAGGAGGGGTACAGCAAGGCTGTTCCAGGGGCCAAGGGGCTGCAAAGGAGAAGGCTCTTGTGCCCAGAGCAGGGAGGCACAAGGAGAAGGTCGGTGCTAGATGAGCAGAGGGGGAGCAAGGAGTGACAAGGCGGCTTGGTTCCTCCTGTCCCATACCCCGGTGTAAATCAGCAGTCAATCCCTCCAAAGCCAGTGGAGCAAAGAGAGAGGCGAATCGCGCCCAGCACACATCCGCGGAGGGGTATAAAAACAGTGCGGGATGCTCTGAAACGGATCCGACACACAGCGGGAGCTGCGCAAGGACGGAGTGGGTGTGAACTCTGGGCCACACCCCCAAAGGGAGCAGGCAGTGGTCTTTGCGGAAGGCCAAGGGACCATTAGGCCCCTGTTGGGACACGGGGAAGAAAATGGGTTGATGAGCTGTGAACAAAAGTAAAATAATTACGGAGAGCTCCCAGCTCACCCCCCGCCCTTGTCCTTTCTGTTTAAGGCTGGTTAATAGCTAGTGTTCTCTGGTTAGGCCTGAATGACATTTTCAGAGTTATAATAACTGAGCTATTACTTGCTGTATTGATGCATTCCCCCTGCCGGCAGCCTGCTCATCCCAGCCCAGCGCAGAGCAGCCAGTTAAAGCTCCTTTAGTCAATATCAGTTCTATTTTTCATTACTCCCTGGAAATGTGGCTCTTGGAAGCTCATCCGTCATTCAATTATGCCCTGGTTCAGTCCTATCATACACGTGTCATAAAGTTCCTCAGATCTGAACTGCTGTTAATTTTCTGCGCCGTCCCAAGGGGATGCCCGGTACGTGCTTGGAAAGTAACCAGTGAGCCCAGGGCATGCCGGGTACTGAGGGTGGTTTGGGGGAAGGAAGGGAACTCAGAGTGGGAATGCCAGGCACGGAGAGGGGCCGGGGGCGAGTGGGGAAGGGGCCAGTGTCGAGCGTAAGGGATGCGGTGTTTTTTTGTCTGCCGGCTTGCAACCAGGGGCAAAGGTGGTTAGCGAGCTCAGAACCCCCACTTCGCAGAACAGCGGAGGCATCTCGGAGCGCGTGACCTTGCCAGTGCAGGCAATTTATTCCTCTGGCTGGTTTCTTCTTTTATCAGGTGTTGGTTTAACAGGGTGGGTTTTTCCCCCCCCTCCTCCCTTCCCCTTTAATCCTTCCAGCATCTGTGTACAGCACGTCTGTACACAGAATAATCACCTGCCTGGCAGATTTGTCACTTCGCCAGATGTAATCGGGGAACGTATTTTTTTTTTTAAACCTCATTTTCTGTTTCTTGGAAGCTGAAGCTCCCGGGTAGCAGGCTGATGTCACTGAAGGTTCCTGCTCTGGGTTATTTCTTTCCTAACCCAGGGGCCTGTTTTGTTTTGCTTGGTTCTCCAGCTGGGTTTTGACTAAAGAACTAGAAAGAATTGCAGGGCAGCAGCACGCAAGGCGGATTTTGAACCCAGTACCCTGCTGGTTCCACACCCCTTCACGCAGGAATGTTTATTGTCTCTCCAGTTTTCGAGTATGTTTATTTCCGCCTCTGCTGCCGTGTGTTCCACTTAATATCCCCTAGCGTGTTTAAAATGCCATTCTAACTCATTAATCCGCACAAGAGGAACTTACCAAGCCTGCCTTATAGGGGGAAACCGAGGCTCGGAAGGGAGAAGTGACTTGCCTGAGGTTGACAAGTCAGTGGTAGGGCTTGGGAGCAGAATGCAGTGCGTATCAGTGTCTGTATCAGAGCCATTCCTCCAGGCCACATTGCCTTCCATTTCTCCCGTTTAATCCCTTCTGTGCTTTAACGATCTGCACTGAAGAGGCGTAGAGTGCTCTATTCTTCTTATCGCAGCACTCGGTCACAGCCCAGGCCCGCACTGCGCTAGGCGCTGTACAGACACAGAACAAAAAGACACTGTCTGCCCACAAGAGCTTCCAGCCTAAGCATAAGACAAGAGACAACAGATCAGCGGGGGAGTCCAAGGAAACACAGGGACTGTCCTGGTGAGCATGACAGGCAGGGATCTCCGCGCACAAGCAGGGTGGATAAAAATCGGTGATTTGTTCAAAAAGAACCAATCCAATTTTTTAATTTTATTTAAACGATTGAGAGTTTTTCTTTTTAAAAATCAGCCTGCTTAAAATGAAATCTGAATTTGATACAAAATATGTTAAGGCCTAAACTTAGTACGATTTAGCTGTAAATGTGAAACCAGCTTTTAGAAGAGAAGTTTATGTATCCAAAACATTTGAGGTTATTTTGTTTAATAAAAATAAGTTTTATATGCGGTTTTGTGGGTTGAATTAAATTCCAGTTTCCATCCTAATGCAGCTTGACACAGATCATGAGGAAAAAGTTAACTAGCTAGTAAGTAAACAATATATCATTTACCATCTTCTAAAAATGCACAATTCAAAGAATCTGAAAATGTTACGCTATGTAATTGCTTAAACAGACCTATATAGTTATAGTGTACGCTCCTAGATAGCAAATAGATGTACCAAATCTAGTGAAAAGGCTTTATTTAGTTATAAATCAACATGTTTTAGTGATTATCTCAACCCACGAGAATGCACCTTTCTTTAGAAAATAACTGAAGTACAAATGGAAAAGTTGATTCAAATCCATGACTTCAACCGAGACTTTCCACTTGGTGATTTAAATCGCTTGGACTTAAATCAGTCCACCCAGGCACGCGCTGGCTAACCGCTGCAGCTGAAGGAGGAGGACTGGGGGTCAGGACTCCTGGGTTCTGTCCCAGCTCTGGGAAGGGGCTGTGTTCTGGTGCAGGGTTTCTCAACCTGTGGGTTGCAATTGGCTCCCCAGAATGTGTCAAAGGGTGACGTGGGAGGTTGGGGTCCTGGGATGGAGGGGAATGCAGAGCTCACCCTACATTCACCCCGCAGAGGGCCGCTGCAGCTCTGGTCCCGCAGCGCTCTCAGTTTTGGCCCAGCCACTGCTCCATCATGATGATGGGGGGCCGGCTGGGCCAAATTTGGTGGAACGGCATTGCAACCCCACGCTCCCGGTTGCAACTCCACCCACACACATTTGGCCCAGCCACACCCCCACACCCCCAATCATCATGGGTCCGGAGCCTGAAAGGGTTGAGAAGGGCTGTTCTAGGGGGTTGAGAAGTGGACCCGGAGTCAGGACTCCTGGGTCCAGGGGCGCTGAGGGGGCTTGTGCAGCTTACTCCCCCTGCTCCAATTCTACCTCCACCTGACTCTCATGAGCCCGGGGTGTAATGTGCTGTGGGTGTGAGAGATCATGCTGCCCCCTAGTGGCTGGTCCGCAGGCATGAGATAAGTCCTAATACTAACTGCTGCCAGAGATTCACGGTAAAACCAAGTGGTTCAAAACGTTGGGGGTTCTGCTTTTTGACCCTTTCTTCCCCTTTTTTCCAGTCGTTTTGCCACTCAAGAGGGGAGGGGAGAAAGGGCTAAAAAGGAAAAATCAAAACCTGACGATGTTTCTGTTTTCATTGTAAAAATGCTGAAAGTTTGGGAGAACAAACAAACATTTTCCGAAAGAGGCCACTTTTCAACAACAAAATGTATTCGAAAAATCCCAATGGGTTCCAGTCGGGAGCCTCCCCAGTGAAAGGACACTGCAGACCAAGCCCTCAGCTGAACCACATCAGCATGGTGCTGTGTTAGTCCGGGCCAACGTACACAGGCTGAGCACCTGCGCCGGTTAAAGCAGATCTGGAGAAGTAATCGCTGGTGAGATGAGTCCTTAAAAAAATACTACAGCAATCCAAACACCACAGCTCACATTAGTGTCACGGCAGGATTTGAGCCACTACAGTAGCATTTTCACTATATACTCTACCCTGTTTTATTCTTTTATTATATACTTAATACTCTGTTTTTTTAACTACAGAACACGGCGGTATTTTTACTATATACTTAACAACGTGAGATTTTGCCACTGTGTAAGTAAAGTGCTTAAGTACTATTGCGATCTGCACTATAGAAAACCCACAGGTAACAGATATTACTATTCAGTAGTGATATTAACAGATAACAGATATTATTATTCGTATTACAGTAGTGCACAGCGGCTCAGACGGAGATCAGGAACCATTGTGCCAGGCGCTGCACACACACATAGTACAAAAACCCCAAACCTCTCCCAGAAAGCGATTACAATCAAAATAGAATTGACCAACAAAGCTCCTCGAGGCAGGGACTGTTCTGTTCTGGGGTTGTACAGCACCTTGCACAGTGGGGTGCTGGACTGAGGCTTCCAGGCGCTACTGCAATACAGATAATAGTAAAGGAAGGGTCATGTTGTAGATGGGGACCTGAGGTCCAGAGAGATGCAGTGACTTGACCAAGGTCACACAGGGGGATCTAGCAGGGCCAGGAATGTGGGTCACTGCAGCCCTCACCAAAAGACCATCTTTCTCGTAATACATGCATGATCAAAATTACAGCACTAATTCCATAGGGTTGTTTTTTTCTCCTTGCTACCTATTTCAATGTGCATTAAAAATCCGACAGGGTATTGACTACTGTAACCTTGCAGAATCATTGACTACAGATGTAGTACTCTGGTATTTTTAACAGAGGAGCATTTTTTAATAAGGGAGGTGCATGTGTCCTTGCAGAAATGTTAGGAGCTTCCAACACCACCTCTGTTTTCAGACTGAAAAAATAAAACCCCTGAAGATGACACTGGTCCTGTCTCCCCTCTAAACTTTTAATTGTTTTTGCAGTCCAGGAGTGTCCAATCCATGGACCAAATCACAGCATTCCCCATACCTACCTCCTGTTCAGTGTGGCCCAGTGGACAATGAACTGCCTTGAGATACAGTACAGACAGGTTCAATTCCTGGGCCCAACACTCAACGTCCCCATCTATTCAATGGGGCCAGTGGCACTTTGCAGCATACCCGGAGCTACGCGGTGTTTTTATTCCACAAGCCCGTGGCCAGGCAGTGTTCATGTAGGCCCTGAACTACAAACAGGCTGCAGACCGGCTGATCTCTACGGGGCACATGTCTGACTGTGAGCCGCATCAGGGCCTTCATTGTCAACTCCCGCGATTAGAAAATCGGAGAAAAAAATCCTCTGGTTGCCATCCCCTCCCTGCGCCTCTGCAGCTGCTGTAATCATGAGAGTTACCTCTCAGTGATGCAGATCCTTCCATCCACACGGCTCCCAAAGTGCTTTCTAAACACTATTGATCGTGCACTTTGCCCACGCGGCAGGGCGGCCTCCTCTGGGGCGGAAAGCAGCCAGAGTTTAAGAGCCTCACCCACACTTCTCTGTAACTGCAGGGAGAAACTAGCTCGGGAGAATGGGATGATGTCAAGTGGAATCTGACCGAGAGGCCAGGGCTCACACCCAGCACAAAGTGCCACGGATACTGGTGACGTCTATCCAAGTGCCTAGGCAGCACCTGTTCTCGCAGCATCTGTGCACCGCACACACTAATGCATTTAGAGGCCGGGCTGTTATCCCCATTGTACAGGTGGGGAAATGAGGCAGAGAGAAACTAAGCCCAAGGTCACCCGGGATGGAGCTAAGAATTGAGCCCAGCTCTCCTGAATCACAACCCAGCCCCCTATTCATTGGGCTGCCCTTCCTCCCTGAGGGACCAGCACCGTAATTTAACAACTCTGAAAGATGGGGGCAGCATTGGTGTAGCCATGTTGGTCCCAGGACATTAGAGAGACACGGTGGGGGAGGGAACATCTTTTACTGGACCAACCTCTGTTGGTGAGAGAGACATTTGAGCTCCATAGAGCTCTTCCTCAGGTTTGGGAAGGTAACCAGTGTCACCGCTCAACTTAGCTCCAATGAGCTGACCGCAGCTGTGCTGATCTACGCCAGCTGAGAACCTGGCACATTTCCCTCGCCAGCCACAACGGCCAAGGTCTTCCTTAGACGTCTCCCTGACCCCGTGTGGCTAACAAAAGGCAGAGCCGGTCACCCATTCTCCCACCTCCCCGGCCTGCCCAGCCGCCTCCCCTTGCCAGCTGGAGTCCCTCCTAAATCATCAATCCCTTAAACTCTTTTCTCGCTCTCTTTTAAAACACAAGCAAGACTTACGGTTCCACATTTGGACACGGCTAATGACTGGCCTAATTGATCTCCGACGAGCTTCTTCTCTCGCCTAGTGATCGATGCTGGAACCGGTTCAAGGCTTTTCGAAAAGTCATTTCTCACTCCCTTCCCCACCCCAACCCTGCCCCCCCTCCCTGAATAGAAAGGCTCATTGATCAGGGGCGGGATCAATACAATAGGAAATAATTAAAGGGAGGGTGGCAACTCCGGCAGAAATTTGAACACGGGGCTGCAACAGCCAGGGGACCCTCCCGCACCCCTGGGCTCTGCTGTCCTTGAGCACTGACACTTTGCTGCCTGGGGGGCGAGGGGGGAGGCGGGTGGGCAGGCAGGCTGCCAGGTTTGACACAGCCTTAGGACAGCAAAGCCACCACCACCCAAACTTGGTCAAATGGGACAATGCAGGATTCCCTCCAGCTTCGGCTCAGCGTTTGCTTTAGTCAAACACAAGCGATTGGGCTCAACACAGGAGTAACGGGGGAAATCCCCTGGCCCGTGTTAGGCAGGAGGTCAGACTAGACCAGCGAATGGTGCTTTCTGGCCTTGCAATAGATGAAATTGACCATGAAACTAAAGCCAAGCCTTGCCTGGCTTCTCAACCCTCTTCCCAGAGCGACATCAGCTGGTGGAGCTGAAATACCTTGTCCGTAGTATAAAATGTACCCCCCGGCTAGCCACCAGCACGGCTCCAGGAAGGAGTGCAGGCATAGGCAATGCCCTTCGCTTGCCAACTTCCGTGGTGCCCTTATAACAGATCAGTCTATTGTAAAATGAGCCACATACCATAATGGGCTAGTGGATAAGGTGCTATTCCTGGCTCTGCTGGGTGACCTGGGGCAAGTCATTTCCCCACTTTCTGCCTCAGTTTCCCCTCCCCACGCCTTTGCCTGTCTTATCTCTTTGGATTGTACGCTCTACGGGTACGTCTACACTGCAGTCAGAGGCGTGACTGCAGCACATGTGGACACATCCGAGCTAGCTTTGATCTGGGTAGTTCGGGTACCAAGAGCAGGGAAGCCGCAGCAGCCCTGGTTGCCTGACTATGTACCCAGGCTCCCTGGCTGGCTTGTGCGGCTTCGGCTCCACTGCTGCTCGTACCCAGGCTAACTGGATCAAAGCTAGCTCGGGTCTGCCCACCCATGCTACAGTCCCACCTCTGACTGCAGTGCAGACGTACCCTTTGGGCAGGGCCTGGCTTTCCCTGTTCGTCTGTGCAGCACCTAACACAACGGGGAGCTGAGCTCAGTTTGGGGTTCTTGTCATATGAATAATAAAAATATGATGCTACAGATCCATGTGGCACGAAGAGCGCTTGAGCGGCGGGCTTAGGAGGCTTCATATTACAGCATGAGAAATCAATAAGTGGTGAGCAGATACGCGGTTTGTTTTACCAATTCCCCAGGCTGATCTGCGGCTAGAACATCCCCTGTTCAAAGCAGCAGCCTGCCGAGAGGGGAAGAGTCTGTTTCATGCATCCTGACCACAGGACCATTCCTCATGGAGCGATCTGCTGGTTTGGTTTTTACCAACCGATGTTCCTCTCCGGGAGCAGCAACTGCTCCCCTCTCTCAGCAAGTTCCTAAGGGCTCAGAGGAAATAAAATGCCAGCCACGACTTTGGCTCTTAACCCTCCCTGAAACTCAACTTCCCCCCTCCCCAACTTTTCCAGAGGCTCAAAAAATCCTTTCCTTTTCCTGCAGCTTCTGCCCAGGTCTGGAAACACTTAGCTTGGTGTCAGGCAGCCCTAGCCCCGCTCCCACTGAAAGTCAAGGAGCATTTCTTCCATGGCTTCTGCGGGAGCCGGAGGGGGCCTGTGATGCCTACGTTCCTTTTGGCAACCCCTGGGCTGGGGATCAGGGCTGGGAGGAGGGCGAGAGTAAGGGAAGCCACTCCTCTTGTTCCAATTAATTAACGAGTCTAATAAATAGGGGGCGCAGACAGAGGAGAAGGGGAGTTTCGCTCCTTGCAACGTTGGCCATTCAGGGCCTGAATGAGCAGCAAAAGCCCTTTCGCAGGGGGCACGGCTTGCCGTGGTTACGGCCGGAGGCGAGGCAGACCCTGCTCACAGTCTCTGCCCCACCAGACGAGAGACGCCACGGTCTGTGTTTGCACTTTCCGCGCTGCTCCCTGGCCCGGGCCACGGCTGGGGGGAGGTCAGCAGGGCCAACAGAAACACACTTATTTCTTCTCCTGCCTTTTTCATTTCTTCCCCTCATGATCCCCTAGCCAAATCTGACCTCATTTGGCGTGATCTATCGGGGTCTCCACTTCACAGGACACAACAGCAGCCGAGCCCCCCTCCCTGCTCCTTTCACTGGGGTTTAAGTCTTTTCGCTTTCTCCATTCACTCAAAGGCTAATCAGATTAAAGACTTTCCAAAAGGTGCGCTCTCGCTCGCTCTGTCTTTGCGCCCCCCCCTTGGCAGCCAGAGCTCCCTCAGCTTCGAGGTGCAACTTCATCCTTCCTTACTGTGTTTGCATCCCCCTTGGCAACAGGGTCCACCGTGGAGCATGCCTGGACTGACCTCGTTGGGGGGAGCAACAGGGCTGGGGAAAGCAGCACTGACGGCAGGGGGAAGAGGGTAGGAAGCTGGTGCTGCTTGGAATGGGCCGATGCCAACCAAGACGGGCGAGAGACATTGGGGATGGGCCATGAGTGCCCAGAAGGCATCAGTAAAGTACAGCAAAGGGAGGTAGCGACAATGAGAAAGAAAGAAAGAAAGAAAGAAAGAAAGAAAGAAAGAAAGAAAGAAAGAAAGAAAGAAAGAAAGAAAGAAAGGCAGCCCGCCAGCCCTCTCCTGAAGCCTAGCACTCTCTCTTTGGGGAATACCTCCCCTCTTTTCAGCGATGTTTCACATTTCAAGTCAGGCTAAAGGATCATCTAAGAACAGAAGAAATGTAGTAAAAAGGATTTTTTTTTTCCACCCAAGAGGAGTTTTCGCCAGACAGAAGCGCTCGCTCCCCAGCAGCTGCCCTTGACCAAACTGCTCCGAGCTGAATGCTACAGGCTGCTTCCTTAGAAGCAGAAATAGCTGAGGCTGTGACCTTAACCCCACCAACTTCCTTGCGGCTCTGCTCTCCCCTCGCCAGCTGGGACTCTGGCACCAGCAGCAAATAAATCAACCCAGTAGCGTTGGGAGGGGGGGGGGGTGTGCTTCTGTTCTAACAGCTAGACGAGCCAGCCGGGTTTCTGGCCCCCGGATTCCAGTGCTGGGGGCATGACGGAGTCTAGGCTTTCCTGGGCCAAAGCAAGAAGGGGTATATTGCTGGGGAGAGACCAGGTTAGCCCCATCCCTCTCCGCCTGTTGGGCTGTCTCGCTCCCCTCCCATCTCGCTGTCCCTGGTTCTGTTTCACCTAGAGGTCCCTTCACCAGGACCCAAAAGGCTCAACTTCCCAGGGGCTCAGCAGGGGAGTGTTGCACATGGGGGGCCTTTCGCCGCTAAGCGGCTGGCTCGGCTCCAGACCAGGGTAAGGGCGATGGCTGCTTGAAAGCCAGGCAGGGCTCGTGGCCAGACCCCCAGGTGAACAGGCAGAGGGTACTCTTGCTGCCATGGGGAATTTCTGGGGAGAATAACCAGCCAGATAGCAGGGGATCCACACCACCACCCCCCCCCCCCCCCCCCCCCCCCCCGAATTTTGGTTTGTTATTTAAAAACCCAGGGCCTCTTTTACAATGCCCACCTCCAAAATCAATATTCCCAGGGTCACACCCCCAGTTTATCCCTGGGAATCCCAGGGCTCGTATTTTATCAATGAGGTTTCCATGTAAGACCAGCTAGGCCTGGCAACTTCCCATATTTTTTAAAACAACAAGACCCTACAGAAGGGAATCTTTAGGGTGGGAATAAAACTGTTTCTGGCAAAAAGAGGGCTCCGCAGGAGGGGACGGACGGACGGAGGAAAGTTGTGCGTTAAATTCCACCGTCTCCAAATTTCTCGACTTCTCCCCCACCCTCCTGCTTTAACCCCCCCATGCCCATGTCCCTCCTTACAGCAAATACCCACCACCAAACTTACAAAAATGATTGAAATTCAACGGGGCCCTACTCAGCACACAAATGCATTCGACACGGGCACTCTCCCCAGCCCGGGATTGTATGCAAAGGCAGTTAGGGGCCAATGAATAATTCATACTTCGCTGTCTTTCAGAATTATACTGTGGAAAAATAAATCTGAGACTATATATTAGAAAAGAAAAGAAAAGAAAAGAATGGAGTTGGGGGGTAGGGGGAGTCAGGAAGGGTTGGGGGCGTTCCGATCTCTCCCCCCTTCACCCCATTGGCCAGACTCCTGCCAAAGGATGAAAGAGTTCCAGCTTGTGAGACTTTTTTTCTTCCCTTGAACAATCTGATATTCAGGTCTGTGCGGAAACCACCTTAAATCCTTCCTGTGCTTTGTTCTGGTCGCCTTTTCACTGAAGTCTTAAGGAGGTGGCGTGGGGGGACAAGGGAGGCGGGCGGGGAGGGGAGGGAGATCTTTAAGGGGGTCCCTTTGAAGAAACCCACTCATCCATTCGGCTGGTTGAGTTCAAGGAGCTGATGCGCTAAGGCAGCCCAGGGGAGGAGGAAGCGTCTGTCAAGGCCACCAGGCCCTGCAGGGTGCATGTGTGCCGTTACCCCAGCCCCCCCCCCCCCCCCCCCCCCCCCCCCCCCGCAGTCCCAGGTTAGGGAGGAGTCTGTCTGTCTGAGCCGTCCATCAGTCCTATAAGCCTCATGTCAATGGACAAGCCGTGGCTGGGCAGTGTGGCGTGGCACTGGCCGGACACTGACCGTGCCGGTTTCGCCTCAAGACAGGATGGGGGTCTGGTTTCTGGAGGGGGCTGGGTGCCGAAATCTGGACTGGAACCTGGCTCCAGATTTTGCTGACAGCCCCTTGGCGCCGCAATGGACGAAAGCAAACCCGGGGGCTGATCCCTGCGTCTTCGGGGAAGGGTCTGGAATCCAGAGCTGCATTCCTGTGCTTGGGCTCTGCTCCCCCCGCCGCACCTGACACACACCCGCAAGGCACCTCCTACTTCACCCACCCACGGACAGGCAGGGGCCCCTCCACCTGAGCCCCTGGGGCCCCACCCGCCGAGCCCCTTCCAGCTCTCAGTGTGCAAGGACCTGCAGGGCACACCTCCTCCCTTGTCGTCTCCACTGTGCAGAGCCTTCACTGGCCACGCCAACGACCCTGTCCCACTCCTCATGACCCCCCTTGCCCCTAAAGAAACTGCAGGGGCCACCAGAGCAAACCGAAGCCGGCTTCCCTCAGGGGTGGGGTATTTATAAAGGTCCTTTGCCTTTATACTGCCCCTTCTGGCCAAGTGCTCTACCATTATCCCCTCCCCACCCACCCCCAGCACAGATGGGGAAACTGAGGCACCGAGCCAACTGGTGACTGGCCCGAGGTCACTCGGTGAGTCAGCAGCAGAGCCGGGAAGAGACCCCAGATTTTATTATTATCAGTTATTTATAGCCTAGTTGCTCCGAGATCAGGGCCCCGCTGTGCTGGGTGCTGCACAGACACTTAGTGAGAGCCAGGCCCTGCCTTTGACACGAAATAGACCGGCTGGACAAAGGGTGGGGGGAAGAGAGAGTTATGCCCATTTTACAGCTGGGTAACTCAGGTGCGGACAGATTAAAATCCAGCCTTTCAGAGAAGCTCGCCTTCCATTTAAGCATCTCATTCAACTTCATTTTGGTGCCCAAAGGGCAGCTGAGCAATTGAAACCCTGGCGCTAAGTGACTAGCTGAAGGTCACCCAGGGAAGCAGTGGCAGAGCCAGAAATCAAATGAGGAGTCCCAGCCCCGTGGCTCACCCAGCCAGCCAGCCTCCCTCTCCCCGGTGCTCACCACTGGGCCACGTTGTTCTCCTAACGCCAGCCCTGCCCAGCAGCCGCCTCCATGCCAAACGCTGCCACCACAGCTCGCCAGGGCCGAATTCCCCGCGGCTCGCTGGGGCCGCGCGATTTGCTAACGGGAAGGAAAGGAAGCGGGAGCCTCTTTAATTTGGCGATTTAAAAATAAAGCAATCACACCGGCTTTGAAAGCCCGGAGGGGTCCCAGCGGAGAGACCTCCCTCTCCCCTTCAAAGGCTGCCTCGGCTTTCTTCCACCCGCTAGCGGCACACAAAGGTGCACGGGCGCTTTCGTCTCTGCGGAGAGACCTTTTAATTGGTTCCAGGCAGAAAGTCACAATTTCTCCCCTTCCCTGTACATTTTTCTGAGGGGAGGTGGGTGTTAACGGGGCCTGCCAGCACTGGAGACCGGCTGCTGGTACCAGCCGACCCGCAGGATGCATGTGGCCCCAGCGGGTTCACCCCGCACTGGGGGACGGGAAGAACAGGGACACCCACTCCCGTGGCACGACCCCAACGAAACAGAGCTGAGGAGAGGGGGGGCCTGGGCGACCCCCAAGAGAAGGTGCAGGAGGGATCGGGCTCTCACAAGCATCTCATGTGGGAGGGCCTTTGGCTTCCACACCAGGGGAACCTGAGTCACACCTGTCCCCTCCCTGTCCTCAGTGGCTCTCGGGTTAATGTTTTCTCTAGCCAGTCTATCCCTGTCTCACTCTGACCCAGAGAGGCCTGTAAGGGACAACGCACTGACACTCAGCTACACAGGACAGACATGCCCCTCCTGCTCTAGTCATGCGTCGATCCCAAAGCATTTTGCTGAGGAGGGTCCCTGTTTAGCGAATGGGGAAACTGAGGCACACGGGAGGTCGGGAATGCAGTCACTTGAGGTCACACAGCGAGCGTGGGCCAGTGGCAAAGTCAGGAATTGAACCCAAGAGTCCTAATCCCCAATTCCGTCCCGCCTTGGTGTACCCTGGCAGTCTGCTCATCGTTTCACTCGAAGTCCCCTTAAAAGAGCAGCCCACCATGGAGGGAGCGGAGGGGGTCAGCAGGGATGGGTTTAGTTTTGCCACTTGGCAGATCTAGCTGGAAGTAGAAAAGTCCCAACCCCCACCCTGCCCTTCCCATAGGACTGCCCCGGTCCTCACTGTCCCCCAGGGGCCAATGACACGTTCTGGGGTAGGGAGCTCCCCCCACCCCAGCGCTGGCAGGTCTCCACAGAGCTGGGTGTGTTAACGCTGCAACCAGGGAGAAATCTAGCAGCCACCTGGGCTGGGGCAGCCAGGCGCCTCCGAACGCGATTAGCTGCAGGGTTTCTCCAGCGAGCCTCAAGGTCAGTTTCACCGAGGCTGAGAAGAAACAGGGGCGATGCCCCTTCCGCCCGGAAGGGCAGCCGGGCACTCGGACGGGGGGGGCAGGGCTTTGAGACGGGTCAGGGGTGGGCTCAGCATGGTTAGAGAGCAGAGATCCGGGCCGGCTGGCCAGGCGAGGGTACCACTCTTGGGGCTGGGGACGCGGTGCGACCCCGTCCACAGGACCAATGGGGTCCCACCCTCTGGCTGATGGGTCCCCATTGTGTGCCATTAAGGGGAGACCCCTAACCCAGATGCCTCCATCAGACAGCACAGGAGGGACATGGGGGACGTGGCGATTCCATTATAAAATACCTCTCTGGCCCATAGAGGAGGGGGACATGGTTCCTCCCCCCCCCCAGTCCAGCACCTGAGGTTTCCCCACACAGGGAGCCAGCAATTGGATCCACATGTTTTCTTCATCAACTAGGAAACTGCTCCCCCCCCCCCCCACGGGGGAACCGTTAAACAGCCACCACTCAACCCCCTTCCCAGAGCCCTTTCGATCAGCCTTGATCGGAACCAGATGCCATCTGATCGGTCCCCTCAGAGCCATACGGAGCCAGACAATGGGGAGTGGGGGGGGGGAGGATGGGGGCCACAGCCAGTCGCAGGGCAGCTGGAGAACCTGCCGCTGGGGGTGATGGGGGTGGGAGGAATATCCCTGACCCCCTTGGGAAGGGGGGGGCACAGCACATCTGCAGCGATTTACCCCTCCCCTCCCCCCCGTGGCCAGTGGCAGAGAGGCACGTCGCAGCTTTGTCTGACTCTGACCCATCCTCCATCACCGCTGCAGCTGGGGCAAAGGAGGGGCAGGAGCTGCCCCTCGGAGACGGCCACAAATGCAGCTGGGCGATCAGAGGCCTTAGGGCCTGTGCCAGAATCACCCTTCCTGCCGGCCACCGACGCCTTCCGGGGTGCCCCACACCAGCTACGGATGTGCTCAGCCCTGACGCGCCCCCTTTACAGCCTCCCCCGCAAAGGCATGCGCGTTCCTGCCGAGGGGCCCTCTGCCAAGGAGCTCTGGCCTGGGGGCACCTGACGGGCTGATACGTCAGCACCGGGTTATTCTTCACCCGCCAACATGGGACAGCGAGAAACTAACAGCCCCACCAAGAGCCCGGACTCCCAGCTCGGGGCATTCCAGGAAAGGAAGTCTCAGGGCGGCTGATCGCTCAACTGGCGGGGTGCACCTGTGAGATGAGCTGGCGGGTTCCCCTTTAGCATCCAAGGACCCCAACCTTCTTCACCAGCCCTCGCTGGTTCCCACAGCTGGCCCCATAGGGGAGGGGAGCATCAGCAGGTCCCTTTGCAAAGAGCCAGAAAACCAAGGCATGGAGCCGTTCTCCGACTTGCCCCAGCAGGAGAGAGTAGCGGGGGTGGGGACAGAACCCAGGAGTCCTGTCTCCCAATCCCATCCCCCCCACTCCGCTCTAACCACTACACCACACTCCCTCTTATTAGAGCTGGCAACAGAACCGTGGAGTCCTGACTCCCAGCCCCCCCAGCCCCGCTCTCACCACTACACCGCACTCCCTCTTATTGGAGTTGGCAACAGAACCCAGGAGGTGGGGTGCACAGGGCCTGGCAAGGCAGGAGCAGGGGGCAATGTAGGTTTCCACTGCTGGGCACGGAGGCTCAAGAACCTTCCAATTAAGCTGCCTGCTTTTGCCGGCTAAATGAGGCCAGACGGGCGGAGGGATCTGCTGAGCCGCGGGCAGCAGCGGCTACACGTCGGTCTGTGATGACAGCCCTGCCCTGCTGCCCGTGGAGCTCCCCTCCGGAGAACCAGCCTCCGGGAACTTGGCAGAACCGCAAGTGACACGACCCAGGCCTGGGGCAGGGAGCAGGGCTGGGCAGGGCACATGCTGACAGCGCTTTGAGGTCAGGAAAGGGATCGCTGGATCCTGGGCGCTGCAGACTGGCCTGAGATCTAAGATCCGGCTCCCAGATTCTCCGCAGCCTCAGACCCACCCCCCAGCCTACAAATCCCAGGCTGCAATTTTGGGGCCCTCCCTGCTCCCGGATCGGAGTCCAGCAAATGAGGCAGCCGTCGCCTTTGCAGACGGGACGCGGCGTCTCACAGCCACGCAGCCGCGTCTTCCTACCCCCCACCCCTCCTGCCCACCACACAGAAACACCAAACCCTGGAAACACCCCCCCCCCATCGAAGGGGGATTATCCCCTTGCCCCTCTCAGCCCCTCAGGGCTGCAGCGTCCGGCTCCTGGGAAAGCCAAGCGGCGGGGCAGCGGGTGGAGTGAGACAGGCAGATCAAACCAGCCCGAGGAGCATGCAACTCCGTCTCAGGATCCTGCCCCGTTAAACGAGGCTTGGCAGTCCCCTGAGCTCCCGGGCAGGCGTGAGAGCCTCACCTCCCCCCCCCCCCCCCCCCCCCCCCCCCCCCCCCCCCCCCGCNGGGCAGGTTAGAGTCCACAGGGACCAGCTGCAGGGAAAGGCCAAAAGCCAGGAGAGGGGCGGTGGCAGGACGGTCCTCGCTGCCCGGTACCGTGCACCAGGCTCCAGGGCTGGCGTCCTCTCTCCCCCAAAGACGTCACTGTGCCGGCTGAGGCGGGGGGAGCAGGGGACTTTCCCATCTCCAAATGCTACGGGTCAAGTTCCCAGCTGGCCTAAGGCCGAACAGCTCCCCTGACGGCAGCGGTTCCGTCGCAGCCCACTGGCCCCAGGGGCGGATCAGCGCACCTTGGCGATAGCTACCCCCGGGAGCGATGACATCACTGCGTCACGGGAGGTCACATGACCCCACACACACGGGGAAGCACAGGGGAGGTGGGCAAGGAGCTGGACCAATAACAACCTGCAGCTCTCCAGACCCAACCCGAGCATCCCAGCCCACACTACCCCGGCTCTCTGCTGTGCCCCAGGGCGGGGTCCTTCCCGCAGCTGACACAGCTCCTCCCTCTTGGGTTGGTCGGCTGGGACTCTATGATCGGCTAGATCTTCCCCATCCCTAACGGCTCTGAACCTCCTGAGGCAGGCGGGGGCTGCGGCAGGCTCTGTCGGACCCTGGAAAGAGGCAAGGCCAGTGGATTCAGCTGCAGCTGACGCCCGCGCACTCATGCAGCTAACTCCTAAACCGGGGCTAACAATGCAAACTCCCCCGTCTCCCCAGCCTGGCCCCTAGGAGACGCAAGGACTGTGGTGGTGACTTCAGAAGGACTTGTCTAGGACCTCGTTAGGAACAATACTGCACCGGGCTGGGGGCACGGGCTAGTGAGGTCTAAGCGCAGGAATTACTAGTTCTCAGGCCACGTTCCCAGCCAGTGTAAATGGGCGCAGCTCCACTGGAGTCACAGACTGTCAATGGGGCTATGTCCATTTACCCCGGGTGGGGATCTGTCCCCTTCACTCCTGTCCTTCGATCTCACCTCACCCTGCTTCTCTCTATCTCCCCTGCCTGGCCTCCCACTCCTTCAGCCCTCCTTTCCTCTCTCTCTGCCTCTCCCTTCCACCCCAGCTGGAGCCCTCTCTCCAGTAAATCCCACCTAGGACCCTGTCTGCAGGCAGCTGGACAAGGCCCCACTCCCAGGTCCTGGCATCACACCAGGGCCATGGGTTCTTCTGGCCGGCACTGCGGAGGTGGGGGGAGGTGAGTTATTTGTTTGCCTCTCTCTGTCACCTTCCTCGCTCACCTTTCCTGCCTCCCTGATTTCTCCCTCTGACAATCCCCTGGCCACTTTGCAATGTAAATTTCGATTAACCCGCCTAGCAGGCAGCCCAGCCGCATGGCTTGCCCCAACCAGCTGTTCCACTTCATTTGCTGTTCAGATCTGCACATACTTCACTCCTAGAAAAACTCCCAGCTCCTGCGCTGCAAAGGCAGGGAGCAGTGGCAGGGCTGAGGACCGAGCGATCTGCCAGCCACCTAACCCCGAGACGCCATGGCTTTCCTCTCTCAGCTCCTCTACCCAGAAGCTGCCTCTCACCCCTTAAACCAGTGGTCCCCAATGCGGTGCCCGCGGGCGCCATGGCGCCCACCGGGGCATTTATGTGCACCCGCCTAGTGCGTAGCAGGGGAGAGAAGCCACGGCCCCGCGCCTGATGGGGACAGAGAACTCCGAGGCTGCAGGCGCCGGTGTTCTCTGTCCCCGGCAGGCGCGGGGCCCGCCTAGTGCCCAGCAGAGGAGAGAAGCCGGGGCCCCGCGCCTGCTGGGGACAGAGTACTCTGGGGCTGCGGGCACCGGTGTTCTCTGTCCTCGCAGCTTCTCTCCGGCTTCTCTCTGGATTCATATATTATGTAATATTAAATGATGTTTTTCATGTTATTTAATGTATAATACAAAATAAGCCTTGAAAAATTGTTGGCGCCCACCACACTCTTCTGAAAACATGAATGTGCCACTGGCCACAAAAAGGTTGGGGACCACTGTCTTAAACACTCACCCCGGCTCAGGAGGGAGTACAGAGAGCTGGGGGCTGAGGACTGGGATGTGGGAGGGAGGCTGTCCAGTGAGTAAGGCAAAGAACTGGAAGCCAGGACTCCTGGGTCCTAGGACAGAGTTTGTCTAGTGGGCAGAGCTGGAGACTCCTGGGTTCCATTCCCAGGTCTAGGAAGGAGGCGCTATCGGGTGGATAACGCACAGGACCAGGAGTCAGGGATTCTGGGTTCCGTTCTCAGCTCTCCCACTGAGTCAGCGCATACTGTCCCGCATGACCTTCTCATAAACAAACAATGGAAATGCAACCTAGATGGAGCTACTATAAGGTGGGTGCAAAACTGGTTGGAAAATTGTTCCCAGAGAGTAGTTATCAGTGGTTCACAGTCATGCTGGAAGGGCATAACGAGTGGGGTCCCGCAGGGATTGGTCCTGGGTCCGGTTCTGTTCAATATCTTCATCAATGATTTAGATAATAGCATAGAGAGGACACTTATAAAGTTTGCGAACGATACCAAGCTGGGAGGGGTTGCAAGTGCTTTGGAGGACAGGATTAAAATTCAAAATGATCTGGACAAACTGGAGAAACGGTCTGAAGTAAATAGGATGAAATTCAATAAGGACAAATGCAAAGTACTCCACTTAGGAAGGAACAACCAGTTGCACACATACAAAATGGGAAATGACTGCCTAGGAAGGAGCACTGCGGAAAGGGATCTGGGGGTCATAGTGGATCACAAGCTAAATATGAGTCAACAGTGTAACACTGTTGCAAAAAAAGTGAACATCGTTCTGGGATGTATTAGCAGGAGTGTTGTAAGCAAGACATGAGAAGTAATTCTTCCGCTCTACTCCGCTCTGATTAGGCCTCAACTGGAGTATTGTGTCCAGTTCTGGGGGCCACATTTCAGGAAAGATGTGGACAAATTAGAAAAAGTCCAGAGAAGAGCAACAAAAATGATTAAAGGTCTAGAAAACATAACCTATGAGGGAAGATTGAAAAAATTGGGTTTGTTCAGTCCGGAGAAGAGAAGACCGAGAGGGGACATGATAACAGTTTTCAAGTATGTAAAAGGTTGTTACAAGGAGGAGGAAGAAAATTAACTTCTGAGGATAGGACAAGAAGCAATGGGCTTAAATTGCAGCAAGGGCGGTTTAGGTTGGACATTAGGAAAAACTTCCTAACTGTCAGGGTGGTTAAGCACTGGAATAAATTGCCCAGGGAGGTTGTGGAATCTCCATCATTGGAGATTTTTAAGAGCAGGTTAGACAAACACCTGTCAGGGATGGTCTAGATAATACTGAGTCCTACCATGTGCGTAGGGGACTGGACTAGAGACCTCTCGAGGTCCCTTCCAGTTCTATGATTCTATGCCCTTGGCCAGGTCACTTCCCCCTCTGTAAAATCAGAGAT
This sequence comes from Platysternon megacephalum, assembly GCA_003942145.1. Classification (NCBI taxonomy): domain Eukaryota; kingdom Metazoa; phylum Chordata; order Testudines; family Platysternidae; genus Platysternon; species Platysternon megacephalum. The sequence continues at coordinate 4,425,567 of QXTE01000096.1, forward strand.
TATTCCCACCCCACAGGGTGCTGCAAGGGTTAATTCATGCACGCTAAGATCCTCCAGCGGATGTCGTTCCTCATTTCGGGGCACTGATTGCTGAGTCTGAGACCCGGAAACAGTGACTTACAGAGAGTGAGCCCCTCTGGCGCCAGCACAGTCCAGACAGGGGGCGCCACCGTTCATGGGGTTCTGGTCCTTCCCCTGCAGCCCAGAGATATAACTGAGTCCTGACGGCCCCACCTCCTGGACAGACGACCCAGCTGAGGCCTGGGGAGGGCAGGGGCAAGCCAATGCAGTTGCGCCCACTGAACTGCTCGCAGCATTCCTGGTGGAGCTGTCTGCGTGCCTTCCAGTCTGCAAAGTGGGCGCAGCTCCTCCAGAGCACATCTGCCCACCGAGGGGAGATCAGAGACCCCGATGACGGCTCTCCCGCCCTCCCCTCCCATGCTGCACTCACACCAAGGCAGCTGCCTCCAGCCCTGTCCATCCAGACGTGGGAAAACCAGCAAACTCCCTGGAACAGTCCAAGGAGGAGCTCCCCCAGTGCAGCCAGGCCAGGCCCCCCTGGGAAAGCTGCCTGGAGTCGAATCATCGCTGGAGCTGTGGGCTTGTGGGTTCCAACACAATCCGGTACTTGGGCTGGCTCAGTGGACGGCTCCATTCCAAGTCTGAGACCCCATATTTCCAGCAGCCCCAGAGCCAATATCAGCCTGGAATACTCAGTGGGTTGGGCGCAGCTAGTCTGAGTTAGCGTGGGTGGGAGCCAAGCCAGAACTCGACCGGCAGCTCCATTCTCTGGGGCCCCGCGCCCCATGTGGTCATTCACGCCAGGGCCGAGCGAGTTCAAATCGCTGCTGAATCAGAAGTAACAATGTGCACTGGTGCCACCAGCCGCACAAGGGGCAAGGGGAGTATGAATCTGCCCCACGGGCCGTGAGCAGCTAAGCCAGGCTGCTGCGAGCCACGGAGAACGTACCCGCTGCCCTGTCGCGGCTCCAGCCTCAGATCACATCCTGACCAAAGGGAGCCGAGCGGAGCGTTTTGCAACCACAAAGTCAGAGCTGAAGCTTCCTCTTTGATTCAATCTGCTCCAGGGACCTTTTCTCTCGGCATCTCATCTCTTATTTCCCTGAAGTCCGTGGGACTCGCACATGCTGAATATACAATGGGGAGTGGCGGCATGGAACCGAGAATCTACCCCTGCTCCCGTGACCGAGTTACTAGGGCAAACAGCATAAATAAAGGGTCAGACCCCCACGGCCCAGCACCAGGGAAAGGTCCCGCTTACCCTGAAGACTCCCACATCACTAACCAGTCCAAATTGAAAAGCGCTCAGCACCCCACAGCTCCCCGGTTTCTCAGTGGGGGGTGGGGGGGAACAGGGAGATTCGCCATTGTTCTGAATGGGAGCTGCTGAGTGCCTGGCGGCGTCATTCAGGTGCCCAAGCAGGAGCTGAACTCTTCTACAACCTGGCCATCTAGCCTCGGGCTGGCCTGAGCACGGACTGACACAAACCCCCCACACCGGACGCCTCCCAGGGAAAATCTAGTTACGACCACTGGAGCTGGGGATCCTTGTGATCTCTGCAAACATCCCCGGGAGTGACTTTAAACTGCTCCTCCGGCTCTTTCCCCACGTCAGGGGTGTCCCATCAAGCCCCCCCAGGATCCCAGGGCCTCTCGTTGCCAGTTTTATTTATACTCAGGATTTTCCATGGATGGCTTCTGTCTTAGCCCCACCACCAAAGGACTGTGCCGGCTGAATCTGGCCGAGCGATACAGGTTCCATCCGTCCCCACCAGTGTTTGGAACCAGGCGTTTGCTTGGAACCCCAAGTTTCACCAGCTTCCATTCCAGCCCTCCGAAACCCGTGCCGCTGGCAGACCAGTCCCTCCCAGTGCAGACAGCTGCTGCTCTAGGGCACGCTGGCTGGAGGCAGGATATACAAATCACTGTCAAAGCTGACAGCAAACAGCAAAGCCACCGCGGTGCTGCAGTCTTGATGATCAAATATGAGCCAGTGGCTTCAGACCCTCAGCTCCACGCTGGTTCTTCACGGCGCAGACAGAATCTCGGGGGCCTTCACTGCCACCTGGGGAGCTAGGCTGATCTCTCCAGGACAAAGATGCACAGGAGGAGGCACTGAACAGCACACAATGGGCCTGATTCTCCCCTGCCTGCACCCTGTGGGCCCGATCTGTTGTTGCCTATGGCTTGTGTAGTCACTTTCACCAGTGCGAAGGGAGCGTGAAACGCCACCAAATTGGATACTTTCTCCGCTCATCCATGCGGGTTCGAGCATTTTACACCCATACTGCAAGGTGTAAATGGTGACTCGGGGCCAAGGCAGGAGAGAATTAGGTCCAGGATGGTTCAGCATAGTCAGCTATTTAAAAAAAAAAAAAATCAATGAAATTGGGGGAATTGAATTTCGATCCCCATCCCTCCTCTGCAGTGCTCTGACCTTGTAATAGGGCACAGGGGCTGTACCCTTTAGAAATCAACTTGAAGAACCAGCACCTGGAATCTGCCGCAAACACAAAGTGAAATTGACGTGTCCCAGTGTCACCAGCTTGGGCGATATTTGGAGTTTGTCTTAGACCCTCAGCTCCTGGAGTCCTGTGATCAAGTGAAAAGCTCGGCTTTCATGAGAAAACGTGTATGTTTCCAGTGCTCATGATTATGGAGCAAAGTTTGAAAACACGATCCCTGAAAGCCCAAAAGCCAGAAGAGAGAACCCAACATTGATTTTTCTTTTGAACGCCTGGGGTTGGCCATGCTGCTGTCAAAGGGAACAGCAGAAAAACAACATCAGTTCCGGGTTAGCGACCTACGACGCTATGAACTGCATGCGGTGGCGGGGGCATTTTTGGCACCAAATTCTGCCCTGCCTTAAACCCCTGAAAGTCCCGTTAATGCCTACGGGCAGAATCAGGGCAGTGGTTATTAACCTGAGGCCCAACAAACTCACTTCACACAGGCGCCGGTGTCTCCTTGGCGCGGCCGTGGCCCTGGGCTGGATCTGAAGCAGCGTCCTTGAGATGAAGAGCTCCTGTCTCCCGTTACCAAGCCCCAGAGCCATCCAGTGGCCCCCTCCTCCCCCCACTCGGCTGCTCTTTAACTCCTGCCTCTTGTGTGTGTTTGTGTTTGCCACAGGCCTTGGCTGGGCCTCTGGAGCAGCAAGACGAGCCATGGGGCCCAAGATCCGCTCTGATGGATCGAGGCTCGTTCGCTCGCTCCGGAGTTTAAAGCCTCTCCCTCTCCTGATGAAGGATTTTCTCGCTCAGCACTTTTTTGGCAGGGGGGGAGGAGGGAGGGATCTGGCTGGTTTAAACAATCACAAATTGGGGCCCTCCCACAGCCAGGAAAAGTGAGCATTCCCAGCATGCCACAATCCTTCTCCGGATCCCCACTGCCCAGCAGAGTGCTCTGTAACCCGGGGAGAACTAGGGGCCCCAGAAGGAGAGGAGAACGCCCCTCCAGTCACTTATTTATTTGGTATCAAGTTCCACTCTGCTCCAGAAATTAATTCCATCGGTGCTCGCGCTGCTCCTCGCGAGTCGCCTTCCTGGTCCGATCCTTCTGGAACGGCCCCGATCCCTGCACCGGTAAAAAGCCTCACTTCGTGCTGACGCTAATAACAGACTGGATCCAGCCCCCCCCCCCCCTCCCCGGAGCGTGAGCTTAGCGGGCACTGCCATGGGCTGCGGGCATGTTGGCTTTTGGAAGATCAGGTCCCCTCAGTAACTTGCCTATGGGAGCCCCTCAAGGAAAAGCCAAAGGAAATGCTGCTTGGAGGCTCTGTATTTCATACGAGATGTCTACGGCCCGGAACTCTCAGTCATCCGAGACACCCTGGCATTTTGGGGGGGCGTTCAGCCTGTTGTCCTGGCCAAATTCCAGTTTGGGCAAATCAATCGCGAGGAATTAAATTTGTCTCCCATGTTGCTTTAGTAAATGCAACATTTCCTTCCCGTGGGGCGGCATTGCTCGGAGGTGTTAAGTAGCTGCTGCTTTCCGCCGCAGAGAGGGTGAACTAAGTGACCCCCATATATGTGTGGAAAGGACTCGAGGCAGGTGAAAGGTGAGGCATAAAAAAAAAAAAAAATCGATCAATACTAATACATGAGCAACAATCACGTACAAAAGAATAATAAACTGCCTCCTGGGTCACACACAATGAAACTCTGGTTTTACCAAGGCCGGGTGGAAGATCCGAAGCCTTTATCAAATATTCCAGTTTCGATACGAATTCTGGGTGAGAAAGAGATTTGAATCTGGATTTCTCCATTCCTAACGACGCTCCTTCCTGGCCTTAGAAACGTATGACTCTGCCTGTCGAAATCTGCATCATGCGGCTGTGCAAAAACACAAGGCTGGATTTTCAACAGAGCTTTGCAGGTTGGGTGCTGAGCGGGTTCTGAGCACTTCCAAAACTTCTGGCCGCAAGTGCCAGCGCGGGAGAAGCAGGGCATCGAGCACGTCTGAAAATCCGCCCCTGACCGGGGGCGCAGAACCCTTGAGGATCTGCCCCAGAGGACCCAATTCATCGCTACTGTTACACCGTTGCAAGGGCTGCAATTCCGATCCTTACACCCACTCTGCACTGGGTGTAAAAGCCCCACGTGGTGCAGGGCAGCTGAGAACCAGGGCAGCCACTGACCAGGTGAGAGAGCTCTCCGGAGAGTTTCCCTGCTGCTCTGGGCGCAGAGATGGGTCCGCGTTGTTACAGGGCAGCTGGGATTGGCAGAGGGACATACGTGCTCTCAAAGGGTGACTCTGCATCACAACTGCTGGAATACCACATTGCAGCTCCAACTGATGCCCCTGGCTGCAAGGGGTCCAGACGATCACCACGTGGTGTGCCGAAAAACAGCACCTCTTGTGTCATGTACATAAACGGCTGGGGAAACCCAGGGGCCCCGGTGCAGACAGGGACCAGTAAAACCTCAGTCCCAGCTCAAGTGCCTCTGGGTACGTCTACACGGCGATAAAAAACCTGCAGTTGGCCCGGATTGGCTGACTCGGGCTCCGGGGCTGAAAAATCGTTGTCGAAGGTCAGGCTCGGGCTGGCACCTGAGCTCTGGGATCCTGGGAGGAGGGTGCTAGAGCTCGGACTCCAGCCCAAGCATCTATGCAGTGATTTTTAGCCCCGCAGCCAAAGCCCGAGTCAGCTGACCCTGGTCAGCCCCGGCTCTGCCGCAGCTCTTTGTACCCTCTGTCGGACAGCCTGGCTGATCCCAGGACACCTGGGTTCTATCCCCCAGCTCTGCTGTTTCCATGCTCTGCACCCCATCTGAAAACGAGGGCGAACGAGAGTGCTATCACAGTGGGCAGCCAGTCTTAGTTCATTAACCTCAGCAGAAGGGCTCTGAGCTCCTCGGATGGATGGGGCTGGGGACGCGATTATTAACAGGGCTGAGAGACGGGAGGTCAGGAGAACCAGCCGTCCCGTTCGCAGCTGTTATTAATAGGTCTTTGTGCACTGCTCATGCTGTCTCAGTGGCCTTGAGTGGAAGATGTGGGCTTGGATACTGGAAGTTCCTTCGTTCTCTGAATCCGGATCGGGGCTTTGCAGCTTGGCCCCAGGACTGCTGGAGCCAGCCTTCTCCCTGGAAGCCCTGGGATCCACAGAGAAACCCAGCTGTCGTCCATGCTCCCTGACCCGGTAGAGCTCTGAGCAGGAGTGCAGGCAGAGGAGAGAGCTCTGCAGAGCCATAGAAGCTGCTGTGAAATCATCTCAGAGGAAACAAAACTTGCCAGTCAGCGATCTGGCTAATAGCATATGGGAATTAAGATACCAGAAAACACTTTCTTGTCCCTGCCAGCAGCTTCCCAGGCAGGTGTGTCTGCAACAGCGTGTTTTCACTGGGAAAGACGACGGATTCATGCCTGTACAAAGCTGATGAGCTGGTTTTTTCCTTTCCTAGTGGCACAGCACAGAGATACAGGCCAGACCACACCAGGGTGCGACCCACATGCCCCAGTGAGGTACCCACAGCCACACTGGCACCACACAGGGAGCTTCAGGGCCTGGGCTCATCCACATCCCAGCATTTCAACCAGAGACAAACACGGAGAGAAAGCGTTCGCCGTTCGGCTGCACCTGCCATAAACCCCACAGCAGGTCGGAGATTTCTCAGGACGGGCTCTGATCTCTCTGGGCTTTGGGTGGCACCGCAGAAGCCCTGTCTGCAGGAGACATGACTGTGAATGCAACGACGAACAGAACAAGATGGGTGCTGCAGGTACCCACAGCCATTCCACTCACCGAGCACTAGCACAGTCACTGAGAGTTGGAACCTGCGGATTCCCTTAGTTGTGAGTTGTAATTTTTAAATGGCAGGGGAAAGCCTTGCAGGGAAGGAGGATCAGCCCAGAGGAAGATCTCAGGGAGCCAGGACTGGGGGAGGGCAGCTTCCAGCAGTGTTTTATGACTGGGCCGTCCTGCTGCACTCTGCCCAGTTGTTCTCCTGAGGCAAGGCTCTGCCCCTTTCACCAGCACCAGCAGCCTCGCAGCTCGGCACCAGGGAGATGATGCAGAGAGAAACAAAACCGAGCCGCATTCAGCTCCTGCAGAGAGGCAAGACCCTCTGTGGATTCGCTTTATAGGGTCACAGAAAACGTATCGTCACTGAGATATTTAAACTGCATTTTACCATCGGAGAAATTAGAGTCACTGTATTAATTAATCCTCAAAGCACTTTACGTACATTAACTAATTAAGCCTCCCAACCCCTCTGCGAGGTGGGGAAGGTAGCACTGTCCTCGTTTTACAGCTGCAGAAAACGACGTGCAGTGAGTTTACGTGACTCGCCCAAGGTCATACCGCAAGACGGAGGCAAAGCTGGGAAGAGAACCCAGGAGTCCTGCAGCCCACTCCTCTTCTACTCCCGAGACCACGCGCCCTCCCAGAGCTCAGAATAGAACCCAGGGGGCCTGACTCCCACTCCTCGGCTCTCACTGTTAATGCCCCCACCAGAAGAAAGAGTTAAAGTGGCCGGCTGGAAGAAACAGGACTAGGGACTGTAATAAAATTCCATGGGAAGATGCCTGTAAAGTCCAGGCATAGGCGCAAGTGATGGCTGGCGCCAGGCAGATGGGGCATTAATGACTGGGGCACCTCAGGATGCTTTTTGCAGACACTTTTTAAATTAGCCACCGCAATCCCCCCAGTGGGGTAGGTCAGTGTGATGATCCCCATCTTACAGATGGGAAACTGAGTCACAGCAATGAAAGCGACTTGCCCAAAGGCACATACTGAACTTGTAGGAGCTGGGGATCGAACCCTGGAGTCCTGCCTATCAGCATGCCCGGCTCCCCTCCCAGAGCTAGGGATAGAATGCAGGAGGCAACGCTCCCAATCCCCTCTTCTAGTGCCTCAGAGGACTGATCCCACCCTTGCAGAGGACCCAGGAAACTCAGCACACCGGTGAACTACCAGGCGGAAGGCAATCAAGCCCATCAGAACTATACCAGGGACGTTTCACTCGCAGCTCTCCTGTCTTGCTGCAACGGGAAGCGTTTGGTTCACGCACGAGGAAGTGGCCATTATCAGATCTGGGCTCAGCGCTCCTGACCCCTCCTTGTTTTATGCTGTTTGCCTCCCTAGGTGGGTCAGGGACATAACACCAGGAAGGGCCCATTATCCACCCAGGGCAAACAAGTGAGTAATGGAGATAGTAAACAGGGCCAATGCCCTGTAGTCCAGAGGGCAATCCAGGATCTCCTACCCCTTCACCGACCTATATCCATCTACACGCACACACCCCCTACGGGAGCCCAGAGACCCACTTCTCCACACCTGCCCGAAACCCCTGCCCAGCAGCGTGCGGTTTTGGTGGCGGAAGCGGGAGAACGTCAGAGAATTAAAATAGAAAATGCCGAGGGGTTTTAGCGAAAGTGAAAATGAGCCTGTGCCGTTTAATGGCGATTAGGGGCCTGGCCAGATGGCCTCAATCCCGCTGCATCGATCCAGGTAATAGCAGGCAATTGCTCAGCTACAAGATCATAAAGCCACTGCAACCACCACCATGAAGCTCACGCGCTCTCACTCGTCTCGACGCGGACGGCAGCACGGCCCGTAACTCACCGCCGATGGCAGCCACAGTGGGCCAGGCCTCAGAAGGTTTCACCGCTGCTTCCTCCGGCCCCGCACTGGAGAACACGCCCAAACGCTCTCCCCACACCGCGGCTCCCACCGCCAGCAAGTTACAGGCCCCGCGTTTCCCAGCCGCGCAGATGAGGCCCCTCTCTCGGTGTTAATGCCAAGGGCACCGCTGAGGACTCAGGCCCGGGTCCTGCACAGCACCGAAGCACGTGCTTAACACGAAGCCCCGAGGTTCTCAGGTGCTTCCTTGCTTTGCTGGATCCGGGTCTGTGCACGAACCGAGACCGAGAGGCCTCGTCTGTGCTGGGGAATCCGTAGTTCAGCTCAGGAGCCGCTGGTCCCTTCCTCCTGACCCCTCTGCATCCCAGCCAGGGAGAACTCCGGGCTCTCCATGCTGGCTACCCCTCTGCCCTCCCTTGCTGTACTGCCCCGGCCCTGCAAACCGGTCTGAGAGCCCTCCCCATCAGCACGCAACCCTTAGCTCTGCCCCATCCCCCTCCCCCTGCCCCTGTCACCACAGCCTTCACCGGGCCCCAACCAATGGGGAGACCCCTCCCTCCCCACACCAGACGGACACACCAAGCTAAATCCCCTCTCCTCCCCTTTAGCTACTGAGGTCTCCTCTCCCGTCAGTTTCCCCCTTTGTTCCCTCTGTCTACAGGCTGTCCTAAGTGCCATGCAGCCAGCCCCCCAGGCCCCTCTCCTTTCTTGGCTCCGCCATCTCCCCATCCTATCCCCTTGCCGTTTCCAGCAGGCGAGTGATGTTCCCGCACCCACCAGGATCCCGGCAAGCTTCCTGAGCTGCTAAGGACACCTCCATCCAGTGGGCTTGGAAAAATAAAGCCCTTTCTCCAGCCCTGAACTGAGATTTCCGGAGCAATTCCCTGGCTTGGCGTGAACGGGACGGGGGCAATCTCTCTCAGCTTCGCTCCCCAGCCCTGTAGCTCCCTCCTCTGCCTTTCGAGCCAGATCACCCAGGCTGCACAGCATCCGGAGTGCCAAGGGGGCAGACTGCAGGCCTCGGCCCCCTCTGGAAACCAGGCCCTGTTTCTTTTTGTAAGGCAGGAATCGGGTGGGACCAAGAGGGGCTACTGAGCTCTCCCACGTCCCCTTGACACCCCACTCGGAGACTAGCAGCAACACACGCCTGGGTTGGAGGAGTTCAAAGCCGGGGGCTGAGAATCGGCCCTTTCAAGTTTTAATCCATCGGCTTTATGGTAGTTAGGAGAGAGTGCTCAGTGTGAGACTTTGAAATCCCTCCGCTCCATGCCCTGCACCTCCCCTCCAGCCCTCCATTGGATTCCTCACACTTTAACTCCGCGGTTGCTGCACCGTTTGGGATGCTTAAAAACAAAACAACAAACCGCCTCCCCCCGCACCCCAACACACTCTCACACACAGAGCTGGGCCAACGGTGCTTCGCAGTCAGCAAATCAATCGACTGACTGAGCCGCTCTCATGGTTCGGCTCATCAGGATTTTTTTAAGCTCCCAGACTGGACCCCGCTTCGGAGATGTTCTCCCACCAACGTCCTCCAGCAAATTCAGCTCCAATCTTAAAAACTGGCAAGCTGAGGCCTTAAAGATCCCCAGGGTGCCTTCCCCCGGCACCTGCGAGCCACAACTCCCTCCTTCTGAACGCCTCGGCAGCAGGGGATGTGCTGTCGATATTATAAGGGGCTCCTACAAAAATTAACCCCCTTTAACCTGTGATGAAGCCCTGGGTGCAAATGGAGGGAGGGCTCTAGTCATCTGTTTCCCAATCAGAAAGCACTTTCCCTGAACCGCAACCCAGGAGGGGAAGCACCATCACTGGGCAAACAAACTTCTGTCCCAGTGACTTGCTGGGAACTGAAGACTTTTGCTGGCGAGAAGAATTCTGAGTTCTGGACATGTGGTTTTCAGTGTGCCTGGCTTGCGGAGGAAGGGAAGGTTTACAGAGCCCAAGGGGAGGTTGATCCTCCCCTCAGGAATTTATTTCAAAGTACCTGACACTTGGTGCAATCTGGCCCATTCCACCCGCTTCAGACAATTTTTTTTTTATAACAAGGTCCCCAGGAATTAGTTGCCTCCGGCAGCGGGATTTCAACAATATCCCGAGAAGGAAGGGCAAATAACCAACCCTCTCTGTGTACTGGAAAGCAAGAAGGGAATCACCACCCACTCCCACACTCCTAGGAGTTGGTGGTAGGATTTTAACAAGGGGCTCCCCAATCCCACTCCCTCCTGTGCATAACAGCTGTCTGCCTAACTGCCACTCTCCACCCCAGAGGTGGCTGCAGGAATCCTCTCTGAACAGCTTGTGTGGTGCCTTGGGACCCTTCCCTTCGGCTCAGGGGTAAGTGCAATTTGCATATTGCCATGCATTTAAAATCACCCCAGGACTTTCACCCCACAACCCGGCAGATGGAGTTGCAGTGGCTTTGCATTCGCTGCCACAGGTTTGCAATTTTCCAGTCCACCAGCTCTCACCCAGTCCATTCCCAGGGTGCAGGAAGGGGGAGACCTTCCCCGTTCTTTTCTCCCCAGCCTCTGCCCACTTTGGATAGGGCTTGCTTTACCATCAGCTGCTTCCGACTGTCTAATGAGCACGAAATGTTACAATTTCGCCAATTACTTGGTTCGTTTGTGCTGGTGTAGGAGCCACTTTTTGCGCAGGGAAAATCCCACTGAGCCTTTCTCCGCCTTACAGGAATCTTGCCCCTTTCTGGTTTGGTTTATTTGGTGTGAGACTCACCCTCCTTGGGCCCCAGCCCTCCAAGCAAGATCCTAGTCATTCGCTCCCCGTTTTTCAACCACACCCGCAAACGTGCCTCCGTCCATCCATCCATCCACCCTCCCCAGGATATTTCTACGACTCCGGTCACCGTCACAACCCGCATGTTTTTAGCACAACAATTCACAGAGCCAGACCCGCAGCTGGCGTGAACTGGCCCAGTTCTGCTGATTTACACCACCTGCAAAGCTGGCCCAGTTCAATTCATCATCGCGGCTGCAGGGGGGCTGGAACAATGTGTATAGTGGGGGGGCTGAGAGCCATTGAACCAAACTGTGAACCCTGCGTATGATGGAAACCACTTCAAGCCAGGGGGTGCTTCAGCACCCCCCCCCCCCCATCCCAGAACCATGGCTGGTTCTTTAGTGGTATGCAGAGCTCCCAACAGCCTCAGTTCAGGGTTAATAAATATAATCATCATCCCATTTGGATTCCTGGTACCATTTGACAGAGCCAGTCACATTGACACTTCCACCCCACTTATAGGCCAGATCCTCAGCTGGTGTGAACTGGTGTCACTCCCAGTACGGACAACGGAGCAATGCCGATTTACACCAGCTAAATTCTTTGTTGGGGAAGTTGAAGCCATTAGGAAACCCTATCGGTCTAGGCACTGATGCGTCATAATCAGCATGGGATCAGAGCGTCTGTCATCCCTTTCTTCATAACCCCAATCAGCACAGACAGGTTCCCCCTAAATTCGCCATTTTCCAGCTAGCGGACAAGGCTGAGGGAAGAGCAAAAAATACAATTAAAAGAGACGTTTCTGTCCGTTTTCCCCCGGATCCGTGTCACAGCTCGCGGAGCAGTACACTCGGCTGGCCGTGTGCTTCAACATAGCTACGCTGACTCACCCCGGGTGAGAATCTGGCCCCCAACGTCACGGATATGGGGATAAATAGGGAGACACTTAGGAGTGGGACTAAGTCAGAGGGAAGTTTGAGATTTTGCAAATCTATAGCAGTCAGGGTGCCAAGCCAAAAATAACCCACCAGTGCCGGTTCTCATCCAGGTCCTGTTTGAGCCAAACCCCTGAAACGGAGGATACAGGAGTCAGAAAATTGGCTCCGTTTTTGGCCCACTTCAAATCTATGGCCAGATGCCCCCATGCTGTCGATCGGTGCAGGCCCCGTTGCACTATCCTGATTGACACCAACTGGGGAGGTGGCCCAGAGTCCAGAGGAAGGTGGGAAGCTGGCTTTGGACAAGACCCGATGGCCTCATGCTGTGTCCGGGTGTCAGTTTCGTAACTGGCTCCAGCGCGGAAACAAACCCTAAGTGCAAAACCATACGGCCTGGTGGATTTCACTCCGTCCTGCCGGGGCCCGTCCCTCCCCGGGAGTCCGATTCCTATTCCTTTCACACGTTCCCCGGGCAGCTGGCAGTGCCTCCCAGCCTGTCTGGGGGAGGATTTATGGCCAGGAGAGACCTCTCGCTTAAACGAAATCGCTCCTGCAATGCCATCATTATAAAAACATTAAAACAGTTTGGTCGCCAGCAACCGAGTTCATCTCCTTGCAACTACACCTGGGCCCATAAATCCCGTCTCTGCAAGCTGGCCGGGTGGGATGATTTATAAGGTGAAACAAATATTAAAAGGTTTAAAAAAAAAAATCAGATGGACGCCTCTCCCCTGCATCCCAGAGGCTAGACTTTAGTAACTGTGCCCTCCTTCCCCTTTGGCACATGGGCATTTCCTGGTGACCCTCTGCAATCAGATACCTTCATCCACTAACCGGACAGCCCAGATTCTTCCCTCCAGGATCAAAGAAGGTCCCGTTTACACCATAAAAGCAAGAACGCCGGCCAGGTTGGGGAGTTCTAATAAAGCTGAGCCCTGCCGTTGTTAAAACGCACTCGGCCGTGCAGCTTACAGGATCTATCCCAGGCAGCAGCATGGGAAAGTGGGTAAAACACCGTTAGGTCCCAGCTACACTGACCAACGTTCTAACCACGCCGGAAGATGCCCCGTGTTGTAACAGGCTCCCCGGTTTTACAGTGTACACGGGAACCTGAAGCTGCAGGGATCACAGTGGCGGGGAGGGGAGCACGCTGTTTACCGAGTGCATTTTTAAAAACCTGTCAGCAATTTTCACCGGCCAGCCTTCTCCCTCCGGCTGGGCCGGGTGGAATTCCTGGAGCTGCCGGGGGGGACTACGAGCCCAGTGCTTGCAGCTGGAGATTCCAGCTCCCAGCCAGGCTTTGTGGAGAGAACCGCCGCAGCCCCCCCGGCTCCAGCTTGAATCCGAAGTGCTGACGCCAGAATCTAGGTCTGGCCGGCGTCTAAATTGTGGGAGGACGTGCTACGGAAGAAGACACCTACACCGCTCAGGAAGGACCAACTCTCTGCAGCTGACGCCGCGCTCTGCACTTGGATAGCAACACCCCGCTCCAGCTCGCCACGCGCTTTGCAAACGTTAATTAATTGATTTAGCCTCCTGCGAGGAATCCTCACTCTCACGGTGGGGACACGGAGTAGAAGTGACTTGCCTGAGCTCATGCCCTGAGCTGGGAATAGGACCCTGGAGACCTAATTCGCAGCCCTGTGTCTTTATTAACCAGGCGAGCTTCTTTTCTCCTCGCCTGAAAGTCTCACTTTCTGGTTTGGTTAAAAGAGATGATGATGATTTTTAATCAACGTAAAAAAATTCTCTACGGCACAGACACAGGGCCGAGATCCCCAGCTGGTGTCAACTGGTGCAGGTCTGTTGTGAGCTCTGCCAGTGGAGGATCTGTCCCAGGGAGCGGCTTTCCCTGAAGTTCGCGGGAAATCTGTGCAAATCAGCGAAGGCCTGGAGTGAAAACAGAAATGAAGGTTCTAGACGGGGCTGGGCACCGTGCTCATGGGGCGTAAAGAGAATTCAGACCAGGCGGAAACCGCGTTGGGGCTTGGAGCTCAGAACCGCAGCCCATGAGAACCTACCACCCAACAGGGACAGCAGAAAAGGGGGAACTGAGTCCAGTTGGGGTGAGGATACAAGGTCATTATAAAAGAAATGTAAAAAGTGAATGAGAATTCCAAACCGTGCTGCATCGTCAGTAACTGGTTTATAAAAAACAGAAGCGCGAGAGCACACGCAAAATCCAACCCCGTATAGCCCAACTTCCCCTCTGAACATGCCCCCCCATACCACATTCCCATGCTATGGAAACAGACCTGCCCTCTATGTCCAGCCGTTTACCCCACCCCAACCGCCATCCCGCAATACCCACTAAACGCGTAGGGTTAGTCTCTGCTCCAGAGTTCGCGGCTCATCCCGGAGCCAGGACACCGAGATAGGAGACAGGTTGCGACTGGGTTTAACCAGGGTTCCTGTCACACGGTCTCTAGCGCAGTATGCACAGAGCCCAGAGATGCTACAGTTGGGTCAAGTAGGCAAGGTACCTGACTGCTCCTACAAGGCAGGTAGAGAACCAGGCCCCGGGGTTTTTAAAGGTCCGAATGCACCAGCCAAAGCAGAGAGTGTCAGAGCCGGATTTAGTTCATGATCCCCGGCACAGGGCTGTTTGGACCTGGGGTTCTGGTTCAGACGCTTTCAGGGCCCAACAGCCGAAAGCAAATTCCAGGTCCAGAGCTGGATTTGAATTCCACTGCCCTGCGCCAAATAAAAAGCCAAACTGGAGCTGGCCTGAGAAACAGGTTTAGCTGGCACAGTATTGAAGGGGAGTTCCGGGGGTCCGGTGCCCACGGGGCCTTTGCGTTACTGTGCACCGGAACAGCGCTGCTCAGCTCAAAGGGGCTCAGGTGTTTACAGACGATGTCCCAGGAGAGGACAAGCCACAAACAGTGAGAACAGGTGTCTGAACGGAAGCGCATCTGAGACGCAGCGGCACAACTGGGCTACGGCTTCATTCCAGATCCCCAGTGCCGGGAAAGACACAGGACGAGAGGGAGTACAAGGTAGGGTCCAGGCACAGGAGAGGTGTCATGTTTTCATAACTCCCTCTGTATCAAGGATCTAGAGAGCGGGAGGGAATATATGGACAAACCCAGGAACCTCTCCCGGGGAGAGAAATATAGTGATCAATGCACTCAGATACTGCAGAGGAGAGGGCCAGGAAAGAAAATTATTTTTTTGGTGCGGGGCGGGGGAGACACTCCATTTAGCTGTAAGTCGGGGCACCCTCTACGTTCGAGGAAACCTGGAATGGAAGGGGGAAGTTTGGGGATTTTCAAGATGGCCTCCGTTCCCCAACGCGTGAGGTTGCCGTCGAGACAACAGAACCGTCAAGATTGGGAATAACAGTCATTTATTTTAATAAAATACCCACTCCTAAGAATTCATCCCCGTCCAAGGCCCCAAACAATGCAGAGCAGAGGGATATTTCACATCAGTATCTAGGCTGTGTGAGTGCAGGGGCCAGAACCCAGCTCTGGCTGTCAACTCACTTCCGTTTGACAGGTGAGACCGGCAAGTTCATCCCGGCACCTGCTCACCCTCCAAAACACTCTCCTCACCCATATCTGGGATCTAGCCCCCATCCCAAGAGGAACAAAGGAGTTGTGAAGGAGAGAAAAGGAAGGATGGATGAAGGATGAAGGACAGAGACCCAAGGATGGAGCTAGGATCAAGGGGTACATATGGAGGGAAAGACTATGGGACAGGGAGTGGGGTGATGGGGGGAGCCTGGGATGGGGGTGGGGAGGAGATAAAAATCAACCAAGGGGAGAGGAGAGGAGAAAAAGAGGAGAAACAATAAAACAGGATTTAAAAAGGAAGGGAAATGGAAACACGGCTGCTGAGGAAGCCGGAAGGAGAGAGCCCGTGGCGACGGAGCAGCGCAGGGCAGGGAACACAGACGTTACTTTCATGAGACAGAGTCCACTTTCCGGGGCATCTAGAGCCAGGGTCTCGGGGGCAAAGGCCATTTCCATCAACCGCAAAAACCCTAGGCCGAACTTTGCCATCCCTAAAGCTTGACTCCTTCAACCCGCGCTTGGGCACTGAAGGAAAAGCGCCGGGCTTGTCCCAGAGGTGCTGAGCCCCTTTTGCTCACGCTGGCTTTGATGGGGTCAGCAGGAGCCCAGCACCTCTGGGGAAAAAAACCAAACCAGGCCACTTTGAGTCGGGTGCCTACCATGGGGATTTACGGACCCTGACTTTCAGCAGCTGGTTTGAAATCCTCCTCCGCTTTGGGGCGCAATCCGGAGAGGTGCTGCGTGCCCCCAGCTCCCACTGAACTGCAGGCTGCTGCGCCGCCCACGATCAGATTCTCAGATAGGGAAGGGGATGCAGTACCCCCTCTCCGAACCCAACCTGCCACGTTAGGTGCTAGGGATCCCCCCCCTCCCCCCAATGTTCTCGAGTTGGAGAGGCACAGTTCAGACCTGAGCGCTCACCTGGGACCGGACGGCCAAACCCAAGTGCGAGGTTTAGACTTCGCACGCTCAGAGACTAACAGATATATACAGGGGAGAAACAGACTCGACATTTAACCCAACACAGGTCTAGGTCCTGCACCCACTGGAGTCCATAGCCCAGCCTAGGATCTAGCAAAACTCTGCGCTAAGCAGCACCAGCAGCACGGTGCCGATTGCGATCCGGCCAGTGCTGTAAATGAGTCGGGCTAAGAGGCTTAGCCTGCATTTGCTGCCACGCTGCTAATCATGTAATTACACTCACCCCGCGCCCAGATCGGTTCAGGATTTTGGGGCGCTTTGCTCTAGTTGGTTTCTGATCTGGCCGTGAATCGCCAGCCTCATTATTACGGGCGAACGCACAACGTTCTCGACTGCGTTTCGGAATCACAGCTGCCAGAACAAGAAGATGTTTTAGGGCTAGATCCCCGGCAGATGTAAATCAGCGTCACTCCACTGAAGCCAACGGGCCAAATTCCCAGCGGGCGTAGATCGGTGTAGCTGCACTGAAGTCTATGGAGCGACACCAATTCACACCAGCTGAGGATCAGGCCCTTGGTTTTGCAGTGGAGCTGGGGAGGGAGATTTAGATTTATTTTCAAGTAGTAACTTCAGAGGGAAAACTTTTCCAATTTGTACCATTTCCTTCAGCAGTGTTACCTGTCCCCTCTGTGGTCCAGTCGCTTGGACTCAGCCCCTTGGGTCTGTAAAGCAGCACCGCAAATGAACCACGTAGAGAAAACTCGCAGATGGAGAATTAGAGGTGAGTCAGAGGATGGGACCCAGGGCCCTTGTGAGGCAAAATAAATGGCTCAGATTTATAAAAACACATCGCCCTGCAAAACTAAAGTCCTGCGACCAGTCATGAAATGAATCTCTTATGCTAATGAACAGAGGGGACGGGTCCGATGCGTGTGTTTGAAAAACAAATCATAATGTAAGGCGGGGGAAATAGAGGTTGAAAACTCTGGTTAAATAAAAATGTTTAGGGGTGTTCTCAATGGGGAGAAAGAAAGAAAGAAAGAAAGAAAGAAAGAAAGAAAGAAAGAAAGAAAGAAAGAGGCTATAGGTTTATTTGATAATTTCATCAGTGAAGGGAGAAAAACTTCGTAGAGAGACAACGTGAGGGGCGGTAATATCTTTTTGTTGCACTATCTTCTGCTGGTGGAAGAGACAAGCTTTCAAGCTACACAGCGCTCTTCTTAAGGCCACTTTTTAGTAAGTTTTTAAAAACTTTTTTCAATTTACAAACTTTTAAAATAATTTGAAATAAAACTGTCCCTGATTATATAGCTATAAATATCTATACACTTATTGCGATAGGTATACAGGCACACACACATTTCTATACGTAGACAGGCACATACAGTAATACAAATACACACATGTACATATATTACCAGAGATATGTGTGCACACACAGGGCCTGATTCTGTTTCACCCCTTTTGCACTCGTGTAAATAACTGCAAGAAGATACAGGGCAGCCAAGAGTCAGGCCGTAGCGATGTGTTTTTATGCGCACACACACACACACACACACAGATGTGCACACACGCACAAACAGAGATGTGCACACACACACGTACACACACAGATGTGCACACACACGCGTGCATGCACACACACATACACACACACATGTGCGCACACGCGCGCACACACACAGATGTACACACACGCACACACACAGATGTGCACAAACATATATATACATTTTAAATCTTTTCCCTCCCATACCATCACCAGATCAGCGTCAATTGTCACTTCAAACGAGGAAAGCCATCAGCCCCAAATTCAAACACCCCTCTTAACTCCCCCACCCCAACCCCCGGCAGCTTTTCCTCTGCTTACTCCAAAATACCAAGCATTCCTGTGGGGCGCTGCCCCGTTTTTTTTTCCACTCAATTTCCTTCCTGAATCCGTGGGAGATAAATCCGTTCCGAGCCCTTTGCTGAGGCAGGCGGCCGGAACAGCAAATCCAACAGTGCCAGGTTTAATAAGAATCCTGATCTAGAAACCAGATAATAATTGGGATTATCGAGCTGGCTGGGAAACAGCTTCCCCTGCTCCTGATATCTCTTGGTTTTTTGGCAGCTGGCTTAGTTGAATAGCTTAGGCATCTCCACGCCAACCCCAGCTGTGAGGCTCTCGGGGAGAGACACCTCACTGGTACCTAAGGCTCCTGCAGGCTTGGTTTTCCACAGTGGGAACCCCCGATTCAGTCCCTTCCTTCTCCCCCCACAATCTCAAGGCCACAAGGCTAAACCCCCAGTTAAACTGCCCAGCACTGGACGTTTCCTAAGCCCCCAAACTCACCGATCTAAGCAGGGTGAGCAGACAGACGGGGGAATGGCCACAATCTATACACAGCACTGTTGGGTTCTTTACCGACCTCTCTACCCCGTTGGGGTGTGGGGGTTGCAGGGCAGAATGAATCAAAGGAACCTATCTGGCCACTTCCTTTAAAAATCACACACGGGAGAGTTTCTTTTACAAAGATAAACGCATCTGGGGGAAAGGAACTAAAAGTACGCAGGACTCCCGCCTTCTATGCCCGGGCAGGGTTCTGGAGAGCTCTCGGCAGAGCTGGGGGGGCGTGGGGGAAGGGTGTTGTTCATATGGAAGAAATCTATGTTCCCCCGTGCCATGAAATACCTACTCTCCCAGCTCAATGTGCTGCAACTCCCCCGCCGGGGAATCTATCGTGACTCCCGCATCTCCTCGGTCGCTCTGTGTTTTCTCTGTGCTTCGTACTATGGCTTGATAAGTGTATTACGATGCACTAGTCACCTTGGTCTATGGCTCAAAGACCTTTATGTGGCTGCCTGTTCCACACCCAACCCATCCCGCTAGGAATTTCACAGGCAGATCGGCGAGATGGAACGTAGATCCTGAAAAGCCCTGCATATTCCCCCCAAGAATCCTCCACGTCCACACCTCCCACAGATCAGGAGACGCCATTCTACCCCCCAACCGCCTCCTGCAACACACACACGCACACACGAGTTCCTTTGACTTCAGAAATCTCAGCCACGGAAATAATTCCACTGCGGTTGGATTTGGTGCGGGGCATGAGGGCTGGCGGCTTTTCTCAGCAGAAACGGGATTGAAAAGAGGAAGAATTGGGATTTTCCAAGTTCTCTACAGGGTCAGGCTTGGTGGATTTTATTTCACTGCAAACATAAATAGGGCTTTAAAAAAATATCCCAATCCAGCCTAAATAAAAACCCACTAGAAAGCACAGTAAGAAATCTCACTTGGCAGCCAAATTTTCTGAACCGATTGATCAGAAATATTTGGATTAGTTGTCCAAACACCTTGTCTATTTCCTAGCACATGGGGAGGTTTTTACTGGGATCTGTTTTGCTCCTCACAGAATGTTAAAGAGTAAATAAGATGATACAAATATTTTTTTCCCTTGTGCAAAAATCCTACAACATTTGGTTTCAAATTTGTTGGGAAACCGCAAATATTCTCTCTGAAATGAGACTGGACAATGCTCTAATAAAACACACTTAGGAGACAATTCTGATGCATCAGAAGGGAGAACCGACCAAACAATCTAATAGGTCTTTTCCATCTCTGATTGTTACGAATCGGCCTTGCCATTTATATGCCTTTGGTACAGATCCTGCAATAACAGAAGCAGCTGATCTCGGACCCCCTAGAAAATAAAATCATCAAATTCAAAGACAGGGATTTTTGTTTTGTAAAAAAATCAGAAATAAAAAGGTTTCATCCTTGGGGGAGAGGGAGTTTGGGAGGTTGTTAAGCAAGGACTGAAAAAAACGCTCTCTTCCTCAAATAAAAAGTACTGGAGTCGTGAACAATGGTCCTAAATGCTACAGCTTACAGGAATGCTACTGCAGCATTCGGTGGAGATAACCTTCGTATTTATATATGGGCTCCGGTGGGTCCAGCACATTGTCAATTTCATAGCGTACGCCAGGCGGAATCCTGAGTGTAAGCGGAAGCCTGGGCTGTTCCAAAGGGCTTTTTGGAGCAGCCGGAACATTGCCCTTCAATACCGTACACCTCCGAGTCACTGCTGTATCACACCCGAGCGCAGAGCCGGGCCAGGGGGAAAGAAGAATGTAGAGGGGCAGCAAAAAATCGGCGCAACGGGTGGAGCAAACGCGCTGAAAGAGACCACGGCTGCCTGACTCTGGGGAACGGCACCTGCTTGGAGGAGCGGGGGGTTTTCAGTGACCGAAGTTTGGGGGGGATAGGGATCAGCATCTTGCTCCCAAACCTGCCTTTAAGTGGCACCGTGCTCTGTCTCGTCTGGCATGTCGGGGAGATACATGGTGCTGGAACGCCAATCTTGGGGGGGGGGGAATAAAAAGTCTTAATTTCCATTCTCCCGCTGCATCCCACCTCCCTCGATTAACAACCTGAAGGGAAACGTCAAACCAACTATGAGCCGAGCTGGGAAAGGAAAGCTCAGATCTTGCCGGCCCCGATGTTGATTTGGCTTCACTGGAGGCCGTGGGATGTCAATAGCCTTGCTTTGTGGCATTTAAATCACTCTCCAGGATCAATACAGCCAGCGATGCCGAGGGCCCTGCTTCCCGGCATCGATATCCGCTCACGGCCAACAGCGCAGGAGCTGGGTGCGCCAAACCTTCAGGGGGACTTTTGGACAGCACCAGGTAAACCCAGGGAACTGGGGATCCTCCTTGCTGCCCAAGGGCCTCTGGACTTGGGATCCCTGTTATAGAGTCAGAAAGGCCTGTTCAACTCAGCAGCTCTGCCTTCCCCTGCCCCCACCCCACCCCATCTCCCAGGGGTGCATTCATTAACATGCAAACTGGGGAAAGCTCAAACGCACACCAGGCTCCCACACACACACACACACACACACACCCTTCCCTGCTGCAGAATTCTGTCAGATCCACACACAGCAGGACTCTCCTTTACCTCCCCTGGCCCTCCACCCATCTCCGCGAGGCTGCCCGTCACCGGGCAAGCGTCAGCAGTGGGAAATGCTCCCCCAGTCCATCTCCTACCCAAGGGCCTGGGGGAGGTCAGGGCTGTCCCATCACTCCAGTGCTCCGTCCAGCCTAAAGCCAGATCCTGCGCTGGCGTAAACTGGCCTGGCTCCATTGACTTCAGCAGAGCTTTGCCGATTTAAACCAGCTGATGATGTGGCCCTTCAATGGACCGTGCCACAAGAAGTCGGGAAAATGGGGCTAGAAAGAAGCCCCTGAGATTCCCATCAACCCCAGATTAGGGCCTAAATCTGGTCTCGTTGACACTGGTGTAATTCCATTGCTGTAAACAGGGTCACTCCTGATTTACACTGGGCTGACTGAGAGTAGGGTCAGGTCCAGGAGAGGCAAGGTGCACCCTCCGCACATCCCGACCGCAGCACCGGGAGCTACCCACGCCGTGCGGGGGAATAAAAAGCTGGTCCCCGTCTTAGTTATTATTCTAGCAAGTCAATTTCCGTCCTTTATTTTTCCATTGTTGTTGCTTGGACTCCTTCCACCCCACGTCTGAAGTTTCGGAGCCTCCTACCCGCCCCCGCCCCCAGGCCGGGGCGCAGCAGGACACAAAGCCCAGCTTCAATCAGACCAGGAGGTGGGTGGGGAAAGGGGGGTGGATTCCGAACTCGCTTTGGAGAGGACCCTTCTTCTCATCAGGTCTGCCAAGCTTCAACCCTGTCCGCCTCGCCAGCTGACTCATAGAGAGAGGAGCTGCGTGAGCCGCTACAGGGTGCCCGCTCCCAAACCCCCGCTGCCAGAACCAGCTGGGGAGAGAGGAGTCAGGGCGCGGCGTGAACATACCCGAGGTTGGCCCCTCCACACCCAGTGAGCAGAGAGAAGGGGACTCTCACTCCGTTCCTTCCGCCACTCTGGCCAGACACTTTATTCTATGGCTAGTAAGCAGCACCCCGGAGCGCTAGCCATCTCTTTCCCATGAGTGCCGGCCCTTTTCCTGAAGCAGCACAGGGGAGACCCCTGGGCACAGTGGAGGGCAGCATGCTTCGGACTCCGGGAACTCGGTACATTCGCTGGCAGAAATATACCACCCTGGCCCCGATCCTGCCTCCTTTGCTGGCGCAAGTCGCATCATTAAAAACAAAGGCCCCCATCCACCTCCCATCAAAGTCAATGGGACAACACCTGCGTTCCCTGGTTGTGGGATCAGGCCCCCCTTGGCTGCTTTTTTTAAAAGACAGCGGGCCATACCCATTCAAACCAGTAGGGAGCTCCGGTGGCTCGATCCAGCTCCGCGTGGCTAGTTATGGGTGAAAGGAACACGGCAAACATTAAAAACCTTATTTCGTTCTTGCCCTCTTCCCTTTGTTAACAAAGCGTGAAACAGCTAAGAAACTGGTTCAAATACCCAAGCTAAATATTACACACACGCACGCACACAGAGAACGTGCGTTCTCACCATGTGCTGCGGAACCGTCTAAAAGCAAAGCCTTTATTTCACACACAACCATGTTGCCCTATACAAAAATTGTCCCATAACCCTGCTCCTCAGGACTCTCAGCGACTGATTCTACTTTCCTATCAATGGAGCTTTGCTCCGGCCACAGCCCTACTTGATCTTCTCATGCCAGGACGGCTCGGCTCGGTGACTTCAACCAAAGCAGGGTTGGGTTGAGTTGACTTCGACCGACAGATCGCGGGAGGATTTGCCCTGATGTGGGGGGGCTGCTGTAAGCAAGTTATTATTATTGCTATTCATTATTTATATCACTGTAGTGCCAAGGAGCCCTGGTCCTGGACCAGGCCCCAGCTGTGTTAGGCGCTGTACAATCTGCTTAGAACGTCCTGGGCGGCTGCACGTATGAATGAAAATGGATCACTTTAAAATGATCATCCTCGATAGTGATATATACAAATGACAACCATTGAAAATGTTATTTTCCTCGTTGCAGATCCAGTCTGTCCTAGATTCTTAAGGCCAGAAGGGATTGTTAGCAACATCTAGTCTGACCTCCCGCATGACCCAGGCCAATCTCACCCCATGATTCCTGCACAAGTTTTCTGAAACCCACTTTGGAGCTGAGAAGTTAAAACAAAAAAAATTACCTAGTTCAAGGCCCAGGACGTGACTTATCGCCAAGTTGTTCCCCTTGTTCCCCTCTGAGAACAGGCTCTGAAGCACGGGGAGCACAGAACATGCAGCGTAAGCACCACGGATATTTTAACTGTCACTCGTCTGGGGTGCGGAGCTTTTCAGTCCTGGATCCGTGCAAAATTAAACCCCTACTTTTTAATGACGAAGGGCGTGATCCTGGGGGGTGATGCACGCCCCTCTTTGACTTTCAACAGGGAGTCCGACCGAGCCCCCCAACCCTCCCCTGGCATCCCTCTATTGATCACTCACGGCCTGCCATGCTTTTTTCCAGACACACAGTTTGCCCTCAACTCACGCGCCTGAAAAAAAAAACCCCACCATCGCACACCCTTCCATTCGGCTCTGGCTTTCGAGCAAGGAGGTTCATTAAGAGCTAATTAGCCCTCGAACAATGGGAAGCTGTTTAGCAGCCTGGCAGCGACAGCATCAACAACCAAAGGGGAGAAATAAATAAATAAATGAAGTCACTTTAACACCTACTAATAAATGCTGATTAACTGTCTGGATGGAGCTGGGATGACTCAGAGCAAGGGAAGCAGGCCAGGGGCAGTGTATCCATTACTGTAACACAATTTCTCTTTCTTTCTTTCTTTCTTTCTTTCTTTCTTTCTTTCTTTCTTTCTTTCTTTCCTTTCTTCCTTCTTTCTTCCATCGGTCTTGCCCATGCTAAGCTTTTTCCTTAAGATTTCCCACCCGCCGCAACCACAGCGTAGAGCATTACAACGGCCAGGTCACCCCTGCCCCGTCTACGCTAACACTCCCACAGTTACTCGCGCTGCCCTGGTGGGAGTGCCACGGTGGGAGATTTTAAGAGGAGGCGCAGCCTTTGGGAGCAGACCTTTCCGGACTGGCCTTTCCAAACTGCACTCCACTGGCAAACGCGCAGCTGAAGAGTTCAGAGTTCTTCACCCCCCCACCCCATAGTGAATCTCACACCTGCTCAGAGAATGTCACTGATTTGAGAGACGCTCCACAAATTCATCTATTAAATACCAGCGTGTCACAGGCCGCGGGGAGAATTCTGCCTTCTCTCTCTCCCCATGTGGAGACATTTGGCCCTTACCTCCCTAGCTGCGTCTGCACGGTGCCAGACAGCGCCCAAGCAGCAAGGGGCTTGAATGTGCAGGATCAGCTACGCGACGCTGCCATTATATTAGTATTTTACATTTCTAGAAGCGCCTCTCATCCCCTCACCCAAGAAGGCACAAAAGGCTGTGGGGGAGGGTTGGGAAGTGGGTTTGGTTTGTTTTTTAACAAGCCACAGGCACATGAGACTGGCGGAACTCAGGGCTTGGAATGCGGCTGCCTCTGGGGTGAGACGTGATGAGCTCAAAAATGTTAAAACCCTCCTCAGTGCTGAGGGTGACAATGCTGAGATGTGATCGCCTGCCAAAAGATTCATTTAATTCTACTGGCGGGAGGCAGTCCCTAAAAACCTGCTTTACTCCTAATGCAAAAGAGCCAAAATTTTCACCTTCGGAGACCAAGGGCTGCTTTATACAACATACTATTTCTATAACCATATACATGTGTGTGGGAAAGTATCACCTATATAGAGAAACACAGATATGATGTGTGCCTATAGACAGACAGTTATAAATATGTGTTATACACATTACAGATACATATAGATGTATGTGTGCCTATAGATATAAGTGTGTGCATTATATATACATACATGTGTGTACAGGCGAGTCGCATCTTAGGCGCATTTAACATGCGCGAATTCAGCTTTGCGCGGTCGGCAAAAACAGGGGGGAAAAAAGAAAAATAACAATTTAAAATCTGCATCTGTAGTGCGGGCGATTCCGCCTGCCATTCAACTCAATGAGTGTTTCACGATACGCGGTTTTCGCTTTACGCGCTAACCGCAGAACGGAACCCCCACGTAAGATGAGACTCGCCTGTATATTATATATAAATATAGAGATGTGTGTGCACCTTTAGATAGCTATAGATAAATGTGTATATATTATATATCAATGCATACAGATAGATTTGTGTGTGTGTGTGTATTGTATATAGATGTAGAATATACATGTGTCTGAGATATAAAGCCCTCATGTCTCAATTCAAAGTGGCTTTTCCCCCCACCGTTCCCACTCCGGCTCCTTTCCCTGTTGCTTTGCTCTTGCGCTAAGACCAGGTGGATGGCTTAGAGGATTAACGTGTGAGGTGCATAGGTGAGTAGTGAACCTGCAAACAGCTTCGCTCCACCTCAAACCTCCGAGCTCCTGCCTTATATTAGGATTCCGTGTATAGCCAGCATCTGGATACCAAATGTGCAACCAGTGGGGAATGTAATTGCAATCCCTAGAAAGAGAGAGAGACAGGTAGAGAGAGAAAATCTTGTCGGAGACATTGGACCTGTTTGTATCTGCTGTTTATTAACTGTGCTTGCTACAGAGCTTGGTGAGTGAAGAATAGCTAACAGGGCTTAACAGCCTGGAAAAGAGAGAGAAAGGGGGTGGGGGCAGGGTTGCAAACAATCTTTGTATAAAAGGAAAACAAAATAAATGAAAAATAAAAAGAGCTCATGGAGGAGAATGACACGTGCACTAAAGGGGAGCGGGGCAGCTGGGACGGTGGCGTCTTGCACCTCGAATCAGCATTCCCCAAAAAGCCTTCTCGCACACACGGCATTAATGGAGCGAGGGGGCGATTATCGGCACTCTGTCCAGGACTCTGAAATTAACTGGGTGCCGGTGTCGCTCTTTAAAGGGGTCTGAGCGTAGAATAAGACACTTTTCTTGGAGAGGTTGGTGCAAAAATCCCAGGGCGACACTTGGAAAAAAATCTGTGTGGGGCGTGAGCTGGAGAAATTGAAGAAATGATGCAAAAGGACCATCACCAGCTCCAAGGTCCCACGGAAAGTGCTGGCAAGCAGAGGTCTTGAAGATAAGGCCTGGCACTGAATGCTCCCGGCAGGATACACATATGCATGCACTTTCCCAGAGGGCTCTAACCGCCCTGTTCAATCCCCCATCATCTCTACCTGGCATCAAACTATCCCCAGAAAAATAAAGACGTGTGCCCCTTGCTCCCATATTTTAAATAAAAGTGTTTTCACTGGGCCAGATTCATCTTTGCTGCAACTCCATGAAGTCAGCAGATCCTGGGGATTAATTTGGCCCATCAGAGTTTAACCGTTGCCACCTAAGTTGTGTATGAGCAAAACCATCCCGAGCCCAGAATAGCCAAAGGAAGCTAAATTTCTGGGCTTTTTTTTTTGTTGGTCTCCTCCATAGCTGCTGTGCACTGAACTCCTGGGTAAAGCACGACCCTCGCCAGCAGCCTGCGCCTTGGAGTCCAAAGAGGTGCCTCCCCCAGACGCCTTTAGTTAGAGCTTTTCAGGTAGGAGACTCCACCGTTTATGGGGAAATAACACAGATGACAGTGTGTGCACGATACGTGGGTTGGGGGGATTTGTCCCTACTGAGGGACAGGGGAATGCGGATCAGCCTTCAAACCTGCCCTGTCTGGACGAACTCTGACATCTCACCAACTCGTCGGCGAGCACCTCAACCCCACTCCAGACAGGGCCGAGATCGGTGCCTGGACAGTCCCCGGAAAGTCTTCCCATCACCATGCACTTGGTCATCTGCCCCGTGGCCTGCCCCAATCCCAAGGGTTTACCTCCCTGACGGGGACTATTTGTCCAGTTTGCCGATCCCTGACTTCCGCAAAACTGGGGGAGTGCAGGAGAGCAGAGAAGAAACCCCAGAGGTGCTAACACAATAAAAATCAAAAAAATAAATCTTCCGAGGCAAAGAAACGACTTGGCAGTTAAATATAGGACATGCTAGAGCATTTACGGTGTTTGTACCTGTACTGGAAACAGAGAGAGAAAATACCTATACGCTGCACGTTTCTTTCTTTCTCTATATATAAATATATGGCTGCGTACACAGGAACTGCATTTGCTGCAGGAAAGCTGTCATTCTAGAATTACTATAACCTGCCTGTTACATAGTTGCAGGTAGAGTGGGGAATGGAGACAAATATTAAATCCACGGTCCTCCCTCTGCCTTTGTAGAGATTTTCAATCATGCACAGGACAGCGCGGGTTTGGTGGGGTTTATGGCCGTACGGTATCAGAGAGTGAAGTGATTCCTTCCTCACTAAACAGCCGTACCGCCGAATGCAGCTACCAGAGTTTGTCGATGCGAGTTCCAGTCGACGGACGTAACGTGATCCAGCTAGTTGGAGGACAGGTTTTGGAAAAGTTTCAATATTGGTTCTAAGTGATGGCATGAGATACATATGTGCTCCACACCCAAAACTCTCAACTCGCCGCGCTCCATCGGCTTTGCCTCGCCTACAGTTTTAATTCAACCCAAACTCTACCAACTGGCTCACAAGCCGGGTTCCCTGCACTACACTGTCAAATGGATTAAAAATATATGCAATGTCTATGCGGGTGCTGCATAAGAAAACCCCACCGCTCGGGACCTTTAAAACTCGACGGTACAGCACTCGAGAAAATATACTGTAGCAAACAATCCTGTATTGGCCGAGCAATGGACTGGAGCTCTAAATCAGGGTCTTTTCCATCACTAGAAGTTAAACATTCATGGTTTGTACGTTGGAGTTTGCATGCAATCATACAATGACTCGTGTGAACCAATATGAAAGTGGCTCCTTTTAGATATTACAGTCAACATGCATGTAACATAGTATGACATAGATTCTTAGATATACATCTATGAATGGGAAACACATATCCCCATTTTATGCAGCTTGATTGGGGTGTTTACAGCTTCATGAGAACAACTGGTACCTCCATCATTTAAGCGTATACAAAAGTATTAGTGTGTATATATTACACACACATACACACACGCACACACACAAATAAATGTGTGTATGTAAGTACATATATGTTGTATATAAGTGGGTGTATATATAGAAAGAGAACTAGATATAGATATAGATACGTGATATATCTAATCTCTCCTACGGGTATTTCGATACTGCCCAATATGAGACATATTTAATAAAACGTATCTATCATTTTCCAGATGCATGGTTACAATACTCTTATAAATACGTCTCTCTCAATCTATTGAGACTACCTATATTAAAAACGTGTACAGAACGGGTAGACCATAGTGTCTCAATTTACAATTCATTTTTAATTTGGTCACAATTATCGAGTGTGGAATTACTGTGCAACCCGGACAAATCATGTGGACCGTGAGATTTAACATTGGCTTCTATGGAGTATAAATTATAGTACAAATCGAAAGGAAAAACACGTATTGCAAAGCCAGGTGCGCGGGTTTTAAGGATTATGGTTTTGTTCCTTTTCTTTCTTTCCTTTTTACTATTTCTCATTTATCCTTTATTAAACAAGATGGAAAAGAGCATAAATCAAAACGGAAAACAACCAGACAAAACATAATTTTTGTAAAGATTGACGCAAACCTCTGCTATCTCTAGAGGTAAATAAATAAAAACATCACTTGTTGGTTTTTTAAAAAAAAAGAACAGAAAACTCAACAGAAATTTCTGTGTTTACTACATCTAATAAACTGCCCTAAATGTCCTGCACCCAGTCACGCGGAACGGAGACATACACATGCAGCACACCACAATGCGGGACGTAACCGCACCAGGAAAATTCGGCACCTTTAACTGGATCCAAATGCTACTAATGCATCTCGCTAAAATCCACTGACCCTTTTCATTGTTCTTTTTTCCTTTGCTCCGTTTTCTTTTTTTTTTTCATTTTTCCACCCCCTGGCCCTATTTTTTTCTTTGCAGATCCACTTTCCTTGTGAAACGTTATTTTAAGTAGTAAATACCCCCAATCCCTCCTATATACCCCCACCCTGGGGCGTGGACAGAGGCGCTGTGGCAAAAAGGGCAATTATAGTGGCGTTTCATGAAGCTGGGAGGTAAAGGTCACGAGCCTTATAACAGAAGGTGAGTGTTATTATTGAGATATTTATATCAAGGGGGAGTGAAGTACCATCGATTAATTTCAGCTTTTAGTACTATTGTAACAATCCTTGAGCACCTAGTAACAGAAACTGACCCAAAATAGCTGCCGATACTGTCCCCCAGTTCCAACGACCTTGATCCTAAAGCTTGATCGGTCATATAGCATATGTTAAAGCCACCTCCATTCTGTCTTGTAAGGGCCCTCGCACATGTTTGGCATTTAACAGAACAAAAGAAAAGAGCAAAGGCCGTGGAAGCTGGGAAGGAATTGAAGCTGTAACCAAAAACTTAGTAAGGGGGGAAAAAATCTCTCCTTTCCAACCCCCCACAAAAATGCGAGAGAGATAATAAAATCCATATGCAACAAAATCGGCCCATAAAGAAGCCATTACAGGGATGCACGCACAAAAGGATGGGATTCCCGAACTTTAGGGTTACTGTATGAGCAAAGCAGACATGACGCTGGAAGAAACTGTACATTTTAGGATCCTGTTTATCCCTCCACGAGAACATGCGATGGCTGGATAAATAAAGCTGGTAGGAAGACTCTTAACATTCTCCTAATCCTGTGTGCATCTAACAGTCTATAGGTGACTATAGATACGTTATATAAGGGACATACTAGTGAGACAGACCGACTTGCATCACAGACCCATGCACAAGTTGTCTCACCAGCCTCCACTTCATACATCATGCTATGCTCGTTTGGACAGAGATCCTCATTGAAATACAGTTGGGAGCTTTAATAAAATGTAAAAATTTCACTGGAGATCAACTAGAATGAAGAGTCCATTCATACTGTCAGGAAGCGAACTGGAAAATAAAAAGTTCTCTATTAAAGGTTCCCCTTGGAGCTTTCCCACAGCAAGAGGGGGGGAAATATCTCCAGCACTGGAAGTGCAAAAAGGTCTCCCCCTGTCAGCAGCAACATTTCGTCTATTTCGCTACCTATTTGTCTATTTCACTATTACAAGGGGGCGCAGGTCTTTACATAAAGATCAGCTAAGGTTCATGTTTCCATACCTGCACGGATTTAACGCTCTGCAGGTTCTGAAGATAGCCGAAAAATACGCTTTTTACCCAAATAAAAAAAACAAGATCTAAAGGAAACGGCAAATATAAACCAACTAGTGAATAAAATTAGCACAATTACTGTTCCTACAAACTCAGTGATAATTATATTTAGTGCCGTATAGAGAAGATTTTGGTGGTTAGTGTAACTTTTTTTTTTAATTGTAAAAAGTAGGTTTTCTACAGAACTGTCCACATATTTGTCTATTTCAAGCAGGGTTGTTGGGGGGTTTTTTAGGGGGGGGCGGGAAGGATTCCTTATGGTCTTAGTCACCTGAGTCGTGAGGGGGGACAATGATTTCATCTTGATTTAAAACTCAAATTATTTTGTTTTCCCAAAAAATTCAGACTTAAAAGAATTACAACAAAACTGAAACTTTGTTTTGTTTAAATTAACCTTTGAAAGAACAGAATTAAATTCAAAGACAAATTAAAGTAACCAAATACCATTTTTTCCAACTGCAATGAAAAAAGAAAAAAAACTTTAAATTTTTTTCCTCCTTTACAGTATTTGGGAAATCTTGTTTCTCAATTCTGAGTTTTCCACACCACATGCAATCACTGTTTTGTGATCTATTTATTAGACACTGGTAGACTGAATAATATTTCGCAAAAGCCATTATGAGCCTCTGAACACAGACAACCCATTTTCTAGTCTCACCACTGAAGCAGCCATGGGAGTTTATTCTAAATAATCATGTGGCAATAATTGGCAGTACAAGATGCCTTTTGTTATATATTTCGGGTTCTCACCGTGTATGTTCATGGCTCCACAGTATACATTTCCCACAGTTAAGTTTTCTTTTAAAGTCAAACTGGAAGATCCATTCTGTTTTCAAGAGCCCCGAATAGTACCAGCTCAGGATCTTGCATGGAAGGGAAAACTTTAATTTACCCAAAGTTCATTATCAAGGAGTATGGAAGAGTTTAAATATCTCACAACAGAATCTGGGCAAATTTAAGAACACACACCAATGGGTTGCAGAGCCCCTAGGTATGGTCCATAGGGCAGGCCAGGGCTATCTAATTGGGCTTAATATGAATCTCTAAAGGTAATGCGTCCTTTTTTGGTTCTGACTTCCTGAGAATGGAAATCCTCACTATAGAAAAATACACACGAATCTGCAGCCCTCCTGCACTTCAAGTAATAACAAAATTACTTGTCCACACAAACCTCATCTTTATACCTACTGCAGCTCAGACCAGGAGCAAGGCTTCTTCTTCAGCCATTTGTAAACTTTAAAAAGGCAACTGAGAAAAAGATTCCTGCATGAGCCATATTTACCTGCGTCCAATATACACCTGAACCAGCAGGCAGTAATCAAAGAAAGATGAACAACTGTCATCGGAGGGAGGGTGTTTAATTCAACAAGAAGAGAGTTCCTAAGTGACGTGTAATTGATTTTACAGTGTGCAGTGGTTCTGAAAACTGCTATAATTTGTTCACCTTGGCTAAGCAGACTCACAACTTCCCAGAATTGGCTTCTGGGTGAATGGATATTTGGTGCCAGCACCATGTCTGCCAAAAAACAGAGCTGTAAAATTAATATCTATATCTATTGGGTTTGCATCAGTTTTGTTTCAACAAGGACTTACAAGTTTAAA
Source organism: Platysternon megacephalum (assembly GCA_003942145.1). Classification (NCBI taxonomy): domain Eukaryota; kingdom Metazoa; phylum Chordata; order Testudines; family Platysternidae; genus Platysternon; species Platysternon megacephalum. The sequence goes on from QXTE01000096.1 coordinate 4,457,526, forward strand.
AGTGAAACTCTTGCAAAGCCCCTTAAAACTAGCAGCAGTAAATAAAATAAAATATAATGGTTGGGGTTTTTTTCCCCTGTTAAATATGAGACTTACTGGTAGCTGCCGTCTATTATATTTTTAAAAAATCCATTATTCACTGCAAATGGATATTGCCCAGAATTGCTTTTTTTTTTTGCAACAAATACTTTTATTAATAAAACATACTGATTTCCTGAGGATATCAAATCACTATGCAAGCGACGCCGAATAAAATAATAGCTAGACCAAATCTATGTCTATATACACATGTATGCATGTGTACTTCTGCCACTCCCAGTTTTACAACAGAGGAGTCTGAATGAGCAAATTGACAGGATTCATTATTTAGGAATGCTTTGCTTTGCAACAAGTCAGCAATAACACCCACACACACACACAAGACAAATAAATTAATGCAGACTGTTTGCAACTCTCCAGGTAGGCATCTCTCTCACTTCTTCGGGAAATCAGGCCTTGGCTGAGCTGAAAAGTTGGTGGCAACTTTCATATAAAATAATCTCCCCAGCGTCTATGATAATCCTGCCCTTTCTGCTCCCACTCCATGAACAAATAGAAAAACCCAGGCACCATCTGATTTGCACCTTTCACCTTATTCGCCTCAGCCTGACTCAGCTTGAATGGATCATTAAGTTTGCATTCTGTCCTGATCACTGCCACCGGGCTTTTTAGAGGAGAGCTGGAGAAGGAAATGTGTGTGTGTGTGTGTGTGTGTGTGTACACACCTACATGCATACAGAGAGCTCTATCTCCCAGCAGGAACTGCTCTGTTGCAGGCTTGGTGCATCCCTGGAGAATAAAAGACCTTCTTGTCCCAGCCAACACAACCACCCACCAAACAAACACATGTACAACAGCAAAATGATGATGTGAGCCAGATTCTCTCCCCCAGCCCCCTCCCCCCAGCCCAGCTCCCTCTTTACTAGGGCTGCAGAAGAACAGTGGGATGCTGGCTTTCTCGGATGCTGCCCTGGGGTTGCATAGAAAGGGGGGCGGCTGTGGAGGGTGCATGCAATGCATTTGCCTTCTGTCCATCTTACCTGGGGTTGCTCTTGTTCCAATAAACAGCATAACGATCCGAGATAACTTTCCCAGTATCATCAGTCCAGACACAAACCCCGACGAGGGCTACCAGCAGCACGGCCACCTCCAAATGCACCATCGTATTTTATCGTCCTTTCTTCCTTCTTTCCTCTCTCCCCCCCTCCCCCCCCCCCCTTCCGATTTATCTGCAAGGCTTCGCTTTACCAAGAATGCAACCGGTTCATTTATTCCCAGAGCCTCTGGCTGCCCTTTCTCTGGATGCCACTAAACACTCCTGATTCATTCAGAGCAGTGGATCCCCTTTTGCCATCATTGCTAGGCAGCATGTGCAGTTCCTGTGTGCAGTCCGCTCCCTGTTGCAAAGTCTGTTGCAATCGGATCTTTTGGAAACAAAAGTCTTGCCAGTCTTCAGTGTGATCTGATTGTATTGGTGTAGGTGGGGCGGTGGGGATTTTTGTTTTAAATAATCCAGCGGTGGATGAAAGTCCTATGGGGGTGAGAAGGGGAATTCACCGACAACTTTCTCCCTTCGCCTTGTTCTCGTGCATTCTCTCTGCACCAGCAAAGTCCCTGGTTTCTCAAACTCTGTAGGTGGTTTTCCTGCAGGAGAAGTGAAGGGATCCCATGTCTTTAAAAATCAAAAATCTTCAATCCAATCGGTGCAGCTTTAAAGGAGAAGCAGTCGGCAGAATCAAGCGACAGGTTGCAAATGCTCCCCTTACCATTTCTGAGCAGGCATGCTCCAGCCCTCTCCAAAGGGGAGCAAAGTCAGCAGGCAAAGTTTGTGGTTCCTCTTCTCCCCGAGAGCACTGCCACCCGGACACATCCCATTTCTTCCAAGGAGGAAAAGAAATAGAAAGCAGGCAACTAACTTCGCACTCAGCAATAGCGATGCAAAGGGGTGGGGGGGTGTCCTTAGACCCAACCCATCCTCCTCAGCAATTCCACAGCCCAGCAAAAGAGAGACACATATTTCCAAGAGTGAATAATCGCTTCCCCCCACCCCCGAAACAAACTTTTAACCAAGTTCTTCTTCTCTTCCAGGGCTCCTGCTTCCCTTTCTTTCCCCAGCCAGAGTTGCGGCTTTTTTTCGGGCGCCTTCCCCACACCTGTAAAACCAGACTGGGCTGAGATCTGGGGAACAGGCTTCTGCAAATCTGGTGCCAGGATCAGCTCCAGCCTACAACAGGTTCCTCAGCGCCGTCCTGGTTCACAGAAATATGCAGCTTCCCTCTTGCAGCCAGGATCCTCCCCCCGGCTTTCACTCCAGCTTGAACCAGGCAGAAAGCAAAGGAACCAAGATTGCAAGGAAATGAAACACAAAAGGCAGAGGCTGGGGGACAGGAGGCCTCTCCTCCCCCCTCCCCCCGGTATTTTAATGCAAGTGCATCATGATCATCGCGTATCCCCCCCCATCTCTCAGTCCAAACTTGCAGAGATGTGCAGGGAAACTGCTCCCCGTCTTCCCTGCCCCCCCCGGGCTGCTGCGGCTGCTCCTCAGCAGCGCTGGCGCTGGAGTTCCAACCTCCTAGTGAATGAAACTGGGGTTTTTTTTGGTTACATTGTTGCCACTTGCGGTCACCCGAACCGCGGCTCGGCCCCCCATTCACAGAGGCGGAGCCGCGGGCTCAAGGTTGGTTGGCCGGCACCCGGCTCACACGGGCTTGGCCCCACCTCTGCATGTGGGTGTCGATCTCCGCTCGGGAGAGGGAGAGGGGAGGCTTGGAAGCGGCTGTCCCCGGAGCCAAAGCAGCCGGGCTGGATGAACCAGGGTTCAGGGCTGCGCTTTTCATCCCCTGGCTCCAGGCCTGGGGCTGGGGGGGGGGGTAGTTATTCGGTTTGTTCCTGGTGGTCTTTTTAGGGACGCGGGCCAGGATCACCTTAAAAACATACAATCCAAGGGCCCAATTATGGTGTAGGGCCGGGGTAGGCAACCGATGGCACCGAAGGCGGCCCGCGAGCTGATTTTCAGTGGCACTCACACTGCCTGGGTCCTGGCCACCGCTCCGGGGGGGGGGGGCTCTGCGTTTTAATTTAATTTTAAATGAAGCTTCTTAAATATTTGGAAACCTTATTTACTTTACAGACAACAATAGTTTAGTTCTGTATTATAGGCTTACAGAAAGAGACCTTCTAAAAAGGTTAAAACGTATGACTGGCACACGAAACCTTAAATCAGAGTGAATAAATGAAGCCTCGGCACAGCACTTCGGAAAGGTTGCCGACCGCTGGTGTAGGGAGCCAGGCAGACTACATCGGGTGAGAGAGAGATCAGAGAAAATACCCTGCATTTATACAGTCCTTTTTATCTCTAGATCATAGGTGATCAAATCAAATAGTAATCTAATAATATGCGAGTTTGCATGTATACGTCACTTTCATTCGTAGCTCTTGTAGACAGACAATATTTCATATTTATAATCATACTTAACACTTATACAGCCTCTGCGACGCCAGTTGGCCCTTTGCATTCAAATCCCTACCCCATTATACACAGCACCTTTCATCCCCAAACCCCGCACAGACTGGGCAACGCAGGGGGCGGCCTGCTATCATGCAGTGACTAGGGTGACCAGATAGCAAGTGTGAAAAATCGGGACAGGGGGTGGGGGGTAATAGGCGCTTATGGAAGAAAAAGCCCCAAATATCGGGACTGTCCCTATAAAATAGGGACATCTGGTCACCCTAGCAGCAACCCACCTTCAAGCAGGGGTAGAGCAAGACGGGCCCCGAACCCTGCAGAATCACTGATGTAACCGGTGGTGGTAGATCATTGCTGCAGGGTAATTTTCTAACACCAGTGCAGGGGAGGAGAATAGCCAGGAATGCAGGAGCAAACCCCCATGAAAAACACCTGGGGATCGTTACATTCCAAGCAGGCAGACGGGAGCTTGGTTATTTAAGGTCTCTTCTAAAAGACCCACACCCAGTAAAGTGTACGGTGAGCCACTGACCGGCCTTGGATGAAAGCCCGATACTGCAAAGCGCTGAGCACCCTCACCTCCCAATGACTTCAAGTGAGAGCTGAGGGCCTTATAGTTTCAGACCCCTAAGCACAAATTATCATCACCTCAAAAGGATAAGGTGATGCTGGGGGGCGGATTTGAGCCTGCAGCTCTGTGTAGTCTCGGCTAGCCACTCAAACGACAAAGCCATGTCCTCCCTCAGATCTAGTATTGCCAAAGCGCCAGATTTACAAGGGTGTTTAGGCACCTAAAGCTGCAGATAGGTGCCTAGCGGGCTTGTCAAAAATGACAAGGTGCCCACTGAAATCAGTGGGAGTCAGACGCTTTTGTACATCGGACGAGGTGGCTTGTGGCATGTTTAGGCACCTATTTACCTCTTTAAATCTGGCCCTTCATCTCAGCTACTTTTAGTTTTGGAGGAGGGTTTTTTTTTAAACACAAAACAAGCTCTATTATAAAGCACCTGGGATACGTTATCTGGATAGGTGCAATATGAATAAAATATGGATTTGCATCATTATTTGGCAAATCTCAATTGAAAACGCCAGTGAACTGTGGGTGTTACACCCCCCAAAAATAAAGGCAGAATTCTTCCTCCTCCTGTGCAACTGACTTCTCTGTCATCAAGGTTATACATCTCTTTATCTGACTCCCATCAAGATATTTCTCTATCAAGCCACCGTCAACCAATCTTTCTTCCTGTCAGCGCAAAGCTATCATAAAGCTGCCCACTTGTCCATCAGTTTTACTTGTTTTCATTCATCAAGCCCAGCCACTAAAAGCCTTTTCCCCACACCGACGGGGCTCGCACATGGTCCCGTCGTGTATAATCACAGCGGCAATGGTCAGCAAGAGAAAAGATTTGGGAAGAGGGGACCGGCCGCTGTTGGTGTAGTGTCAGGCTGCGGCCAGTTGGGCTGTGTAAAACTGCAGCCTGTAGTGCAAAGGAGGGGAAAATACACTAAAACCAAACAAAAACATATTTCGTCCAAGCAGCAGAGCAAGAGAAGTGAGCTTGAGGCTTGGTAAAAACTGGAGCAGTCCCCAAGCCGAGCCAGAATGGAGATTTTTCCAAGACCTTAAAGCACCTAGAATTGGAATGCTGGGAACCAGGAGAGGACTCTTTAAAGGACAGCGAGTTACTCTGGCCACTCATAAATAGCTTAGCATGGTCTGAGAAGGGCTTATGAAGCAGAACCACTGGGAATAGGTTGACTCTGGCCTAGAGCTTCTGGACTGGTGTTCATGTGACCCATAACGATAACAGGCTTTCCATGACGAGGGGAGAGGGGATTTCATACTGGAGTAGAAGCTTCTCATGACCTTGACCTGTCAAAAGCTGGAGCCAAACAACAGCATCTGTCCCTAGGAAGGAACAACCCAGGATAAACATTATATGCGTCTGACGAAGTGGGTATCCACCCACGAAAGCTTATGCTCCAATACTTCTGTTAGTCTATAAGGTGCCACAGGACTCTTTTACAGATCCAGACTAACACGGCTCCCCCTCGGATACATTATATGCTTGGACAGCCGGCAGAAAAGGTACCCAGGCTGAGAACTTGCAAATGACCTTTGCCACATAAGCGCTGTCTGATAGGCCAGAAAGCCTCTCAAGTTTGTGCTGCTAAGACAGGTCACAGTGGCTCAGAAAGCTCCAGCACTTCAGGGTGGCTGCTTGGTATAGTATATTACAGATTCTGACATGGACCGGAGAAGGAAGCATCTGATCATGCGGGGGACAACTTTGTTACACCACTTCCAGGGTATAATTTCATGGCTGGTAATCATCTTCCTGATGGTGTTTATGGTAGCGCCTAAAGGTCTCGGTCAGGATCAGAGCCCTACTGTGCTAGGCACTGTACAGACACATAGCGAGAGATGGTCCTTGTCCAAAGAGTCTAACTAAACCAGAGACAAAGGATTAGCATCCCCATTTCACAGATGGGGAACTGAGGCCCAGAAAGATGAAGTGACTTGCCCAAGGGAGTCCATGGCAGAGCTGGGAAAGGCACTGAGCTCCCCTGAGTCCCATTCCATAAGGTCATCCTTCCTCTCAACTCCCTCTGGTTTCAAAAGGATTTGCACCTGCTTATGCCAGGGCTGTATTTGATCCCTTTTTTTAAATGCTAAAGAAAAAAATGCCTGGGCCTGCCCAAGCATCCAGCTGCAGCACAAGGGGGTGGCCCATGGAAATCAGAATTTGGGACATCCGAGGCCAGGGGGAGCCTCGTGTTCTTGGAGGATCCCCTCGAGCCGACTGATGGGGCAGAGAGAAGATCCCCTAATGTGGATAGGATTAGTGGGACCATAGGCAGAGAAAAAGCACAATCCCTCCCACGGTCAATCCAGCAGGAAAGCTGCTCAGGACTGGTTTCCACTCCCTGACACCGGACTGCCTGGCCATGTTACTTCCCAGCTGGATGGTGGCTGCTGGCAGGAGGCTCACAAATGCCAATTAAGATCAAAAAACTTTTAACTTCAAACACAATCAAGAGAGCAGAAACACAGAGAGAAATGTTTTCCCCCCACGGGAGCTTTCAGAACGACGCAAGCGTTCTTTTAAATTCACGGCCAGCTCCCATCCGGGTTACCCCTGTCCTTGCTACACCATCTTCTAAAAATAATAACAATGACACAGCTCACATTTTTGTGTGGGGCTCCTGATCCTGAAGGATCCCAAGCTACTATACGTACGGGGAGGAACACTTCGCCAAGGACAGAGGTGCAGCCTGCCCTGGGGTGGAACACAGCAACTGAGCACCTGCAAGCCTGCCCACCAAAACGTACAGACCGAGGGTGAAACCGGAGCGAGAAGGAGAATTCTGAGAGGCTGAATGTAAACTCCAGCTCTGATATTCAGTCCAGCTGCCATGTTAACGCCTCTCTTGGGGCTAACACACAATAGTCCAGGGACCAGAGATCTAGCTCTGCTATAGACTTTCTATGTGACTGCTTAGTTGCTCTGTGTCTCAGTTTTCTGATCTGGACAGCGGGATGGGGCGGGACAAGGGCAATAATGCATGGATCTGAGCGAGAATTGGTTCATTCCTGTTTGCAAAGCACTTTGAGATCCTTCAGCGGAAGGTGTTAAAGCAGAGCAAAGCATTATTAGCTACAGGGTCGGTGACAGCTACGAGTGGGGAGGATCTGGGGTGTACAGCTCATCCAAAAAATAGTCCCCATGCCCCGCTGTCTCAGTACTCAGCCATCTGCTGAAGCACCAACCAAAACTGACGTGGGGGTGGTCTCCCATCCAACAACTGGATCCAGGCTGACTTGACGGAGGTTATGCAAAGCAACAGGTTTGCAGCAATCACAGGACCTGCCACAGCTACAACCCAAAGAGGATGGTGCCCTGTGTGGCAGCTGATGGGATCACACTCAGACCGGAAGGACAGGTCCCAGCAGGGACTGAGCAATAGCCTTCCCTCGGGCCCGCCCAGAGTGGGCTCAGAGGAGATTGCCAAATGCTGGACACAGCCCCATCTCCCAGCAGGCAGCTTGGCATCAGGAGGCAGATGGCATTCCCTTCTCACTACCATTCCCATTCCAGCGCTGCTCTGGCTCCATGATGCTGATGGGACCCACAACAAGACATGGACAGGGGGATCAAAAGCTATTGGTGGGATTGGGGCCAGTGGTTTCCTGCAGATATCCTTCCACTGAGCTGGTCTGGTCCTGCCCATCTTCCTGGTGCTAGCTCCCAAGGAAACCCTGCATTTCTGACCCACACCCCAGGACTACCTCACTTCCCATCCCCGCTGGATCCACAGGACTGCGAACCACACATGCTAGTGCCACTCCCAGCTCGGCACCACTGAAGGCTGAACTGAGGCAGCTCCAGCAGAGGAAGATAAGAGGGACACGGCAAAGTAGGCTAAACGTCTCTCTCAGCGCATCAGCTGAAGGACACATTTCCCTGCCGTTTGACGTCTGCAGTCACAGATTTAGGCCTCCTCTTATGTCCTCTCACACTTACAAGGTAGAGCTGAGCTCAGAGGGGGGTCAGGCAGAGACCTTTTCCTAGGCATCAGAAGCGAAACTCCATGTTCCGGCAGCTTTAGATTTCCCAGCTTCTTTTTGTGTGCCTGTGAGACATCCAGGAACTTAATCATAGCCATTAACAATACCGTACATTTCCATGGCTTCATCTTCCCCCATCTCTGCCCCCCAAAATGTATCTATGGACACTGGCTCAGGCAGCAGGATTCAGGTGTGGATCCAGAGTTCAAACACCCCAAAGTGGCTGGCAATGGGATCTGGAATTTGGACTCAGCCCATTAGGCAGGGGTCTGTTTGCAAAAATTCAGACGCCCCACACACACACACACACACATACACACACACACACACACGTAAGATGTCAGGGATTTAAGATCCATGATATTGGGGTTTCCGATCCAGGGTTTGATGTGGAATGTGTTTTGCATTTGGCAAATCTCCTTTGAGTTTAGGAAGCCATGGAAACCCAGGGGTGGGCATTGTACCTCTCCTCTGCTCCACAGGTGACCTATCTATTGCATACACAAAGTTACATTAAAGGAACGTTATTAAGGTTGCAAAGTCAAGCCCTCAAAAGTTAGGAAATGCCAGAATGAAGGTTGTGGGTGCAACATTAACTCAGCCCACTTGTGGATATGCATTAGGATACAGTCTTCAGTTAAATGATCACATATATTATTTTTCCCACAGGGCCTCTGCCCCATTCAGTGCACAGGATTTAACGAACAGCTGGTCAATATTTCGTTTTCTCATTGTTCAAAAACTGCAGTTTTGTTGGCACCGCTTAGTCCAACCCTTTCCCCCCACCTCTGTGTGAAATCAGCTAAGCCCGCATGGGCAGTGGGTATCAAAGGCCAGGCCGTGGCCCTGCCCATCAGGGCCGGCTCCAGGCACCAGCGAAGGAAGCAGGCGCCTGGGGAAGCCAATGGAAAGGGGCGGCACGTCCGGGTCTTCGGCGGCAATTCAGCGGCGGGTCCCTTAGTCCCTCGCGGAGGGAAGGACCGGCCGCCAGCGAAGGAAGCAGGCGCCTGGGGAAGCCAATGGAAAGGGGCGGCACGTCCGGGTCTTTGGCGGCAATTCGGCGGCGGGTCCCTTAGTCCCTCACGGAGGGAAGGCCCGGCCGCCGAATTGCCACCGAAGAATGAGGCGGCGCGGTAGAGCTGCCGCCAAAGTGCCGCCGATCGCGGCTTTATCTTTTTTTTTCCCTCCGCTTCGCCGCTTGGGGCAGCAAAAAAGCTGGAGCCGGCCCTGCTGCTCGTGTTTGCCCCGGGGCCCTGCCTCCCTCCCCCTAAAGCTGGTGTAATTCACACACCGCCTGGGTGTGGTGCTCTGTCCCAGCTAGTGGCACCGAGACCTTCGAGATTAACGAGTCTGCTCCAGCCTTAGCTAAGGGCCATGTGGCGTAGCGGCTCGTGCATTTAGCTCCAGAGGTCCCACGTTCGATCCGGCCCACCGACGACGGGGGGCGTCTGTTGGTGTTACGCGGGCAGGGGCTCAGTTCCGGGGCCAGGTAAGCCAGCAAAAGCGCCGTTTTGCTGATGTAACTGCACCTACGCCAGCTCTATCGCCACAGTCAGGGCTCGCTCCTCTTCACACCCGTGGCCGCCACAGCTAGGCCAGCAAAACTTTATAGTACAGACATGGCCATAGTGACACCCACATGGTTCGTCAGCAGGCTTGGAACCTTCAGAGCCACCACCCAGAGCTCTGCTCCTGGCACTAACGAAGTACCCCACAACGAGGGGGGGTGGGACACTTTGCTGGGGGGTTACACAGATATTAAAACGGAGTGAGCCAGGACCCTCAGGTGGTGTAAATCAGCCTCAAGGGAGGGATGCTGATTTACACCAGCGGAGGATCTGGCCCTGGGCTGTTCATGTTCCTACAGGGGGAAGATGTCGCGTGCGGGGCAAATTTAGCTCTGCGCGTACTTGAGTGCTGGGAGGAATCGGGTGGGAGGGGCGAGGGGGAGAAAATATGAAGGACACACTGATCCAAGATGCTTTGTCCCTATGTATGTGGCTCATGTGGAAACACTGGCTGCTCTGCGGCAATGGTGAGGTGCGGTCCATGCGGTGCCGTTAATCAAATGATACTTAGGTGCAGGAGGAGAAGTGGAGATGGGCTCTATACCCTTTGTGCCTGCAACATTTTGGGCTGCTCTAGGGCCACCATGTCCCTGGTGTAAATTAAAGCAGCCCCCCCGGGAGCTCTTAGGTACAGGAAGTTCCCCAAAGTTGGCTACGGGTCACTTCGCAGTTTGGAGCAGCACAGAAACTCCAGTACAGCATGTGCTATGAAGACTCCCCCTCTCACCTTTAGCCCCACCCCTGGCATGTCCCCTGTGGCAGGGCTTGTAAGGAGGGCAGCACAGGGCCCTGCCTGCCCCTGGCCCTTCATGGCACAGTTTTGGCCCCTGTAAACCACCAAAGCAACATATGGGGATGACACTGGAGACAGAAACCATCCCCTAGCTTTTCTAGAGGTGCTTTACATCCATGGGTCTTTCACATGCTCTCCAAAGCCAGTGGACTATTATTATCCCATTTTGCAGATGGGGAAACTGAGGCACGGAGTGATTAACGGCCAGCTGGCCAGAACAGCTCAGTTTCCATTTAGGCACTTAGATGAAGCAGGGGGCCTGGTTTCTGGAAAGTGCTGAGCACCCGCCCTCTGACCATCAGGTGGCTTTATGGTACCTAAAGTCAGGCACCCAAAACCACTCGTCACTAGTGAAAATCTAGGCCAATGAGAGCCACTGGGGGCTGAGCACTTTTGGAGACCATCAGTGGCTTGCCCAAGATCACTCAGTGAGTCAGTGGCAGAATCAAGAAAAGAACTCAGGAGTCCTGGCAGCATCTAATTATTTGAATAAAGCAACGAAGCCTGAAGAGGTTCAGACCAATGTTTTCAAAAGTGGTCACTGATTCTGGGCACCCAACTGGAACCCCCCAGGGCCTCGTTGTGGAGGGGCTGTGCACACACACACACACACACACACACACACACACACACACACACACACACACACACACACACACACACACACACACACACCAGCCTCTCCTGAGTTCCACTCGAGTTGTGAGTGCTGAGCAGCTTTGACAATCAGACCCGGGGGGAAACAGGCCAGGCCACCCAAGAACGAAGGCACCAAAACAGCCAGCTGGTGCTTTCGATAATGCTGCTGTCGATAATAACTATTTCACTTTCCAACCGCTCCAGGTCGCAGCCCAGTGAATTGTCACTATTCGATCCAGGCCAGCACTGATTTCCTGTTCTCCAGGGCCAAAGCGGGGGAGTCTGCTCAGTTTTCACCCAAGCGAACACCCACTGACTTCGCACTTCGGTGGGAGAGTCACATGAGCGGAGACTGATGAAGAATGCCAGGGTGCCAGGAGAATAACCTGGCTGCGTGTGAAATCCCATCAGAGCTGCTTGTTTCTTCTGACCTATCGGCAATTTCCAGACATAAAATATAATACAATATTAATACTGCTTAGCGCTTCTTATGGTGCTTTTACATACCCAGAGCACTGAATCAACATTAAGGTCATAGCGCCCCCTGGGAGGGGAGGTACCATTACCTCCATTTTACTGATGAGGAAACAGGCACATGGAGGGCCAATGACCTACCTGAGGATGCACAGTAAATCAGTTGCAGAGCTGTGAATAGAACCCAGGAGTCATAGAATCATAGAATATCAGGGTTGGAAGAGACCTCAGGAGGTATCCAGTCCAACCCCCTGCTCAAAGCAGGACCAATCCGCAACTAAATCATCCCAGCCAGGGCTTCGTCAAGCTGGGCCGTAAAAACCTCTAAGGATGGAGATTCCACCACCTCCCTAGGGAACCCATTCCAGGGCTTCACCACCCTCCTAGTGAAATAGTGTTTCCTCATATCCAACCTAAACCTCCCCCACTGCAACTTGACACCATTGCTCCTTGTTCTGTCATCTGCCACCACTGAGAACAGCCGAGCTCCATCCTCTTTGGAACCCCCCTTCAGGTAGTTGAAGGCTGCTATCAAATCCCCCCTCACTCTTCTCTTTTGCAGACTAAATAACCCCAATTCCCTCAGCCTCTCCTTGTAAGTCATATGCCCCAGCCCCCTGATCATTTTCGTTGCCCTCCGCTGGACTGTCTCCAATTTGTCCACATCCTTTCTGTAGTGGGGGGGCCCAAAACTGGACGCTATACTCCAGATGAGGCCTCACCAGTGCCGAATAGAGGGGGGGAATCACTTCCCTCGATCTGCTGGCAATGCTCCTACTAATGCAGCCCAATATGCCTTCTTGGCAACAAGGGCACACTGCTGACTCCTATCCAGCTTCTCATCCACTGCAATCCCCAGGTCCTTTTCTGCAGAACTGCCGCTTAGCTGGTCGGTCCCCAGCCTGTAGCAGTGCGTGGGATTCTTCCGTCCTAAGGGCAGGACTCTGGACTTGTCCTTGATGAACCTCATCAGTCCTGGCTCCATACCCTGAGATGAGCCCACTAGACCATACCACTGTCCCTGCTCTGTATTGGTTAGCCCTAAAGGTCTGAGACCTGTATTTGAAACCCCCACAATCACCGTTGAACCCGTGGTCTGGGAGACGCCCGCAGAGGTGGTCAGTGGTTTGGATGGGGAGCAGGGTGAGGCCTAGGCGCATGGGTCTGGCCCGGAGCTGGCTGGGTGCTGCTCCCATTATAGAAATGCTAATGGGATGCAGAGGAGAAGGGCTAAGTGCTCTGCAAGCAGATGGGTAAAGAGCAGTCGAGTCCACAGCAAACTGCTCACAGCTTGGGAAGGAACCTAATACCCAGTGCAAAGGGGGGAGAGGAAACAAGTATGCGTGGTAGCAATTTCCCACCAGCCAATGGGTGAGGGAAGTGGATGCTGGCAGGAAGTACCCGAGGGGGAGGCCCCGGGGTAGCTGGGGCGTATGAAGGCAGCTGAACCAGGAGGACTGTAACAAAGGCCGGTTTTGAGGGAGTGGGGTCCTGAATAGCTCAGTCTAGTCACTCTGTCGCCCCTGTATATTCCAGGCCCGTCCTGCTGGGACATTTGGGCAGCGTGGGCTAGGAGGTGGGATGAGGGGGTAGTGCTGCTGGCAGATTTCAGCGTGGGGGTGTTGGCAGAAGGAGGGGTGGGTTTGCGGGAGTCAGTGGGGCCGGGGTTGAACAAGGAGGGTACTGCTGCTTGGCAGGTTTAGGGGCATCTGAGCGGAGGTGTTCCTGTGGCAGGAGGGAGTCAGTGGGAGTTGTTCGCTGGGATACAGGAGAGTAGTCTGCAGGGCTGGCTGCAAGGGGAGCTGGTTGCTTGGTCACGGTGGGTCGCGTCTGCGGGGGGAGCTCCCTTTGCGGGGCTGCCCCTAAAAGAACCGTTCAGTTTGGAGGGGGGGCGGGTCTGTTTGGGCCTGTGTCTCTGTACGATGGGGCTAGCGACACTCAGTCTGGGTCACGCCCTAGTGACTGGGGTTCAAGGCAGGAATCGCCGGGAGACATTCCCTGGCCCGTGGAGGTCAGACTAAATAATCGTCCTGGCCTCACAGCCTGTCAGTCTCTGCCTAAACCTGCCCTGGCAGAAACCCACGGTCCCTTCAGGGTTTGCGGAGGGCAGGAGACCAGCTGCTCGGAAAGCTGAGTCACCTACTGGCCTTGGTGCAGCAGATCCGCCCTTACTTGCCCCATTTCCCCCTCCTCCCGGGGGGCTAGAGAGAGCTGGAGGAAAAGGACTTGGAGCCCAACTCTCATCCCACTGACTTCAGCAGGAGTCTGGCTAATGGTTACAATGGGGGGTGGGGGCGAGGGCAGGACTTCGTTCTGTTTCGATACAGAAAATCCAGCAGTGATGCTCAGAAGGTAACCCGAGACCCCGAAGGAATAAACAGCGGCCTTAGCAACTGGGAAACCCTCTCTGGAAAGGCCCAGGAGCGGGGAAAAGACCCAGGTCTTACTGATACCAACCCGCCTTTCTACAGTATCTTCTGCCCCAGCATCTCCAGCTCCGCACTAACGTTAGCTATGCTAATTAGCCACCCCGAGACCTCCATTTCCTCCTCAAGACATGCCTCCTCCCAACCCCAGAATTCAAGCTATCTGGATCACCCCCCCACCCCCCACTTTGTCCAGCTACACAGGACTCTGCCTTGGGCCAGCTAGTGCCTTAGATGGGAGCCAAATTCAGACCTGGGTGCAAGGGTGCAACACCACGGAATATGCACAGATTTGCACCTACTTACAGCAGCTGTGGTTTATCCTGTAAGTTCTCTGGGGCAGGGACTCTCAATTGTTCAACACATTTTCACTTCCTATGGTACCAGCTGCAGCTACAGCCTGATCCAAACCCCAGGAAGTCAATGGAAAGACTCCCATTGATCAGGCCCCTACACTGAGACATTAATAATGATACTTAATCCATCTTTAAGCCTCACAATATCCCTTGGGATTAATCTATTTTTTTCTGTGGCTGCAGACACAGAGGCAATGAGAGGTTTACATCAATACTTTCAATAGTGGCCATTAGTTTTGGGTGTCCAGCTAAGACCCCAAAATTAATGGCCAGTTTTGAAAATTTAGGCTAACCAGCTTGTCCAAGGTTGTGCAGTGAGTCAGTGGCAGAGTCAGGAATAGGACTCAGGAGTCCTGCTGCCAAATCTCCTGCTCTACTCCCTCCTAGGGCTGGGAACAGGACCCAGGTGTCCTGATTCCCTGTTCCCTGCTCTAACCATTAAACCCCACACTGTCCTCCCACAACTGTGAGTAGAAGCCAGGAGTCCTGACTCCCAGTCCTTTTCTCTAACCACTAGATAACACTGGTTTCCGCCAAAGTGTTCAGGAAAGTCATGGATCAAATTTACTGGAATTTTTACATGGAATCAAAATTACATGGATCAGATTTACTCTTGTAAGAGGAGAAGCATCGAGAACACAAGAAACAGCCCTGGTAATCTTTTCTCCTCGTTAGCAGTCTCCCCTGACAGCAACGAATGTTTACTTTATTATGAGGTTCTGTTTTACTTTCTCTGTGTCCCCTCGTCAAGCCCAAAGCTCAGCCGTAGCTTTTCATATCTTGATTTTTTTCCCCTCTCTGCTAGTTCTTGGTAATTGGAAGAAAAACATGTTGTATGATTTTTTCTTTCTTTCTTTCTTTGTAACGATGCTAATTAAGAAAAACTCCCCCCTACTCACCTTAATTATGGCACTTCTCAAATCTCCAACCTTCCGCTACTCTAGGGGCCAGGACTGGTTGTAAGCACGTGTAATTTACACCTCTCTGCTCTAGCTTCAGCGGAGCTGGTCCAGAGAGCAGGAAAAATATTTGCTAGTGGGGAAAAAGAAAGAAAGCAAGAAATTCCCTGTTTAACCAATAAAGTGATAATGCTTTGAAAAGAGCACAAAATTGAATGGTACCGAAAATGTGGCACAGAAGTGAATCTGTCTCTTTAATAACACATATGGCTACTGCCTGTTAGACGCAACAGTTAAAAGGGGGCTCTTATGATTTGCTGGGAGTTTTTGCAAACCTGGATTGAAATCCTTAGCAGGACACGAGTATGTCTGAGTGGGGGAGGGGGGAGCCTCGGCCCCTAGAGGAGTTGATCTGCACCATAAAACGACTGCAGATTTGGGACGTGATTGGCAGCTTGCTCAGGAGAAATTCAGGACTGTGAGAGCCAGGGCTGCAGAAGGTCAGGAGTGAGGTGCCTCGGCAGAGCTGCGTGGGGAGGGGAAGGAATGGAATGGCAGGGGGTGCTGTGGGTCAGGACTGAGGGGCATTGGCAAAGCTCTGTGTGTGGGAGCCTAGCATGGGAACGGCAGGGGTGAGGCAGGTCAGGTTTGAGGGGCATTTGCAGAGTGGGGGGAGATTCAGGACTGGAATAGCAGGGGGGCTGCAGTCAGGACACAGAAGCTTTGGAAGGAGCATTAGGAACGGGCCTAGCACCGGAGTAGCAGGCAAAGACGACAGCAGGTCAGGACTGAAGGGCATTGGCAGAGCTGGGTATGCGCAGGAAACCCAAGAGCGGAATAGCAGGGGGGGCTGGGGGTCACGACTGAGGGGCATCGTCAGAGCTGGGGGAGGCAGGACAGAGCAGGGGCTGTTGCCACTGACAGGGCTGTGTGTGATTTGGGGCAGTGGGGGAGGAGCTTTCCCAGCAGCTGCCCACGCTAGGCCTGGCTTTAATCCAATGCTTTTAGTCCCTCACTTTCATGAATACCAAACTCACCCCAAAATGTCTACAGGGCGGGGTGGAGTTTGCTAGTTAAGTGAAGACACATGTGGGAAATTAAGGGCTAATTTACAACTAGGCCAGGCAGACACTGGAGGGGGAGGAATACAGAGAGGGAAAGAGACAAATCCATTAACTGACCCAAATGTCAGGAAACCCAAAGTAATGAACAACCACAAGTACATTACTACCAGCTCATTAGCATCCCCTGTCAGCTCAGGCCTGTCTGCTCCCCTGAGCCGCGCCGGGCTGGGGGGCCAGAGCTCCTGAACTGTAACAGCTTCGCTCCACACCGGGCAGCAGGAGAAGTGTCTGCGCTCCCGGTTCAAGAGGGATCATCTGGCACAGAACCACCGCCCCTCCTCTCCTAAAGGCAAACAGCAATAAGGCCCCGCACTTCTAACAAGGCGGTGACCACAGGCGGTGGATTCTCCATCTCTTGACGTCTTGCAATCAACACTGGCTGCCTTTCTGGAAGATGCTTTAGTCAAAGAAGTCAGTGGGCTCGATACGGGGATAACTGGGTGAAATCCTCTGGCCTGGGTTATGCAGGAGATCAGATCAGATAGTGGTCTGGAAAACACAGCCAGCCAGCAGGGGGTGCTAATGCTCGCAAGCCTTTTTTGCCCATCCCGTGAGCAGTCCCTTCCGGTCTATGACACCTGGGTGCCGGCCTCGGGAGACTCCATATGGTGACACTAGGCAGCGCAGCCTGGGAGCTAGAAAGCCAGAGAGAGCCACAGGATCTGTCTGTCTCCTGCAGTCTGGAGCGAGAGAATCCCGTTTCTACCCGCAGGGCTAGCAGGTAACCTCCCCGAGACCCAGAGCTGCTGGCCCGGATGGATAAAACTCCCCAGCAGACACATTTGCATAGGAAGGACTCAGCACCAGGGAGCGAATAACCACAGGCCATCCTGAGCCATTGACATCTGAGCTTTCAGAGGGGAGTCAACAGCCCGGTGCAGCCAGCAGGAAAAAGCACCTGGCTGCAGTTTGTCAGGAGAAGCCCTAGGAAACAGACCTTCCCAAGGCAGGCTGGGTGGGCAGCCTCCTTCGCTCTGTCCCACCCCCTAGAGAGAGTTCCCCCCCACCCACTGGGGCTGCGATTTTCTTTTTATCGATGAAACTGCTTCAAGTGGTCTGCACAGCGATTGAGCCACAGGGGTAGGTATCTGCCCCAGTGCAAAACCCAGCCGCTTACACCAGGTCTCCGGAGTGCTAGTCTGCACCGGAACTGCAAGGCTGTCCTCTCCCTCCTGCAGAAAGGCGAGCCAGACTGGGATGCCCCCCAAAATCCAGCTCTGACCCAGCAAGCAGGGGGCATCGGGCCTGCCTCCATGCCAGAGGAGGGAAGCAAGTGAAACACGTGCCGTGGATGAGGACCAGGCTCTCTCTCGCCTCCGAAGGCAGCACCTGGAAGCAACTGTGCTGCCCAATGCTCATTCAAATGCCAGGCCTAGGAATCCAGCTGCATATCAAACCTTCCCTCATCTGTTGGGAGAGGCCATAGGCCAGCCTCAGCAGGCGCACATGAGCATCGCTCCCCTTGACTTCAACGGAGCAAAGCTGATTTACGTCAGCTGGGGATACGTTTGACCCCATGTGCTCCCCAAGGGGAGCGATCGCGGTGGAGGAAACCTCCAGGCAGCATCAGTGCAGGCCCCAGTGAAGGGGTTCACCATGATCCCATCCCTGTGTTGTTCAGTTCCTATCCCAGGCTAGGGGCTTCCCAGCAAGAGCACCAGCTGAGAGAGTGGATGGCGCAGAATGTCTACAGGCAGCTGGTGGGTGGGTGGGTGGGAAGTGGGTTCTTCTGGGAGGAGAAGGTGGTGGGGGGTTCCTTCCAAGCTGGCAATTTCAGCCCCTCATTGCTAAACGGGGGAGCGGGGAGACGCAGCAGGAATTCAGATGAGTAAGGGGTAATGTAGGTGGCGTTGCTGTCTGTCATGAGTCTCACGATCATTCTTGTTTTCCTTAAAGCCCCAGCTCCTGGAGTCACGTGATGATTTCAGCCTTCATTCTTAAAGAAAAAAGTACATTTCTAGCCCTCGTGGCTGTGGAGAAAGCTTCAAAATGTGACCCTAAAGGCTCACAAAGCAGAAGGCAAATAAAAAGAACGCCAAATCTATTATCTTGACATCATCTCATGATTTTAAAGCCAGTCTCATGATTTGTGATGAGCCCGACTCATGGTTTTTGAACATTGGGCATTGGCAATAGCGTGTAGGGTTCCCATCCCTATGGCAGGGAGGGCAGAATCTCATGGACGGAAATGGGGACAGCTGAGACGAGCCTCTGGCAGAGGATCCCCAGACTTACCTACCTTTCTAGGTGATTTTCAGCAGTGGAAGGGGTCAGAAGTTCTAGGTTTCCCTCTTCCTGTTTCCCCTTCCCCCGCCCCCGACACTCTGCAGCCAGCCCCCCTGCCTCTGTAGCCCCCTCCCAAAGCTTTCTTAGCCAGGACACCTGGAGGGTGGTCCCTTGGGAGCTGATCAAGCTCACCCCTTACTTGTCCAGAAGCTCCTTTTCCACAGGGCTCAGCATGGTGCCCCCACAGTGAAATTAACCAGTGTTTTATCTCCGGCTGAGCAGATGTTCCCACAGAAAAAGCTTTGCCAGTCACAAACATAGGCAGGCACTGCTAATATCCCAGCCTCTCTTAGCAGCGGTTCCCAGAGCAATTGGCAAACATTAATTAAGCCTCAGCCCCTTCCCAGGGAGGTAGGTAAGTTATCCCCCCATATTGCCTAGCTAGGAAAGCGATTGACACCCTCTATGTGCAATTCAATACATAATCCCCCATTACAGATGGGGAAACTGAGGCACAGGGAGGTGACTCCTCCAAGGTCACACAGTAGCAGAGCTGGGAGTCCTGGCGTTCAGTTCTACACCATGCATTAGCGTGTTCTCCCGCCCCAAAGCTGACTCCCTGTCCCCCTGCTCTAACCATTAGCGCACACGTTTCCCAGAGCTGGGAGGAGAACCCAGGAGTCCTGCTCTCTAACCACTAGAAAATACCCCTTCCTGTGTGCGCTGCGGCTGTCCATCAGCCATGCTCAGAGAGCCCTGTGTGGCTTTATTTATTTATGAAAGTCACTTCCATTTCTTCAATGCTCTTAAATCTCCTGCCCCTGTAGCATTGTCCAGGCAGCCGGCAAACCCCCTAGAGGGGTCAGCTACTTTCAGAAGCTAAAGCCTCATTTCTAAGAGCACCGATTTCCCAACAAAGTGACAAACCCCAGACCCTTCCTTATCGGAGCTGGGATCAGATCTGCTCATGAATCCAGCCCCATCCTAACAGGAAAGTCACCTGGGGGAGAAATCTGGGCTGCTGGGTACAGATTGGCTGCCCATAGGATGCGCACTCTGGAGCCTTTCCTGTTTCTACACACCCAGGTTTGTTTGTCTTGAGTTTCTAAAGGAGCCATTGAGAAATTCCAGGGCTGGCTGCAGAGGCAGGAAAGTCTTGTTGTTACCAGGGTTACACCCCCTCTCTCCCACAGCTGAGGGAGTTCCAGCTGGAGGAAGGGGCTTGTGGATAAAGCAGTGGGCTAGGACTCAGGAGGGTTGGGTTTAGTTCCTGGGTGATCTTGGGCAAACCTCTTAGGCTGGCTCAAAGGAGGTTATGGGTTAAGGCTAGCTTTGCTGGAGCGCGGCACACACAAGGGTCACATTCTCATATAGGCCCATAAACCCCAGATTTTCAAGCATGCTCAGCATGGGATAAAAATCTCGCCAGTGACTTTGGTGCCTAAAAGGGAGCAGAGATCTTTGGGAAAACCTGTCCCTTGATGTCTCTGGGCCTCAGTTCCCCTCTGCGAAATGGGGATAATAAACCTCGTCTCTGGTTTGATTGCAATGCCCTCCGCTGCGTCTTGGGTCCTGCATCAGCCTCCTTTTCCAAAACTGAAACTCACCTGCGTTGTTACCAAAGCCAGCCCTGAGCACCAGACTTTGTTCAGAGTAGGTGCTGCGCCTACCCCCCGCTTAGAAGGGAGGTCGCAGACAGACATCTGCAGTGTGCCAAGCCAGAAGCAGTTTCTTCAAGGGAGTTGCTGGGACGACACCATTTCCTCCCGTGTGCCCAGAAAAGACAAACACGTCCTCCCCCGATCCACTGCGAAAGAAATCCTAGGGCAGCCCAGTCTGCGCAGGGCTACAAACCCGGGGATGTGCCCCTTAAGCCGGGCCGCCACCCCCAAGTGGAGGCAGTCACTCCAGCTAAGCTTGCAGCAACTCATGCGCTGTTGCGCAGTGTGGCTGCTAGCAGCGAGCGAGTGTAGATAACTCGACTTAACACGGCGTTGACAGCATCCCCACCGGGCGTAATGTGGCTGCAGTTTCAGCTGGGCCTCTAGGTGCTACCGTACCACAAAAAACCCAGCAGCTGCAGTCACAGGACACCACTACACACAAGGTACCTAACTCCTACAGATATGGATGGTGCTAGAAGGCTCCATCCATACCATGCCAGCTCCTAATCCAAAGGCTTCCTGCCAGTAGAAGTTTATAGCAGTCTGAAGTCTATTTTCCCAGGACATAAAATCATGCATTATGAATAAGGTGGACAGTAAAAGGCATTTTATTGCACACACAGACAGTCTGCTCCATGCAATAAGGGATTTCCATAAAACATTGAAGAGGGTTTGGGGTTTGTTTTCCCCTTTAATTCAGAGATTTTATAAAAAAAAGTTCTGTAAAAGGGATTATTAAAAGATCAGCCTCCCCGTTTTTATGGGCGAGGATGGAAGGGAATTCAAGAGTCACGTGTTGTAAGGGCTGCAGACAGGAGACTGTAAGGTGGGGAGGAGGGGGTCGGGGGTTGCATTCAACCTTCTTACTGCCAGAGACAGGGATTCAAATGCGGCTTAAGTTACAAGTGAAACTGTTCTGGTAATCTTATCTAGTGAGCGTTAGTCCACATTGCCAAATCACAGTAAGACAGACCATGTGGCCTCTGCAGAGATGCCAGGGCTGGAATAGCAGGAGGGGCCACAGATGCTGGGACTAGGAGTGCTTATCAGAGCTGCTGCTGCACCCCCAGTATAAAAATTGTTCCAGCACCTATGGGAGGGGCTAAGGGTCAAGACTGAGTGGTATCAGCAGAGCTGAGAGGAGGAGCACAGAACGGAAAGAGCAGGCTTGAGCGGGCCACAGCTCAGGAACAAGGTGCAGAGCAGGGTATGGACACTTCATTTCATCCCAAAATATAAAAGCAGAAGGAAAGCGTAGCCATAAAGCCAGCGCCGGGGGACTCAAGAGATTTGGGATCTCTGTGCTAGCAATGCCTGTGTGAGCAGGGAACGTGCCCGCACTCCAAACTAGGGATCCCTGCATCCACCCAGGTTAGACGGGGCTAGGGTGAGCAGATGTCCCGATTTTATAGGGACAGTCACGATATTTGGGGCTTTGTCTTATATAGGCGCCTATTACCTCCCACCCTCGTCCCGATTTTTCAAACTTGCTGTCTGGTCACCCTAGATGGGGCGGCTGCTTCAAAACCTACAGCGAACGTGTCCTGCAGTTTCTAAGACAACGTGCTGAACGGTGCATGTGGGGAGAGAAGAACCAGCAGCTTCTCTCGAAGCTGGGAGCCAAGGAAGGCAGCTTTTTAGACATCCTTCTGAGCTGTTACAAAGGGCAGAGGGGTCAGCTCAGACTATATTTCAACAGGGAGACAGAGGCACTGAGCCACGCTCTTTAGTCCGTGCTGCTTTGGTGGGTCATTAAAGCCTGACAGGTGCCTCTCACTCTGCTGGGTGAAAAAGGGCCCAGGGCCGGAGGCCCTATGGAGGAGGGCCAAGATTTAGACTCAAACATGGTCTAACGGCGAGAACATGGGGCTGTTACTTTTGTGGTGGTGTTTCTCTTTTCGGGGAGCTGTTGCAAGCAGCAAGAGCATTTGCTCCCAGCCTTAATCTCTAGCGAGCGTCCAGGAGAGTTGCCTCCTGGGAACTGGGCATTGGTGTTTGGGCGGAGAGTTCAGAACAAGGGGCTTGCCTGCGTGGTGTTTGCGACCAGCTCTGTTCCAGGGTTTGTGTAAATCAAACAAGTTACGCTAGGAAAATACCTGACCCCACATCACTGGTTTCTTCTCCAATAGAAAACAGACCTGCAAGGCCCCCCAAAACTGTGACTGCTTGCAGAGGGGTGACATTATTCATTAGTGGGGACAATATGGAAGCCGAGGACAAAGGGGTGAGGCTGCACCTGCATGTCCTAGATGGGGTGGAAGTGAGAGGCATGGGGTCTAAATGTGTAAGAAAGGCTTGTCCCAGCTCCTGGGTAGGACTCTCCAGCCTCTTTTGGGAATCGCCACAGGGGTTTCAGAAGCTAGGTAAGAATCCAGGGCTCCTGGTCCCATCCTGCAGGGTTTGGTCCCGAAGGGGACGTCTACACTGCCGTAAAAAGCAGCATCGAGTCTCAGAGCCTGGGTCAATTGACTCGGGCTCAGGCTCGGGGCTGCAGCTTGCAGCGGAGACATTCAGCCAGGCTCTGAGCCCCACCCCCTGGCTGGATTTCAGAGCCGGGGCTCCAGCCCAAGCCTGACGGTCTGCACTGCGGTTTTTAGCCCCGCAGCCCAAGCCTGAGTCAGCTGCCCCGGGCCATCCGCCGCTGTGCTACAGGTCCTTTATTGCAGTGCAGACATACCCTACCAGGCTTGTACGGAGTGATGGATCAGAGCCGAGAGGCTTTGATCCGCAAGCTCCCCAAGGTTCAGGGGGGCTGGGGGAGCGGGGTCGGTGTTACACTTTGACCCATTATAGGATGAGTCCAAAGCTGCAAAGTGTTGATCGGGCTCGAGCGTCACACTTGCCCGAAGTTCAAGGCTGGGGGTTCCGGTGTAGGATCAACTCGAAGATGCTAGAACACATGCAGTCCCGTTTCATGGCCCCATCACTCAAGCTCATTACAAGGCAGGAGCCGCTATCAAAGGCCAAGTAGCAGATGCGCTGGGCCCATGGTCTGACAGACATTTCCTGCACTCCATTTAACACCCTGCTCACAGCTTCTCTTCTCCAGCCGGCTCTGGGCAGCTCTCAGGAACAGGGGCCTGTAGAACGGGACGGGTGAGACCTCCACCATCTCAGACCTTTTAGACTCACCTCTTTAAAAAGGTTCTCTAAAGGGGGAAGCAATAAATCCTAAGCCAAGTGGAGATTTTATGAGCGTTTTACTATGAATATCCATGGCAGAAGAAACCCAATTAATTTTAACGACAGCAAGAATTATGGGGCCTTTCCTCCCTGCCATGTGGAGGGAACCAATGGCTGTCCTCGCTGTTTAGCCAGCATAACTCAGGCCAACGGCAGCAAGCCTGATGCTTTTACAGCGGCACATGACGCTGCAGGAGTCCCTGAAAGGGAGCGGCACCAAATGAAGCTTGTCAGGATAAAATACAGTGCCCGACGGTGGGCAGGGGGCAGAAACACCTCCCTTGGGATTTGGAGGGTCCCATATCAAGTTCTGCTCACTGTGATGAGCGTGATCTCTAAATGAGAGAGGTATATAGACCTGTAAATTAACAGATAGGGTGTCAGTACAGGGCACTCAAGATAAGGGGTTTGTAGGACCAATCAAATGTGCCTTGCCAATGGCTTCATGCAAGCAGCTCTTTACATGACACTCTTAACAGCCACTTAGAACAAGCAAAGAGCAGAAGTAACAATCCCTGAGCTATAACCCAACTGTCCCATCCTCTGAGACCCAAATTTACTGAGCAAGTCTGGGATTCTCACACTTTTATTCTTCTTCACTATATACAGCAGAAAAGGTGGAATCAGAACACCGGGATTTGCCATGCTGTCATTAGGGGAAGACAATTAATCTCGCCTCATTTAATAGCTTCACAAACTATTACTTTGTGATACCTCCCTCATTCTGCAGCAACACAGCCAGATCTTCGTTCATAAGGGGAGAGGGGTGTTTTAGTTATATATAAAATAATGTATTAGGGAAAATTTGAGAGGTATACAATAGAAAGAAAGAAAAGAAAAAAAGTTAGATTTTAAATGTACTTTGCCAAGTTGAAGTGATTCTCTGACTGAGTAATGTTAAATTGTTTCAAAACATAAAATACAAAGTTAAGTTCTTCTAAAGTTTTGATTTCATTTTTTAGCCAAAGCTGCAGCTGAAGACAAAGAATGTGTCCTTGGTTTTCTGCAGGGGGTAACTGATAGATACACAATCGCTTAGACAATACTTCCCCCTAGTGGCCGCTCTGTGTTATGTCCCCCCCTTGTAATAATTGCTTCACTGAGAGAATACCCCACCTCTCACTCAGAAGGGAGTTTCTCTGCAGTGCAGAGGAGCTTTGTAAACATGCATGGGAGGAGACGGGAATCTCTGAGGGGCACACGTGGGGCTTTTTGCATTTATGGGTGCAAATGTCACCCTCATAAGCTGAGTTTGTCCATGGCAAACAGCCCAAGAAGTGCAAACATCTGCAGATTTCGTTTGTTTGCTGTAGAAACCTAAACTGAAAGTTATGGGGAAACTTTTTAAGATGCCTGTTTCACACCGTTTGGGAAGCGAGCTACCATGTTGGCGCTAAAAGCCTGGGGTGAATGGGGAGATTAACATTCGAAACCTACACGGCAGTTTTCCAGCTTGACATTCCTCCAGTGGTCCAGTGGAAGCCGGGCATCAGGCCCCAGGCTGAGCAGCAAGGGGAGCTGGTGCTGCAGCACTCTGGCAGGCGAGGTGCTGGAGCAGTGGTAGAGCAGAGGACATGGAGCCAGGACGCCTGGATTTCATTCCCAGCGCTGCCACTGACCTGCAGAGACCATGAGCACTTTAAACCACTTCCTGTCTCTGCGCCTCACCTGTCAAACGGGGATAACACTGATCTACTGTAGCACACAGGGACATTGTCAGAATTCAAGAGTTCTGGTAAAGAACCTGGCGGGTCTGTTTAAAGGAGGCCACAGAAGAGCAGGGCACGTTGGAATCCATGTGACAGGGATGGCCGAGACCTGAACCCCACTTTCTAAACACCTGCCTGCAGGTACAAATCCATTCTATAGATTCTTCTCCAGCACCCATTCCTGTACTATCTCAGCACCTTCCACTAGTATATATGACTAACATCCGTCACGTGTCTGTCCCCCCTTCTCTCCGGGGGGAGGCCAGGAGGGGAGAAGCATACGCACGGAGTGTTTTGTTTTGGATTTTATTAACTTGGTATAGACACACCCCTTGCTATATGTTTATGGCAGAGAAGGCAGGTCAAAGAAATGCATCTTGCGCTTGGAGAGGAAGGAACCCCAAATGCAATCAAGTTCGTGCACCAAAAACTTTTTGACTGTGTGGCTGTCTCCAGGAACAACGTCCAGAGGGAGGGACAGGAACATGGGGCCAGATGCTCTGCTGGTGTCAATTGATGCACATCCATTGTGCCCATTTACACCATCGGAGGACCTGGCTCAACGTCCCCAGAGGCGGCAAGAGTCTCACTAGCATGTATCAGAAGAGGGGGGGCTAGTAATCACTGGCTTGGCCAGCGTTCCAACTGAATTCTTAGGGCCCATGGGGTTGGATGGGTGTGAGTAAGGCAGGATACAGTGGGCAGAAGAGATGCTGGAGTGAGGCTGCCGGGGCTCGATTCTGCTCTTGCTGTTTTCACACTAATGGGGTTGCAGTGACTGCTGTGGAGTCACTCTTGATTTACACCAGCGACAGCAGAATCAGCCCCTCAGGCGTCTAACTCTGTGCTTCAGCCTCTTGAATATGGAAACCACGAGAGAAAAACCACATTCTGCTTGGCCAGAACCCACCCAAGTGGAATTGGAAGCGGGGAGGGGGGAGGGAAGCAGCCCAAACAGTTAATCCACTTTGAATTGCAACTCGGCTTCAGCCAAAGCGCAAACACATTGCATCTGACAGCTTGACAGAGATGGAGTGGCAGCTCCTGAGGTGAAACATCCAGGCCCGAGACATGGAACCATATTAAAGAGCACCTTGACGGGACAGGTTTCATTATTTCATTTTCATGGGGTGGGGGGGAGGACGGAGGAAATGGGAGAGCAGAGACATGGAACAAACCCTGAGTGAGGGGGGGCACGTCCCTGGGGGGGACCAGGGTCCATCCACTGCGGGCTCACTGGCTGGCAGGAACATGCTTGGTGACCCCAAAGTTATGTGGGGAAATGCGATCCCCCCTCCCCCGGACTGACACGGACACAGGGTTTGTGCAAGCCCCTGACAAGATTTTTCATGACTCTTAGGACCTGCATGTCGCAAAGATGCCCTTAATTCCCAACGACCACATGAAACGGAAGGGTAATGGGGGTCACCAGGGCTGGCATTAGACTTGCTGGGGCCTGGGGCTGAAGCCAAAAGTCCGAGCCCCATTGCCCACGCCGGAGGCCAAGCCTGAGGGCTTCAATGCTCAGGTTACAGCCCCCACCCACCCAGGGCTGAAGCTCTCAAGCTTCGGCTTGACACCCGCCAGGGAGCCAGGGCTTGGCCTTCGGCCTTGGACCCCCTGCCTGGGGCGGAGGGGCTCAGGCTTCAGTCCCCCTTTCCGGGATCGTGTAGTAATTTTTATTGCCAGAAGGGGGTCACGATGCAATGAAGTTTGAGAACCCCTGTTCTATAGCAATGAAGGATCTCAAATGCACTTTAGAAGCAGGAGCAGATTTAGCCTCACAGTACCCCAAGGAAGCGGTAATTATTCTCACCATTTTACAAATGGGGAAACTGAGGCACAGATCAACACAGTGACTTGTCCTCCAAAGTAACGCATAATTATAAGAATCCTTCCTTTTTCCCACCCATTGCCTACCGTGCTGACGCATCTTCAGGGCAGTCTCTTACTCTGGGTCTACACAGTATCTAGCACCATCGAGCCCTGATTTAGCTGCTACTGGGACACAAATCAATAATAGACCAGCACATGACCATAAAATTTGCACCACGCTGCAACCCCATGAGTTTGCCACGGCGTGTGAGATTCCACCTCATGTTGTGCAGAGAACTCAGGTGCAGTTTCACAAGCAGAGCAATGCATGTGCCGTGGGGTCTGGAAAAGGCAGTGCCAGTCAGGTACTTAAAAACCTTTGTTTAGGCAGAAAATAAGTTTAAAAAAAAGAAGCAGCAGCAGAAAGTGAGCCAGCAAGTGAGAGTCCCGCTTCTCCGCTCTTCACTAACCTCCCCGCAGCTCTGGGCTACTGCCTGTCAGGAGCGCAGAATCACTGGTGTACAACTGATGTCTCCAAGGGATGGTAGGTCAGTGACCCACATATCTTCTGCCAAGCTGCCTTTGTGTTGGAAAAGCTTGGAATGATAGGAATTCATTACAGTTCCCCCCCGGAGGGGCTATTCCCAATGGAGGAATCTGCAGGCTCTCATACCCTAAAGGGGATTAGATTATCTTCTAAATGCTGAAACCTGAGCCGGGCCCAGTGTGTTCAGCCTCAGCATGCAGCAGGTTCTTGCTGAAATCAGTGGGGTTGGTGAAAGTGGGGAGGGAGGGAGCGGGGGAATTATTCCAGATTAATGGTCATCTCCAAGGCCCTGATCCAAAGCCCATTGAAGTCAATGGGAGTCTTTTCCTGGATTCCACTAGCCATTGGATTAGGCCGTAGGTGCTGAGAATCTGCTGCAAAACGAGCCCTGGTGCATCCACCGCAGTAAAGAACAGACAACGATAACAAATATAACGGGGATTCTTTATATAGGCTGTTGGACACGGACAGATCCTGTGGTCCTCTCTGGTTCCCAGACTTACACAGCCTACGCTGCCCAGTCCCCCACGCTAGGTATCGCTAAATCCTGACCTGGAGCAACCAGTGAAGGAAGGACTATGTTACAACCACATCGCTGACTAGTTTATGTAGGGCCCATCACTGTAGTTTCTCCGGCTTGTGCTCCCCTGCACAACAGCTTAATGAATACAGCCCCCCAAGAATGAGTGTCAATGGAAAACAGAAGCTGCAAGTGAATTTCCAGGCAATCTGAGTAACCATGTGGACTTTAGAGCACATAAAAGCTTCGTGCTTTAAACAGAAAGTAGGTTTTAACCTTAACTAGAGCAGACCTGGTGGTCCGTTATAATCATAAGAACATAAGAAAAGCCGTACCGGGTCAGACCAAAGGTCCATCTAGCCCAGTATCTGTCTACCGACAGTGGCCAATGCCAGGTGCCCCAGAGGGAGTGAACCTAACAGGCAATGATCAAGTGATCTCTCTCCTGCCATCCATCTCCATCCTCTGACGAACAGAGGCTAGGGACACCATTCTTACCCATCCTGGCTAATAGCCATTTATGGACTTTGCCACCATGAATTTATCCAGTCCCCTTTTAAACATTGTTATAGTCCTAGCCTTCACAACCTCCTCAGGTAAGGAGTTCCACAAGTTGACTGTGCGCTGCGTGAAGAAGAACTTCCTTTTATTTGTTTTAAACCTGCTTATAATCCCGCTATAAAGTTTTAGCTGTAGCCTCACCTTCTTCCAAGATGCTCCTCACTCTATCTATCACAGTGTATCCTAGCAAAGGGATTTTGCCATTTGCACGTTGTTTGTGTCCCTCCAAGTCCCCGCTCCCCAGGCTGACAAGGACGGGAGGAGATGATCAGGGAGATGGCAGAGACTGTTTATATTAGGCTTGGGGAGAGTGGGGTGTCATCTTTATCTCCTAGTCCAGGATTGCTCTGCCTGTGCGGGATCCTGCCACTGTTATCATCCTACTGGCTGCTCACGTTGCCGTGGCTCTCGGCGCAACACCCCTGGGAGAGATCATCCTCGCTTTACAATATGGGGAAACTCAGACACCAAGAGGTCATATCACTCTCCTGGGCTCAGACAAGTCAGCGGCAGATTTGGAAACAGAACCCAGGCATCCTGACTTCCAGGAGCCCCTGCTTTAACCACAAGAGAACACCCCTTCCCAGAGCCAGGAATAGAACCCAGGAGTCCTGCCTCCTTGGTCCCCCCTGCTCTAACCACTAATCCCTGTTCCCCTCCCAGAGCTGGGAGAGAACCCAGGAATCCTGACTCCCAATCTCTTCTCCCTCAGCTCTCCCTCCTGTTTATATTTTTTTAACTAGAAGCTTTTCCTTAACAAACGTAATGCTGGTGATCGGTGGCCAGCTGACAGTTCTGCAGACTGAAGCCCTCCATTTAGCCACTGGTACGGGGTTCCCTGGCCCGCTCCATCCTGCCATTGTGCTTCAGCTCTGAGCTAGAGGGATCACCCTTGTGGATGGGGGAGGAGCCCAGGCAGCCCTCGGCCTCTCTGCTGAGACGACCCACAAACTAGGGGGATCTTTGTGCGTGACATGGACACTGGCCCTTGAGGAACTGAGCTAGAACCAACAACCCCTTATCCAATGGTCACTGCCCTGGGCTGGAACCAGACTGGCCACCTAGAGGGTGAAGGCACTACTACTATTCCCCCCCCCAAGCCACTCGTCCCTGTCCTGGTCTCCTTGCGGCCCAAGAGCCCGCTTTGTAGCCCTGCTGTGACGCGGGGAGGGATAGCTCAGTGGTTTGAGCATTGGCCTGCTAAACCCAGCGTCGTGAGTTCAATCCTTGAGGGGGCCATTTAGGGATCTGGGGCATTGGCCTGGGGATTGGTCCTGCTTTGAGCAGGGGGTGGGACTAGATGACCTCCTGAGGTCCCTTCCAGCCCTGATAGTCTATGATTCTACGTCACCCTCCCTAAACAGCCTCTTTCTGTCCCTCTCTAGGAGCTAGTCCATGTGTGCAGGGGCATGAGTCTGCCACCGCCTTTGAGCTTTGGCACACGGGTTCTTTAGCTCAGGCAGTAACAGCTTCTGCTCCTGTTCAATCCCTGACATCAACCCCTCCAGGGACGTTGCGTAACAAGTGCCGCAGAACCTGCCACGCCCCTCCGATTCCTTACCTGTCTAGAGACGAACCCCACCCCAAAATCTGCCTCCAAGCCCTCCCGAATTTGGGGGTGTGGATGCAAACTTGGTTCAGGCCCAGCCTACTGTCATCTCTTGTACTGATCAGAGACGGTGCCGGAACGATGCCCAATGATGAGATGGCTGGAACCCTACAGATGGGCTGATAACACAAGCAGCAGGACCAAGTTCCCTGCCTTTCATTGACTCCTCCAGCTGCCTCCCACCATGGGGCCTGATTAAGGAAGGGTAGTCTTGTGTTTAAAGGCACCGGAAGGGGGACTTGGGAGTCCTGGGTCCCCAATTCTTGGCTTTGCCATGGACTGTGCATACGACCTGGATCGAGTCACTTAGGCCTGGTCTTCACTGAGGAAACAAGGGGTGTCCTTACGTCATGTTAGCTAAATTGAGGTAAAACCTAGCAAAGACAAGGCAGCTGGTCATTTTCACAGGAGTGAGCGGTTTGAGACAAACCCCAAGGGTCCCCCTCAGTCCTCACCTAGACCCTCGAGCACGTGTGAAAACTACGAACTGCTTTGTCTTTACTGGGATTTTACCAGGTGTTGGCTAACTTGAGTTAAGAACACACCTTCTTTCCTGGTGAAGCCGAACCCCTTAATCCCTCTGTGCCTCAATTCACCGTCTGTAAAATGGGGATAATCAGCCCTATCTGTCTAGATTGTAAAGTCTTTGGAGCAGGGACTCTGTCTCTGCCTGTGCCGCGCAGAGCCATTGCCACTCCCCTTCCCTTCTCCCCGTCGCGGCTGGGGCCACTGCCATACCATAAACAATGGTGATCCTGTGAGTTGCTAAGCACCCAGGGGTCAGGACACTCCAAATTGGGCCCCCAAGCATTCCAGGCACCCCACCCCAGGTGTAGCCACATGCCAGCAAACCAGCTGCCTGGGTTGGTTTTAAGTGCTCCTGTGTTTACAGCCGTCTTCCCCCCTTCCCACAGCTGCCAGGTTCTCTCTCAATCATGTCAAACAAATCCAGAGAAAAACATGTTTGACTGCATCAAAGTTCAAACCTCCACCTGGCTTAGCCCCTAGTGCGGGCCCTTTAAAGCAGCAAAGATGTAAACTCCCCCAGGTCTTCATTATGTCTTACAGGCCCAACATTATATCAGATTATGGAATCATTAAACAAAAAATTGTACTCCTCTGTGTCCAGAGGGGCCTCTAGTTACCTTGTCTAAATATAACAGCATCATTTTTAACCAAGGAGCTGGTACAATCCCTTGGGCCTTCATTATATTTCATGGACCTCGGCTGGAATATCTTCTCTCACTCATTGCTCGAGAACTCATTTTGCACTTGTGTCAAGGCCAAGCTGAATAAGCCTCCAAACCACCCCCCCTCCCCATCCCTCCCACGCACGCGCGCGTCCCCCGCCCCGGGCTCTGCAATGCACCTCCTTGCACACTCACCAATCAGAAGAGGATTCAGTGATAGCACCTGGTTTAGAGGGCTAAAAGGAATAAGGAAGGGTAGGGGGCACGTGTTTGTGTGATGCATTGCCAAGATGGAATGAAAGCATGAAAAAGAGCAGATGAAGAGAGAAGGAAAGGGGGGGCGGGGGGGGGCGGGGAAGAAATCAGACCTAGGTACGGGCCCAATTATTTTAATTGCATGTAGGTGCCGTTTAAGGCTTAGTGATGCATTGCACATCATTGTTTACTGCTCCGAGCAGAACCAATTATGTTTGAACACAGAGGGTCCAACAGACAGCAAATAAACAAGCAGGCGTGAGTTAGAATTCAGTGTATGTAAGTTTGCACCCATCTGTCAGAGAGCAGTCAGCCATGGACTTAGGGGGTGAGGGACTAGAAGGAAGATTCCTCCCCCTCTTAGCACCTCCCCAGGACTGGATTTTATCATGGGGGGGGGGACCCCAAGGCACAGCTCACCTGTCAAAGGTAACAAGACAAAGAGAAGGGGGAAATATATCTGACTGTTTGGAACAGAGGGGGAATATATATATATTGTTTCCTGCGGGGTTTTGACATGAAATGTCAAAGTTGGCGGTGCATGCGTTCCTTTCTTTACAGTAAATAACTGTCAGCAATTAGAAAGTGTATGTGTTTATAGACGGGAGTCAGGATTGCTCAGGGGTGTCAATCACGGAGAGAGGACTCACCCCTGCAGCTGCCTCAAAGGGAAGGGAGTGACAGCTGCCTTTGGATTGCAAGCCCACCAGGGCCCTGCTCGGGGCCTGGTCTGCGATCACAGGGTTCAAGTCATGGGAGGGGAGATTATTCACTGTCACTAGCAGGAATCATCTGTATTACCATTATACCAGAGGCCCCAACCGAGATCCGAGCCCCACTGTGCCAGGGGCTGTACAGACACATGGCGAGACGCAGACCGTAACAGCATACAGTGTAAATAGACAGAGGAGAAACAGAGGCAGAGAGACTTGCCATGGTCACACAGCCAGGTCTGGAACCCGGTCTCCTGAGTCCCAGCCCAGCGCTCTATCCACTAGACCACGCTGCCTCATTTAGTCCATGGATGGAAAAAATTCACCCCTCATCTACTGCCAATATTATTCAACCATCTCTAGAGCTTGGATACTACGCTGCCAAAGGCCATATATACGTACCATGATCTACAGATTATTATTAATGACTTGTATTACGGTAGCGCCCATAGGGCCCAGCTGAGATCAGGACCTGATTTCCTTACTAAGCCCTTTATGGGAACTAGAGGGAGAGCCAGGAGACAAGGGTTTTAGTCCCAACTCTGCCACTGATCTGCTGGGTGACCTTGGGCAAGTCCCTTTCCCCGCCCCCTTTGTCTGTCTTGTCTATTTAGTCTGTCAGCAATTTGGGGCAGGAACGTCTCTTATTGTATGTCTGCAGAACTGAGCACAGCTTGGTTAGACCTCAGGGAGCCAGTGTAAACCAAATGGGCTCTGGTTTTCAAGGGCATCCAAGGGATTGGGTGCCAAACAGCCAGACTTCAATGGAAGTTGGGTGCCTAACTCCCTTTGTTTAGCCACAGTTAAATATACGTAGTAGACAGGGCAAGGGCTGTCTAAGAGTTCACACTCTAGGCAGACAAGACGGACAAAGGGGGGGGGGAGAGATGGATCATTACGCCCATTTTACAGACATGGCACTGACGACTTGAGAGAAGCAGGGACTTGCCAAAGGTCACACCTCTCTGGCAGAGCCAGTCCAGGGCCCTAACCACCCTGCCTATTATAGATCGTAACTCATCATCTGGCTGGTACCTTCCCCTGGCGGAGGCCTGAGGAAACAGGCTCTGGCTCCAGGTTGCTGGGCCCCACTGTGAGAGCTCTCCCCGCTTTCCCTCCCCGCCCCATATTCAAGAGAATATTACAGCAGTTTAGCCTCCCAATCTGCAAGTTCTCTGACACGAATAACCTTTGCCTTTGTGCTTCTCTGCTCAGAAAGGAAGTCTACCTTTCAGGTTAGCAACAGCCTGCTGCGGAGCACACAGGCCTCCGGGGCCTTGTAGCCAGGCCTTTATAAGCTAAACTTCACAGGCTCATTACAGCACAGCCTCAGGAGCTGGGCCACAAGAGACCTGGGCACATGGGAGCAGGAGACGCTGGTTCCTATGGCGACCGCGAGGTTGCTGATGTCGCCGCCTTAGGCTGTACTTTTGGTACTTACAGATCAAACAGACAGGGCAAGTGGTGCTGTGGAGAAATACACAGAGTGCAGGAAATTTAATGACTTGAATTAACAACACAAGAGCCAACAACTCCCCTCAGTTGCCATTGGGAAGAGACACAAACTTTGCCTTGTTAGGTTAAAACTTTTAATCTTTTTCCTCCCACCCCCTTTCTCCACCTTTTAAATGTCTCTGTTCTAAAAAATATGCACCCAAAATAGCCCTGCCTAGCAGACAGCTCCTGAGTCCCTGAGCAAGCAGGAATGATGCTGTGCTCTCCTATAGGCCCAAGCACCCGATCAGCTCACCGCGCAGAGATGGAAACCAAGGCACAGAACAGGGACGTGACTTGCCCAAGGTCACGAGGCCCAGGTCTATATCGCTCAGGGGTAAATTCACAGCCCTGAGCGACGTAGGTAAGCCGCCCTAACCCCTGGGGTAGATGCGGCTAGAGAATTCTTCCGTCCAGCTACTGCCGTTAGGGGAGACGGATTAACCACAGCAATGGAAAAACCCCTTCCGTCGCTGCTGAAAGCATCTACGCTATAACAGCGCCACGGTAGTGCCTGACACGGTTAGCATATAGCCCTGCCAGAGTCAGGATAGAACCCACAAGTCCGGATTTCCAATTCTCCAACTCTAACCACTTGCCCACGCTCCTTCCCAGAGTCAGAACAGACGTCACTGCCTCCTTCTAACCACCAGGAGGTGGGTTCTCAACCTTCCTCCCTTCCTTTATGACTGCCTGGGAAGAGGATCCCGAAACTTGGGGTCATGGAAAAGGCTGGGAAGCAGTGGACAGAACAATCCTCTCCCCGAGTCAGGCACAGAACCCAGGAGTGCTGACCCTCACTCCACTGCTCTGCCCACAAGACAAAGTGGTTGGCTGGTTTGTTTAAACAGGGACTGGGACTCGGTTCAGTGTTTCCCCACCATCCTTCCCTTCTATCTCTACCTCTCTTGCGCTCATTTTTCATCGATTCTCATTTCTCTTGCTTGCTCTGCCCAGCTCTGCCGCATTTGGGGCATGACTAGGGCATTAAGAGACAGCATCTCAGACTGTTTAGTGGAGCATTAAAGGGGCCATGAAAACACTCAGACTGCACATCAAAACATCTAACCCCCCTGGAGCATCCTTTAAAAAAAAGCACCCCACCATCTAATCCTACAAAAGAAAATATACATGAAAACCTCTTAGCACTAGGAAACACCACTTGAGCTTTCAGATGCATGCAACCCTCCCATCTCCACTTCCAGACTGGCCATTGGAAGTTTAATTAACAGCTTCTGCAGTCAATTTCTCAATATTCCTATGGCTAGATTGCTCAGATCATTTGGGCCATTAGCAAAAGCAGCTGCCACCTGCCAAAACCCAACCCCCACATCTGATTTAACAGAAAATCGCTCCGCCTTGAAGTCTATACCCAAGACTGGAGATTTATATAAAATATAGATTCTTTTTTAAAACCATCACAGCCTGACCACACAAAAAGGAATCAATTTCCTACCCTTTCCCTCCCCCTAAAAAAGTTGAACCTCAACTATCTCAAGCTATTAAAGGTAAATCTTCTTCCTTGCCCTTTTCACTGATTATACAGTTCTGACTTAAAATCTGGCAGAAATATGCCTTGCTATATATGTACATACCATGCCCTAGGGCCTGCCTCCTGCAGCAAAGGGCACTAAAGGTACCTCTACAATGCAGCGAGGAGACAGTCTCCCAGCTCGAGCTAGTGCACTAAAAACAGCAGCGTGGACAATGGAGCCTGGCCGGCGGCTGGAGCTCGCCTCCCAAGCTTGGACCCAGGGGATTGGCTGGGCTTGGATCTGGGCAGCTAGCACGTGTCCGTCTACCCAGGCTGGGAGGCACAGCTGCAATGTAGACAAACCCAGAGGCAACACACAGGAGTCCCCTGCCGGCTCCTGAACAAGCGGCGCTAGGGGATCGCACAGGGTCAGGGTTGAGAGTCAGCAAGATTCATTTTCTGTGCTTGGAAAACACTGTCCTTTTGACTCTGTTCAAGAACCACTAGGAACAGTCAACACTGCTCAGTCATCTGCTGCCTCCCCTTTCCCAGGGAAAGGGTAAAAACCGCCTTTCACGCTATTGCCTTTGGATTGCTTTCCAAACATTAACGATGAAGCCCCAGAACACCCCTCAGATGTTGGTGTTATCCCCGTTTGATAGACGGGGATACTGAAGCACAGAGAGATTATGAAAATTGCCCAGCATTACACAGCAAATTGAAGGCAGAGCACGAAAAGGACATAAGGAGTTCATGGCTATGTCACGCTACCACTTACGTTGGTATAACCTTTGTTGTGCAGGGGTGAGAGTAGCCACCCCCGAGCGATGTACGTTACACCGACCTAGAGCTTCTCCCACCAACGTAGCTACTGCCGCTCACAGGGGCTGGAGTAAGTCGAGGGGAGAACTCTCTCCCGTCGACTTAAAGAGAATCTGCACTAGCAGGGCTGCAGCAGCGCATGATGCCCATGGCTTGAGTCAGTAGACCCACCCCACGCCCCTCCCAGAATCAGGAATTGAACCCAGCAGCCCTGGCTCTAACCACTAAACTTCATGCCTCCATTTTTAAACCCGGGATCATCGGCACGGACTGGCAGCGGCAGGCTGAACGTGCTCAGCTGCAGGAGGAGCAGGTGCTGATTCCGTCGCTCCGATGCTCAGTGTGGTGATGGAATGCCCAGAGTGCCCGGTTCAGCCTCTCCCGGCCAGCGGGATCACTCCGATGCAAGGCCTTTGAGCGAGAAAAGGGACAGACCGAAGGACCCTGCCCCAGTGAAATGGCTGTCCTGGTGGACACTAGCAGAACCAAAAGGAAGACATCGACCTTAAAAAGCTACGAGGAGCTGGCAGGAAGCATCCGGTGGAGTCTTAGCAGGAGGTCAAGACTAAGGTTCATGGATAGGAGAGTTGTATGGGGAGATCCCAATCAGGATTGAGGGGCATCAGCAGAGCTGTGTGTGAGGAGAGCCCAGGATTGCGACTTGAGATCGAGGGCATTGGCAAAGCTGTGCGTGTAGGGAAAGCCCAGGACTGGAACTATAGGGGGGTTGCAGGTTGGGATTGAGGGGTATTTGCAAAGCTTGGTGGGGAGGTGAAGAGAGAGCCCAGGACTGGGTATAGCAAGCGCAGGGCTGCGAGTTGGGATTGAGGGGTATGGGCAAAGCGCTGTGGAAGTGGGGGAAGCCTAGCAGTGGAACAGCAAGGCAGGGATCCAAACCAGGTGCTTCAGCAAAGCTGTCCGCAGAGAAGCTGCTCATGTGCCTCCCACCAGCCTCAGGTCTGCTCCAAATCAGTGCTACGAGCCCTGCCTTTCCAATTGCTAAATTAGCCCACACATGTCAGAGAAATAAGACAGGACTGGCGCTGTTCTGGGATCTAGCCCGCCTCCCTTCCTCTGGTGGATTTGCATCTCTTTTTGGGGCAGCTCCTGTTTCCAACACAGAAAGGGCCCTCTGTTCAAGTCCCTTTTTCCCCTTTCCCAGCAATTGTTATGTTAAAATCCCCAGGACGCATTTCTGCAAAGAATTAAAAGAGGGTGAGGAAGAGATTGTTTTCCTCGGTGTCTCGCTAAGTCTCTGACCTTGAGCGTGAATAGAAAACAAGAAAAAAGGGACTTTATGCTAATATCACTCGCTAAGCACAAGGGGGAAAAAATAATAATCGCAAACGAAGATTATGAATGCAAATCAACTCACTAAAGCAATATGGTGTGAGCAGCAGTCTTGCTTTGCTGTTCCAAAATATTCTTGCACAGCCTGGCTCTGCTGCACCCTAAGTCTAATAATTACAAGTTCTATCTAGACAGCAAAAGGATGAGGAAGGTTTAATTTTCTAATTATGACATTGTTTGTTTCCCCCTCCTCATGTCTGACCCTTTAAAGAAGCCACACGGTGCAGCGGATGGAACCCCCTGACGAGGAGTCAGGAGACCTGGTTTCTATTCACTATTTCATAGATTGATAGGGTGAAATTCCAGCTCCATTTGACTTCAGTAGAGCAGGATTTCACCCATCGAGTTCAAAGCCAGAAAGGCCCATTATGATCATCTAGATTCACCCCCATAGGGATTGTCAGCTCTTTGGGGCAAGGACTGTCTTTTGTTCTGAGTTTGTACAGCACCTAACACAGTGGCGGCCTGGTCCATAGAATATCAGGGTTGGAAGGGACCTCAGGAGGTCATCTAGTCCAACCCCCTGCTCAAAGCAGGGCCAATCCCCAACTAAATCATCCTAGCCAGGGCGTTGTCAAGCCTGACCTTAAAAATCTCTAATGAAGGAGATTCCACCACCTCGGTAACCCATTCCAGTGTTTCACCACCCTCCTAGTGAAATAGTGTTTCCTAATATCCAACCTAGACCTCCCCCACTGCGACGTGAGACCATTGCTCCTTGTTCTCCGTCTCTTCCCTATTGTAACCGCCTGTTAAGGATAAAGGGGGTCCTGAGCCCTACAGCAAAGCTGGGCGGGCACAACGCCATGAACCCCGCCATGCCCCCGGGGCAGGGCGCCTCCCCAGCACAGCTGCAAGGGGCAAGCACCATCTTACCTCAGCCGCGGAGTCGTGCACGAGGCGCCTAGCCCTGGCCACGTCGTGCCTGTGCCTCGGGCAGCAGCCGCCGCCATCTTCCCCCCGGCGCTTCCCTGGCACTACACTAGTGCAAATAATAAATATTAGTAATTCCACCAAGTGATTCCTGCATCTCTTATAAAAAGCTCCCCAGTCTTGATTTAGAGGCTTTTAGTGATGGAGACTCTACCCCAGGGGTAGGCAACCTATGGCACACGTGCTGAAGGCGGCACGCGAGCTGATTTTCAGTGGCACTGCCCGGGTCCTGGCCACCGGTCCGGGGGGCTCTGCATTTTAATTTAATTTTAAATGAAGCATCTTAAACATTTTAAAAACCTTATTTACTTTACATACAACAATAGTTTAGTTCTATATTATAGACTTATAGAAAGAGACCTTCTAAAAACGTTAAAATGTATGACTGGCACGTGAAACCTTAAATCAGAGTGAATAAATGAAGACTCGGCACACCACTTCTGAAAGGTTGCCGACCCCTGCTCTACCCCATCCCTTGGTAAGTTGTTCCAAAGGTTATTGATCCTGTTTAAAATGTGAACCTTATTTCTAGTCTGAACTCGTCTAGCTTCGATTTCCAGCCACTTGGTCATGTTATGTCTTTGTCCATTAGACCAAAGAGCCCTTTACTATCAGAAATCATCTCACGTAGATATAGGGTGACCAGACAGCAAATGTGAAAAATCGGGACAGGGGGTGTGGGGTAATAGGAGCCTATATAAGAAAAAGACCCAAAAATCGGGACTGTCCCTATAAAATCGGGACATCTGGTCACCCTACGTAGATACTTCTAGACCATGATCGAGTCACCCCTTAAACTTTCACTGACCTGCCATGTGACTCTGGCAAGTCACTTCCTCCCTTTGGGTACGTCTACACAGCAAGAGAAACCCTGCAAGTCTCAGAACCTGGGTCAGCTGACTCAGGCTAATGGGGTTCATGCTACCGAGCTCAAAATAGCAGCACAGACATTCCCGCTCAGGCTCTGAAACCCAGCAAGGGAGGAGGGTCTCCAACATGAGTGGGAACATCACACTGCTGTTTTTAGTACCCGCAGCGCAAGCCCCAGGAGCCCAAGTCAGTTGACCCAGGCTCTGAGACTCGCTGCCACTGGGTTTCTTTTGCAGTGTAGACGTACCCCTTTGTGTCTGTTTCCCCTCACACGTTTTGTCTATCTTCTAAGCTCTTCAGAGCAGAGACTCTCTCACTGTGGGTGCATACAGCACCCAGCAGAATGGGGCTCCAATAGGCACTCCCATGATACAAATAAATAATTTAAAACCCAAATCCACCACCCCAGCGCTGGAGCAGCCCCAGAGCCCAGTCAAACCAGATTCATCCCTGCTCAGTTCGCTAGCAGCTCTGAAAACTTCTGCTGGTTTAGTTTTGAGCAGGTGTTCGTTTAAATGAAGGCGAGCTGCAATGGGGCTGTTTGGTAGCACGGTGCTTTGGGGTCTATCTGTGTTGTTTTCATAGACCCAATTCTTTGGATGATCCAAAATCCACACACCCCATAGCTAAAGTGCTCCCAAGAAAGCTGCGTTTTCATATGGGTACCTTTCTGGCAACAGATCGAGCTGGTCTGCCATGTTAGCCATAAATCTGGAGCAGGGACATCTCAAGCTGAGCTCAGATCTCACAGGCTAAGTGAGGTCAACATGTTGACGGGAGACCTCCGCTGAAAACCCGGCGGCTGCAGCAGGAAAAGGTGATGGCAGCTCAGTAGGTGGCGCTGTGCCCGCCATGCTCCAGCTGCTCCAACCCCGTCACAGTGCATTTAGGGGCAGCGGTGCTGCGCTCTGGGAGACAGGGCACAATTCTCCCGCAATACAGCAAGGTCAACTGGATTTAAAACCAACAGCATTAAACGGGCCCAGGAGGAGAATTGGGCCCCAGTGACATTTAAAACTGAGGCCCTGCTCACTGAAACAGCCCGCTAGGCTCAGGTGGCACCCATGTTGTCTGTTTTCAGGATTAATTAATGCAATCCAGGGCCCTAGGCATACCCCTCTGCCTCCTCTCACTGCCCGGGCCTGTCGCTCTTTGGGGCAGCCGCATATTGCAAAGTTCAAATAAATGGGGCAGTTCACTGATCGGAGCCATCCCTCTAGGCTGTCTGCAAACTCAGGCCGGCATCAAGGTGTCTTTGGGTCACGTTTTTAAGCTTTGCTTTGCATCCATGAAGGCTAGATAATTTTTTTATTTTTTTTTAATTTAAGCTAAGATCCTGCAATGATCATGTGGCCCCAGGGAGCTTTGGGGGCGGGGCGGGGGGGGGGGGCAGCCATGGGCTGAGAGAGCCTTAATCCAGCTCTGAGTCGGCTTCTCTCCCTTGACACTGCTGTCAAATACTTTGGGTGGCTTCACACAGCACAAACCAACGTTGCTATTATCTTCATCTTCCCATCCTCCCTACACAACATACACAAGAGAGTTTAGGCTGGGAACGCAGCTCTTTAATCTCCAACAAGCCTTTGACAACCTGTCTCTTCCTGGCTTTTAGCTGTGTGAGAGCTGCTCACTAATGGAGCATTAACCTTGGAGAGCTTCTGCAATTACTCCAACACTAATTCTGACAGTTTTTGGTGTATCTGTTTGTTCTTTTGACAGGCAAAAGGAATTTCTTTTTAAAAGCTGTTTGATACATTTGAGACCTTCTGTCCATAGTTTCTTTTTTTGCTGGAGATTCGGAGATGGGGGGGGGGGGGGGGGGGGGGGGGGGGGGGGGGAGTTGAAGGCAATGAGTTATGAGATACAGAGAGAGACAGTCTTCTTATAGATAGATCAGTATGGGCAGAAGTCAAGATATTCTCCCCCCCCCCCCTCTTTTAAGTGACAGAAGCGTTTGGTCTCTCCTGACCTCATTAGGGTAATTAGTAAACCTTTTGAAGCTGGGAGAATGGTTGTGGGAAAGTGAGGAGAGCAGAGTGCTTTTAAAAACAGTGTGTTTGCGTTGGGGGAAGGGGTGAAAAATCATCTCCAATTGTCTTAACGGTGACCTGCAAAGACAGGAGAGTGAGGAATACGCTACTGCTTTCTTTGTCCCCTGCTCTGTGATATGAAGTTGGCCTGAATCTGTCCCCAGGCTGCCCCTCAAAAAGAGGATTTTACATTAGAAAGTCGGATCTTGGCTTCTCTGGGAGACTCCGCGGGTGACTGGAGAACTGGAAAGAGGAAGAATGGTCGTATGGCAAAGGCACTGCGCTGGGACTCAAAAGATCTGGTTTCAATTAATAGAATCATAGACTAGGGCAGGAAGAGACCTCAGGAGGTCATCTAGTCCAATCCCCTGCTCAAAGCAGGACCAACACTAACTAATTCCCAGCTCTGCTATTGCCTCCTTGTGGGGGCTTAGGCAAGTCACTTCATCTCTCTGTGCCTCAGTTCCCTGTCTATTGTAACAAAAGGATAATACTGCCTTTGTGAGCTCCCTGTAGCCTGGTCTGTCTCTCATGTCCATACAGCGCCCAGCCCAACTGGGATTCAGTTCGAGCCTTTAGGTGCTGCCGTAACATAACCCTAACCGACAGAGGAAAGGATTTTATTCATAATCAGAACGGTCTTCACCGAAACTTAACTACCTCAAACACCGGGGAGGCGGGGAGGGAGGCTCTTAGTTAAGGATGCACCATCCCTGCCTCTTCTAAGAACAGCTGAGAGAGCTCCCAAAGCATTTAAGTCAGCTAAGAAGCCATCCACCAATAAAAGGGAACATGAGACTTGACAATCCTGAGATTTACAATGGATGGGAGTCTAAAAACCCTCT
Source organism: Platysternon megacephalum (assembly GCA_003942145.1). Taxonomy (NCBI): domain Eukaryota; kingdom Metazoa; phylum Chordata; order Testudines; family Platysternidae; genus Platysternon; species Platysternon megacephalum. The sequence continues at coordinate 4,499,690 of QXTE01000096.1, forward strand.
GAGAAAAACTAACCTTTCCAGCCGTCTGTGTAGATCACAAAGGGCAGGAACCCAATCATACCCCCACCCTTTAAACAGGGAGTGTTGGGTGTGGATGAGAAAAATGGGTTTATCTGCCATCTGCTATGAAGTGGGTTAATGCAGTGACTCAAGTAGGGAAATGTCCAGGGGAGAAACTAGAACCTGGCATTTAAACTGATAGATCCCTGGCTCCTGCTGTAACTTCTAGGTATCATTCTTGACATTTATATAACAATGGTACCCAGAGGCCACCCCCAGGTCCTACTGTGCTACAGCAACAGCTGGTTCCTGCCTGTTGTGGGCACCGCCATGTTAACATTTCCTCCCCCGGGGAGTCCGCTGCTTCTTGTAACCTTTATGCAGAAATGTTCCCAGTTAAGTTGCCTCAGGGGTCGGTGTGAGCAGGGGCGGCTCTATGGTTTTTGCCGCCCCAAGCACAGCAGTCAGGCGGCTTTCGGTGGCGCGCCTGCGGGCGGACCGCTGGTCACACGGATTCGGCGGCTTGCCTGTGGGAGGTCCGCGGTGCTGCGCATCGGCGTCCCTGCCGCCGAAGCCGCGGGACCGGCAGACCTCCCGCAGGCAGGCCGCCGAAAGCCGCCTGCCTGCCGCCCTCACAGCGACCGGCAGGCTGCCCCCCCGCGACTTGCCGCCTCAGGCACGCGTTTGCTGCGCTGGTGCCTGGAGCCGCCGCTAGGTGTGAGGAAAGGGATCCCCACCCAAACCATTCTCCAGTTCTTTCTGCCAGATGAGAGAGTCTAAAACTTCGGACAGAACTGTCACTTTGACCTTGCCATTTATGTACAGAGACAGAAGCCTGGCTTATCGGCAGCGAAGATGAAGCCTGGCGAACAGCATCGCATGTGTGCATGACGCCCTGTGGCCGAGGAGGGAAAGGCAAGTTCTGATGGATGTCCTGGCACTGATAGTGACCTGATGCAGAGAGCACTCGCGGCCTGAAACCTTTCGAGGGGTAGATACGTTCTTACTGTAGTCGAGTTCAGCATGATCCTATAAAATGTATGAACCTCATGGGGGCCATTGTGGATTTTTTGTGATTGACACAGACAACTAGGGATGGCAGAAAGGCTGAGACGAACACTGGCTGCCCACTGGACTTCCTTGTAGGAACCGCCCGTCAGAAGCCTGCCGAGGTAGGGGAAGACTGAGAACCCCTCTCTTCTAATCCAAGCTGCCACTACTGAAAAAACCTTTGTAAACACCCTGGGAGCTGTAGCTAGACCAAAGGAGAGGACTCCAAATTAGTAATGTTCTTGATCAAAGAGGAACCTGAGGAATCTCCTATGGGCTGGGTGGTTGTCTATGTGAAAATGTGTCTCTTTCGTATCATAGAATCATAGAATATCAGGGTTGGAAGGGACCTCAGGAGGTCATCTAGTCCAACCCCCTGCTCAAAACAGGACCAATTCCCAACTAAATCATCCCAGCCAGGGCTTTGTCAAGCTGGGTCTTAAAAACCTCTAAGGAAGGAGATTCCACCACCTCCCTAGGTAACCCATTCCCAGTGCTTCACCACCCTCCTAGTGAAAAAGTTTTTCCTAATATCCAACCTAAACCTCCCCCACTGCAACTTGAGACCATTACTCCTTGTTCTGTCATCAGGTACCACTGAGAACAGTCTAGATCCATCCTCTTTGGAACCCCCTTTCAGGTAGTTGAAAGCAGCTATCAAATCCCCCCTCATTCTTCTCTTCTGCAGACTAAACAATCCCAGTTCCCTCAGCCTCTCCTCATAAGTCATGTGCTCCAGCCCCCTAATCATTTTTGTTGCCCTCCGCTGGACTCTTTCCAATTTTTCCACATCCTTCTTGTAGTGTGGGGCCCAAAACTGGACACAGTACTCCAGGTGAGGCCTCACCAATGTCGAATAGAGGGGAACGATCACGTCCCTCGATCTGCTGGCAATGCCCCTACTTATACAGCCCAAAATGCCGTTAGCCTTCTTGGCAACAAGGGCACACTGTTGACTCATATCCAGCTTCTCGTCCACCGTAACCCCTAGGTCCTTTTCTGCAGAACTGCTGCCTAGCCACTCGGTCCCTAGTCTGTAACAGTGCATGGGATTCTTCCGTCCTAAGTGCAGGACTCTGCACTTGTCCTTGTTGAACCTCATCAGGGTTTTTTTGGCCCAATCCTCTAATTTGTCTAGGTCCCTCTGTATCCTATCCCTACCCTCCAGCGTATCTACCACTCCTCCCAGTTTAGTATCAAAAGCCAAGAACCACGTGCTCTCCTCTAATGAAGGAATTATCTAGGAGATCATGCGGAATTTTGGTTTTCGAAAGAACCTGTTCAGCTGTCTCAGATAGAAGAATAGGGGATGGAGGCCAGTTCTCTCAGGGCTCAGGAATTAAGGGGGATAGAACCCCTTGCCTTGATATTGAGGTGAAACCCTTTCTATATGGGGGGAGGGATAGCTCAGTGGTTTGAGCATTGGCCTGCTAAACCCAGGGTTGTGAGTTCAATCCTTGAGGGAGCCACTTAGGGATCTGGGGCAAAAATCTGTCTGGGAATTGGCCCTGCTTTGAGCAGGGGGTTGGACTAGATGACCTCCTGAGGTCCCTTCCAACCCTGGTATTCTATGATAGAATCTCCTCATGAGACTGATCCCTGAACAGGAACCAGGGTGGGGGTTTGTGGGTCAGACGTACCAGAAACTCGATCAGATAGCTGCCATAATCTCTAATACCCATGTGTCTGTAGTTAGGGACCTCTGGTTTTTCACAAATTGGGTAAGCCGGCCTCTGAATGTCAGAGGAGAGGAATGAAGCAGCATCAATAAAAGGATGCGGGTCTCAACAGTCCCATCAAAAGACGCTCTTCACGTGGGGTTAAAGCATGATGTGGTGGTGGATGTTGCAGAGGCTGGGTTCCTGGGTCTAAAAACCCTCTGTGCAGGCCAACGGACGCGGCTTACAAACAATTCCAGACTCAGGAGCACTGTGCACATGAATGTCCTACGTGCGGAATGCACACAGAGGCCATCACTTGAAGAACAACCTAATTTTTACTTATTTCTTAACCTAAACCATCCTATAAACAACATCCTAAGTCCAGAGATTTTAAACCTTCTGAGGCAGAGACTCGGGGCCAGATCTTCAGCTGGTGTATATTCGGGTAGCTCCAGCGAAGTCACTGATGTACAGCACCTGAGGGTCTGAGTCTGACTGGGGGCTTTTGGGTGCCGAAAAACATAAATGTTTATTAAGAATAAGGCTAAAAATAAGGCAAATCTGCAATTCAGAGCAAAAAAGTGCCAGTTCTGGAGAAGCCGTGCAGATGGCAGATCACCAGCCCAACCATGTGGAATACTCAGTCACCTCCAAAACGGTTTCATGAAAACCTTAATGCAGCCACAATGACAACAGGAAGAGATCTCAACAAGCGAACCCAGACACCGCTTTGAATACGGGCAAAAGATTTAAGCATGACACACATAAAAGCTTTAACAAAGACTGCACTGACATGAGAGGAATGTATTAAGGCACCAGCACAATACATATCATAAATAATTACAGTGGAAAAATTGTATTTGCTGGGGAAGACCACAACCTATGCAACTAGATATTATTGGAGGGGTCACTGCTTTTACAAAGGGGGCCACTGTCAAGTTTAAACAAATCACTGTAATTTATCGAGATTTTTAATCACCCATCACCATGGCATCTGAGCTCCTTCCACAAGAAGTAAAACCCCCAACTCCGTACCAGTGTTAACTAATGCCACATTAGAGTGCTATAACTAAAAGCACCCGAGGAGTTTAAACAACGTTTTGCCGTGTACCGTCCTTATATTGTGCACCCAGACAAAGCTACGTGAGTTACAAATGCAAATTTTTAACAGTGAGGGTAATTTACCACTGGACCATATGACCAAGAGATGTGGTAAATTCTCCATCACTTGAGACTCTAAATCAGGGGTCGGCAACCTTTCAGAAGTGCTGTGCCGAGTCTTCATTTATTCACTCTAATTTAAGGCTCCGAGTGCCAGTAATACATTTTAACATTTTTAGGTCTCTTTCTATAAGTCTATAATATATAACTAAACTATTGTTGTATGTAAAGTAAATAAGGTTTTTAAAATGTTTAAGAAGCTTCATTTAAAATTAAATTAAAATGCAGAGCCCCCCCGACTGGTGGCCAGGACCCGGGCAGTGTGAGTGCCACTGAAAATCAGCTCGCGTGCCGCCTTCGGCACCCGTGTCATAGGTTGCCTACCCCTGCTCTAAATCAAGATTGAAGTTCTTTCTAACAGAGATGTTCTATTTTAAATGATTGGGCTCCAGGCAGGAATCACTGGCCTGTGCGCCGCAGGAGGCTCAGACTAGATGATCAGCCTTAAATCTACAAACCTAGACAGTTTCACTTTCTGGTGCTCATGACCTAGCAGGAAGCTGGAATATTTGGGTTGCAAACAGGGCAGGGGAGCGTTTAAATGCCAACAACAGAACCGCTGGTTTACGACTGGCCTATAAAGCGTGGCACACAGGGGCTAGCACAAGTTTAACTCAATCCATCTAAAACACAGTTCTGGCCAATCCAGTGCAAGTTCGGTGTGTGGCCCCGATCCTGTAACTGCCCCCAAGCCCGTACGCAGCCCCAGCACAGCCAACAGGGATCACCACGCAGGCGCAGCAGTCTGCCCACATGCAGGACTGGAACTTTGTTATGCCATTCAGTGGTCTGATCCACAGGCCATTGAAGCCAATGGAAAGACTCCCATTGATTGCAATGGGGTTTGAACCAGGCCCCCATTCCAGGTGTGTACTGGATTTCACTACCTGTGAGGCCTACCAGATGTTTCTTCTCTCAGCAGGTATTCTCGGACGTGGGCTTTGATCCGGCGATGTAAGAAATAAAAGACTAAAATGTAACATCTGAGCCATTCATCTCGAGTTTAATTTTAGGGGCATCTTCTCCGTTCTGTGCGCACACAAACTCATTAGCATGCATCAAAAGTACAGCATCCCCTTTAATGTTTACTCCCCCTTAGATTGCAAAAATTGTTGTCTGAATTCCTTCTTCAATTAGCTATGGTACTCAAAAAAAATATTGTTCAGTTGCCAGTGGAGTTATGATCATGTCTTTCCTTTATACTTTTATTCCCTAGTGCACCTTAAGCAGGGTGGGGGAGGGGGAGAAAAGCACACACACACACACACACACACACACACACACACACACTGCAAAACCACCTTCTTTACAAATTTTTAAAAACAACAATTAACATTTCTAAGGGAGAGTCCTTTGTGGATGAAATGCCACTTCCACTCACCTTTCCATCTTGTAAGGAAGAAAAATAAAGATCAGAAGGAGAATTTAGACTAAAAGCCAACTACGTAAAGCTAATTTTTTACACAGAGGAGTCTTGCTAGCTGGAGAGAGGCGCTTTGTTGAGTGGAACAGAAGAGACATCAGACAACCTACAGCAGATTTTGAAAATACTTCCAGCTATCTTTATGCTGAAGAGGAATGTGCTGTCTGTACATACATACAAATACATACCAAGCCAACATTTCCAAACAGATTTGGTACTCCCAGTTCATTGCAGGAGCAATGTTTGCAGCTGTGAACTGAGTAAATACAACTACCCCAAATGGCTCCTGCAAATATCCTGTGTACCTTGCCATGTCGGGGTTTATACATACATGAAAATCATAGAATCTCAGGGTTGGAAGGGACTTCAGGAGGTTATCTAGTCCAACCCCCTGCTCAAAGCAGGACTAATCCCCAACTAAATCATCCCAGCCAGGGCTTTGTCAAGCCTGACCGTAAAGGTTACAAGCACAAAATTGCAGGCACAAAATTTAGAAGGTGCATGTGGAAGCGCAGCCTGCAGGGACCACCCCAAAGTTATGCGTTTTGTTTAGCCTTACGGGTGTATGGTAATAACTTAATTGGAGCAGCAAGTACAATATTTTAGCATGAAAATGCAGATATTTTCCTGTTCAATGTCTGAGCGCTGTCTTTTATTCAGTAACACTATAACCTTCCAATCTGAGGATCTCAGAGCGCTTTACGAGTATTAATACATTTACCCTAGGCACTCCTGAGAGGTGACTATTTTTATTCTAGTTTTACTGAACCGGAAACAGGCATAAAGGGGATGTGACTCACCCAAGGTCACGCACTCAATCAGGAATAGAACCCAGGTCTCCAGAATACAAGTCCTAACCACTGGACCATGCCACTTCCCTTCACCAGAATAAAACAAGACTCCAGAATCCTAAACGACAATACTCACTGCCAGGCTGTGGGGGCAGCGAATAGGGACAATGGAGCAGAAGACTTGAGTTTTACTTGCTCTGCCACTGATCTGCTGTGTGACCCTAAGACAGGTCACTTCACCTCTCTCTACCAAAGAATATGGGAAATGACTGCCTAGGAAGGAGTACTGCGGAAAGGGATCTGGGGGGGTCATAGTGGACCACAAGTTAAAAAAACTGTTGCAAAAAAAGCAAACATCATTCTGGGATGTATTAGCAGGAGTATTGTAAGCAAGACACAAGAAGTAATTCTTCCGCTCTACTCTGCGCTGATTATGCCTCAACTGGAGTACTGTGTCCAGTTCTGGGCGCCACGTTTCAGGAAAGATGTGGACAAATTGAAGAAAGTTCAGAGAAGAGCAACAAAAATGATTAAAGGTCTAGAAAACATGACCTATGAGGGAAGATTGACAAAATTGGGTTGGTTTAGTCTGGAGAAGAGAAGACTGCGAGGACATGATAACAGTTTTCAAGTACATAAAAGGTTGTTACAAGGAGGAGAGAGAAAAATTGTTCTTCTTAACCTCTGAGGATAGGACAAGAAGCAATGGGCTTAAATTGCAGCAAGGGCGGTTTAGGTTGGACATTAGGAAAAACTTCCTGTCAGAGTGGTTAAGCACTGGAATAAATTGCCTAGGGAGGTTGTGGAATCTCCGTCATTGGGGATTTTTAAGAGCAGGTTGGACAAACAACTGTCAGGGATGGTCTTAATACTTAGTCCTGCCTTGAGAGGTCATCTAGTCCAGTCCCCTGCACTCAAGGTCCCTTCCAGTTCTATGATTCTATGGTACGTACCCTCCCTCATGGAGTGCTTCGAGATTTATGAACAAAAACCCCTTCGTAAAAGTTAAGTATTACAGTAGGGTTTGTTTTTGCTAGCAGACCACATTCACCCCCACACAAACGATTGTTCAATCTCTTCCCTACACTTGATACATAAGCATCATGAAAAACATGGCGAGAGCCCTGCTATAGCAGACTTCTGTAATTCTGCCACCACGGAAGAAGGATGAGAAAGTTTCCCCTCCATGATATTGCAGTGAGGGGGATCTAGAGCTCCTCTGTGAAGCGCTGCTGCTCGGTTTCAATAGCATTTCAGCAGTGGGCAGACGACCGTACAGCCAGGAGAGTTTACAACCATTCAGAAAGTGGCTTGCAGGTCCCATTTTAGGCAGAGAAAGTTGTATCCAGATCACTTTAATGTAAGTTAATAGAAAATCAAGACAGACCGCTGCGGGCTGGTATGTGTGAACCAAATCCCCCATCAAACAAGCTCAGGCTGTCTCTCCCCCCCCCCATCCAGAGAACATACCAATTGGCTCTTCCCACCCCAACGGGGTGTCTCACGATTTTAGCACTCCCATGGATATTGTGCAGAGATTTCATCCACTTCATTCTTGTTCAGCCTTCCCTCTACTACCCGCTCATCTCTTACGTAGGCCTTCTCTACACTAGAATGTAAAGGTGCAGTTAGCATCGTTCTATCCCAGACACGTTCTTATCCCACCCTCATCACTGGAGTATCCGAGCACCTTCCCTTAGTGCATCAACTATATGACTAACCTTGTCACTTGTGGTTCGCTCTCTCCCCCAGATGGAAAACTGCAGGTACAGTGTAGTTTTGCTAGGGTGATGTTCTTGATGTCCATGTTGCTCTGGGTTTATGGTTCAGGAGGCCCATGAGAGAAGCACCCCAGCACTTGGAGAGGAAGTGGGAAGATGTGGGATGACCCTTAGTTCCTGCATGAGCTCCTTCCACAGACTCCGAGCAGCCCCCCAGCTCAGTCTCCTACACAGACAAGTTTTACCCTTGCTGTAGAAAGTCCCCTGAGAGCATATATGAGCAAGGAGGCCAGGGCTTAACTCGAACAGTTTAGCAGTTATTAAAAGCTACGTGGCTTGTCTACACTAGACTTTTAAAACATGTTAGCTAACATTACACCTGTAAACTCAACCTGGGCAAGGCCACACTGGCTGCAGCAACCCCAGCTTATACCCAGCCATTACAAAATTAAACTCACAAAATGGGGCCCACAAGCCTACTTCGCTCGCCAACCTAGAGTCAAGGAGTCTCTGTCTTGCCATAATGAGCTGAACGCTATTTGGAGCAGGGAGTGGCCTTTGTGTGTTTGGAGAGTGCCTGAAGTTATTGATACCCAGTGGCACCAGCATGTAGCAAATTCTCACAGAACCCCCCATTAACAGCTCTGTGTAACCCCCAAAGCTGGTCTCTCTCACCCCCGGAAGTTGGTCCAATAAAAGATATTCCCTCCCACACCTTGTCCCCCCCCCCCCCACACACACACATTAATAGGCACACTCAGTGTGAGACTGCCACCCAGTGGATTACTTTATTTTAAAAATTCCACAGTAATTTCACCTTTTTTCTGGGCCTGGATTTGGACTAATTCCTATATTTGGGCTCCATCAGGTGCGTGATAAGCAAACTCCCCAGTTGAGCTATGGGAAAAAGAGCCACCAGGGTATCACCTGCCCTGGTCTCACTGAGGAGAAAACTGGCGGCTTGCTGCTGAGCTGATGGAACACAAGTGTTCTAAGAAATAAAGTTGGCATGAGGCCTTTCTTACCCAAAGAGGGGATTAGATATGCATGAAGGGGGGAGTGGGAGAGAAGAGGTAAATGCTAATTTGAGGAAAAGGAAAACAAGGGGCAATGTGGAAGTGAGGATCTTTATAATGTGGAAAAGGTTAAGCTGAGATGTGCAAGGAAATTCCATTAGTGGAGAGGACCAATGGGCAAGACAGCACAGGGCCTAAGCAACAGGGTCTGTATGAGGGACACTGATAAAGACAGAGCGCAGAGCAAGGAGTTGTAGTAAAAGGATGCTTGGTAAAATCATAGCAAGCAAAATACATCTATAGCAGGGGTCTCAAACACGCGGCCCGCGGGGCTCTTGCGTGCGGCCCGCCGAGCTCCCCTCCCCTCCCGCACCCCTCTGCCTACCCGCGGGATTCCCCTCTGTGGTGCTGCGAGCCCCGCGCTGCTTTCAGAGAGCAGCCGAAGCAGCCGGCAGCACAGCCCCTTCGGGCGGGGGGAGGGGGAAGAAGGCAGAGGACTCCTCCTTCCAGGCACCGCCCCCCGCAGCTCCCATTGGCCGGGAACAGGGAACCGCGGCCAATGGGAGCTTTGTGGGAGGTACCTGGAGGAGTGGCAAGAGCAGCACATGGCTGCAACCCGGAGCCCCTCCCCCTCCCCCAGGGGCTGCAGGAACAGGGTTCCAGCTGCTTCCTGGAAGGGAGCAGCGCGGGGGGACAGGGCAGGCAAGGAGCCTGCCCTGGCCCCGGTGCGCGCTGCTGCCACCCCGGAGCCGCTCTAGGTAAGCGGTGCCGGGCTGGAGCTCGCTCCCTGAACCCCTCCTGCACCCCAACTCCTTGCCTGAGCCCCCTGCCGCACCCCGCACCCGTCCCGCACCCCAACCCCTTTCCTGAGCCCCCTGCTGCACCCCACACCCCTCCCGCACCCCAACCCCCTGCCCCGAGCCCCCTGCCACATCCCGCACCCCAACCCCCTGCCCCGAGCCCCCTGCCATATCCCGCACCCCAACCCCTGCCCCCTGCCACATCCCGCACCCCAACCCCCTGCCCCGAGCCCCCTGCTGCACCCTGCACCCCGACCCCCTGCCGCACCCCTCACCCTCTTGCACCCCACACACCAACTCCCTGTCCTGAGCCCCTGTTGCACCCTGCACACCTCCTGCACCCCCTGGGGGCAGCGTTGGGTGGGGACTTCGGGAAGGGGTTTGAATGGGGCGGGGAAGGGGTGGGAAGAGGTGGGGCAGGGGCGGGGCCTAATGGAAGGGGTGGGGTGGGGGCGGGGCCAGAGGCAGCGAGGGGCGTGTCAGTGATGCGGCCCTCGGGTCAATGCACTGGTCCTCATGTGGCCCTCGTGGTCATTTGAGTTTGAGACCCCTGCTTTATACCATTGTTGGTGGCTAAAAGGCTGCTGGGGATAGGAAGGATAATCTAGTGCAGCGGTTCTCAATCTTTTTGGGCTCAGGACCCATTTGCAAATGTTTATGGTCTGTCATGACCCAGGAAATAGTCTGGGGGTGGAGACACTGCGTGGTTTTGGTCAGATCCTGCCCGGCCCTTACGCCACTGGCAGCTCCTGCATTATTGGGCTGGCTGGGCTTGGCTCTTAGCTCCAGGAATTGCGACCTCAGGGGTAGCAGTGCAGCTCAGGTTTGGCCCCGCCTCCCTGGACCAAATTTGAGAGTGGAGTTGTGACCTGACTCATGGAGTTGCAGTGCCACTCACTCAAATTTGGCCTATCCGGACTCCCCTCATCATGACGGCTGAGCCAAACCAGTGCCTGGAGCAGGCTGGCTGGGCTCATCTCCCGTGTGGGACAGGAGCTGCCACAAGACCCTCTGAAACATTCTGGCAACCCAATTTTGGGTCCTGACCCCCAGGTTGACAAACCCTGATCTAGTGGATAGGAACTTGGAAAACCTACCTCGGCCAGAGTGCTGGTGTGACTTTGGGCATGTCACTTAATCTAACCTGTGCCTCAGTCCCCAGTCCCCCACATCTAATGGGGATATGCTTCCATACTTTTTGGGGTGATGCATGGAAAAATCCATGTGTGATTGGGAGGTGCTATGTCATGCTATGGAGATGACAGCTAGTAGCTAGACAAAACAGCCGTGCTCTCCCCTGCTTTAACACATGCCACTCACTCTTACACCAACATCCCTGGGCCTTCTTGCTTGCAAGACATCTTTTAACCTTAGAGTACCCAAGCAGAGAGAGAGTTTGAGAACAGAGCGCCCTGTGGATCAGCACAGCACACCCGGTGTACTGGGCAGTCTTTCAGAATAACCAAGGTCACAGTCACCGTCGCTACAGAGGAGGAATCTGTTGACATGGAATGTTTTCTTTTATTTGGTTGACGATACGAGGGGTGGAGAAAAGTGGTGACCAAAAGGAAAATGAACGATCAATACAGGATTGGCTGCTGTTTAAAAATAAATACAATCCAAGGGGGAGAGAAAACACTATGCACTAGAGTGCTTTTTTATTGACTGCCTAGCAATCTGTTCAGACCACAGGTCCATCTCTCAGCACTTCAATGCTACAGATCACATTCAAGTCATGTGCAAATGAAATAAAACAGGAGTACAGCATTAACAGTAGTGCGCTCCAGCCCAGTATCACTTTGAATCAATCTCATTAACCGCAGCAGAAGCCCCAGACGATTTGCCTATTAGTTCAGCGGTGAGTAGTTCGATGCCAGTACTGGATAACTCGATACAAACCCCCAAACAGATTAGAGAGAATTATGTAAACTTTGTTAATTAGCCTTTGGCTTAAACAACCCTAACAGTTTCAAGCAGACTCTACAGTGGTTAGCTGGAGCACACGCTGGTCAATGTCTGCGTGAACATTATGGAGGATCACACAATCTCAGTCCTGATCATCCTCAACTCACATCGACTTCCGTAGTGCTCGGTGTCCTGAGAATCAGGCCCTCTGGCAACAACCAGGTCAGGATCTGACGCTCAAGGGTCTGGAGGGAGCAGACTGGGCAGGCCAATGGCAAGAGGCAGCAGCCAGAGCGAGTGACCTCTCACATTCACACCCAGAACAGGAAGTAGGACACGCATCAGATCAAGTTTTCAGAAGAGGAGGTGTTACCAGTGGCACTCTAGGAGGGCCCCAAAAGCTTCGCCCGAGGCATACTGCAGAGTAATCTACCAGGGTGTCCACACGGAACCGAAAACATGCTTTAAAAAAACAACAACTTTCAAATAACCGTTGAAGGCGCCTCCCAGCATGAGCTCCTCTCTTTGGGGGAAATAAAAGCCAGGATTTAAAAGCCACCATTATTAGCAATAGCCCTACCAGGGCTGCGCTGGCCTTGCTCCAACTGTCCATTGCCAAGACATTTCCACCGCTCTCAAAAGCGGCTCTCACCACAGTGCTGACTCTCCCCTGCTTCTTACGGGTAGGCTGTGGGAGGCATAAGGCCACATGGAGCAATAGATCTGCACTGAAAGGAGTCTTACATTTTTGTCGTCATCAATTTTACTTCCTCCCGCAAGGTACATGAACAATAATTTAGAGCAACCAAAAGCCAAAGAGCAGGAATGTGAGGAGAAAATCTTGGCTTGTGACGTGCAAAGCCAGACTGATGTACTAACTCCAAGACACAGAATTTAAGGTGCATTCCCCATGCTTAAGGGGAAAAATTGCCTACACAAGTCAGCTTTTAATATGGAATCGGCCAGAGGTCAGATCTGTCTCCAGCCAGAACACTCAAATCAAAAAGTGCTAGGAGGCTTTTCCTAGCTAGCAAGCGTCCCCTTTACACCCACAGAAATATTGCTTCTATTTTCCAGGGGGCAAAATTCACCCTTGCACAGCTTATTTTGAGGGTTTAAAGTGGGGCACAGGCATCATGCCAGCCCTCTGCAATGGGGTGAATTTAGGCACCTACTCAATTTACTCCACCTACTTAATACCAGCAGAATTGGTATCTCACAGATTACATGCTCCAGTGCTATCCCCACCTAGATTTTTAATTACTAAGGGGACATCAAACTCCACTTAGAACATTTTCAAAATAGGCCCCTAGTTTGTACCTGAATAATTGAAAATATATATAGATATATATATACAAAAATAAAATAGGTCCCATTTTCTTTCACCAGAATTATTAAACCGTTAACACATTAAAATCAATACTGGCTTAGAACCGTTCATTCCGACAGACCCAAGAAAATCAAAGACTGCAAACTCACTCTGTCCAACAGAGAAGCAGAACTTAAGGGATGAAAAAATAACTTGCCTCAGCTAATGCAAGACCGATGAACATTATAGTCAAAGAGCTGAGCCAAACAGTTAACTAACTGGACTGCAATGGAGCGTCTGACTTAAATGACCTGTGAATGATGCTTTACAGGAAAAGAGGTGCGATGGGAGCTGAAGGGTTAAGGCAAGCATTACTAGTGTGTTTATGGAGTACCACCCTAGAAGGGATGAAGGCAACACCATTCTAATTAAACAAAACAAGCTAACTCTCTGCATCACCCAAGGGCAGCAGTGGCCAAACTCAGCCATTACAGCTGTGCCCAGGTAACACGGAAAGCACAGTCATCTCTCCATCAGTTAAACATACAAAGGTGCTAAAATGGACATTAACAGACACAAATGAGATGAAATCCGTGACTAACAAGGTGCTGTTTGATCATAGGGAAGTCGTCCTTTCAAAAATATTTTGTTTTTCAATCTTAAACAATCACGCACCTCTTTCAGCAGGCTGGGGAGCCTACGGCTAAGAGCTAAGGTATCTGGGGTGGTAGAGGAAATCAACACTTCTAATCAGGACACCTTGGTATCGAGAAATACTGCCAGTTGCGTAGATGACCCCAAGGGACATGATGCTCTCTACACTGGCTTGGTTCAGGACCTCAAAGCATGGCTCAACTCCCAGAGATCACTTTTACTGCCTGGCTGGTAGCAAACGCATTTAAGCATTGTCATTTTTTATCATTCTCCTTCCCGCTCTTTTTGTAACAGGTCAGTTTCTCCCTCATTAACAAGACAGAATTCATTTCCGAGAGAAAGGAGCTGCTATCCCATATTTCCCTCCCAAAGACTTCACGTAGCGTCCAATCTGCATCGAGAACAATACAGTCCTGTAGCCTTAAAGCTGCACCTCTCCAGTAGGGGATTTTCTAGCTTACAGGGTGACTGTGCTGGGATTCTTGTAGCAATGGCACCTCCTCCCTGGAGGAGAGGTGGGATCTTCAGGATTGCAGGGCTGTATGGCCCTTAATTTGCAAATAAACTGCACCCCGCATCTGCACTGTGGCTGAAGACACATGCTTGCAAGAAGTGTGCTTTAATCAGGATTGTTGCTAGCACAGTTTCCACCAGAATACAAGCGGGGTCTATACCTGATGAGGGTGCAGGGAAGGAGATATTTGCTGCACACTTCTAGTACATTCACATATGGCCCCTTCACCACGGGTCACTGACCATCAACACAACCAGGCTACAACGGGACTTTTCTGCAGCTCACTGGGCTTATTCCGTGGCACAGCCCAGAGCACTAATGCATGGACTGAAACTGCTCCCCCCACGCAAGAAGAGTTATTTTTGAACCAGCACTGCCTCAGCTTAAGATTTGCAGTCGATAGGGATCCGGCTTCAACTCCTCTTCAAGGTTATTCCGCTTTTTCCAGCCAACAGTTGTTCTTGGATGCGTTGCACTGGGGACAAGTACTTCCGACTTTCTATGCCTGGTGACCTTGGACAGCAATGCCATCTGTACTGAATCTAATAGCTTGGTAGATATTAAACACCTCTGCGGCGAAGGGGTCTTTTGCAGGTACTTTGGTTTGCAACTATACAAAAGAGTAGAATCTGAACATGTGTTGATCCCACAGTCTAGCCAAACAAGTTATTACTACTTCAGACTCTCCTCCTGGCCCAGTGATATCTCTTAGCTGTAAACACATTTCTTCATTCTCTAAGGCAGGTAATGACTTGTATTGTCACTGCGTCACTTCCATCTTTGGGTTGTGGCATTAGCACTAATAGCAACTGCAAGAACACTGATGCACTTAACCCGCTCCCTCCCCGCCCCACAGCCGTTCTCCAGCTGGCTGAACTAACGTAATACAGCACAGATCCATTACCTAACGCAAAGGATAGCTCCAGACCTCAGAGACTGATAGCGCTTGACGTGGAGTCAGTTATAAAGGCAATTAGTAAAAAGTAATCCTATATCAACATTGCAAGAGCATTGTGTGGGCTACAGGAGAATCCAAGTGCCTGACACCACTTCCGTTTCATTGCAATAGTTGCTAGAGGGTGGGATATAAATGTATACAGGATATTGACTAGATTTCGTAAGCAGACTGACATGGCTGCAATACTTCAGTCCATCACTAGGAATGTTAGAAACCGAAAGCCCACCTTAGATAGTCTCATTTTCATTATCAAGAGAATTACAAAGCGATACCACCTAGTGCAGTAGGACTTGTCATTTCATCACTCCGCCTTCTCCTACATAAGGGAAACAGGTTTAGATCCCTCCCCCACACACCTGTAAAATTGTGTGCTGTTAACTAGCAGTCATCTTAAGCAGTTAGAAAAAATAAACCCAAGAACTGGTGAGGCGATTCTGCTGGTGAACTTGCACCTTCTCGGTCAGTCTGTGCAGTTGGAGCCATTGGTCCCACATCACCTGGAAAATAGAAGACATCCAAGCACCAGAATGAGCGTTTACGGTTTGACAGATCTTTAGCATGCCTTGAAATAGCTGGTGGGGAGGAGGGAGATGGAGTGAGGGGGAGATGAAGGAGGGCCGCGTGCATGTGCATGCGATTCTCCTCCTCTTTGAAAATACTTTGAAGGAATCAAACCCACTTATCAAGACTTCACTGCAGAAAAGTATGCACTAAAATTAACATGTGTCCTAATGGGATAAAGACAGCTTTGACTTAGGACACCATTGGTTCCTCCACATAAGACTGAGAAAGCTTTTAGAATCTCTAGGGGAAGCAAATATATTGTACACATTTCTGACTCCCTGAAGGAAGTGTGTGTTTAGGCTATCGGACTACTAACTGCTTCCACTCTGTAAGGAGGGAGTGTGGAACTCAGGAGACCTGGCTTATTCCCGGCTCTGCCACTGCTCTGCTGGGAAAGTCATTTCACCTCTGTGTCCTTATTTCCCCATCTGTAAAATGGGGATGATACTGGCTTTCCTTGTAAAGTGCTTAGAGCTACTGATAAAAAGCTAGGTATTATTATTACCCTGTATGGGATCAGAAGAAAACATAACAAAGAGGAAGTGATATCTGAACGAAGACAGAGGCGCTCATGTGCCTCCAAATGTAGAATTGTGCAGAGCTGAGTTCAGTGTTAAAAGCCAAGTTTGCTTTATTAGGTGTTCAGTCAGCCATATTCTACCCGGCAAAATTCCAAGTACCAGAATAACACTTAACTTCAAAGTGCTTTACAGACATTAGCTGATTAAATGCAAAGGAGTCTGAAATGTTTAATTTAGATGCAGCAAAAAGATTGCTTGGTTCTCAGAAAAGGGAAGGTAGGAGCCAAAATGAGCAGCAGATTCCTTGATATGGAAGGAGATTGGAAGACAATGCAGAGACGCCAGGAGGGTAGGGAAGATGATTTTAGGACATGCAATGCCAGAGCTGTGCAGGGAGAAGCTCACATGCAGTCTGCCCACAATATGCCTGCCTCTAGCTGCTGTTCTCAATCTCCCACTTTCAGGAGCTATAACGTTAAACCAGAGACAGAGAACATGCAGCACTCTTTGCCCTCTTACATATTCTTGTAAGAGGAAACAACACCTGCACTCCAGACACTTCTTAAATACTGCCCAAAAATACTTCATCTCCTTTACTCTTCGTGTCTTTCACTGTGTTCCATATGCTTGGAACGGAATCTGAGAGATGTGCGCACCAAACTCCTTCCCTTTTCCTTCTTTATAAAGGACCGTTCTATGATAAATTCCAGTTCTAAGTGACCCTGGGTCATTGTGTTTGTTCTGAATTGCAACCTCTCTAGGAGAGCGACATAACTATCTGACACAGATCACCTATTGTACTGCACTGTGTCCACTGCAGAAATAACCATAATAAAAATTATTACAGAAGAGACAATTCAGTACTGCAGAGTGGAAGGAGGCAGAATTAGAATAACTATGAGATGCAGAGTAAAGGGAATTATCACATCAAAAATAATTTGAAAGAGTCTTATCTTATAAAAAGCCTTTAGTAGAGTCTTAAAACAAAGGATTTGAAATCTGTTTACTATTTGTGTTTCACTCAGTCCCAGGAAGAAAATAACCTAGACATTTTCATTTAGGGAAGGTGTTAGTACGCTTCTATTCAGTTTCACTTGCTGGTTTTCATGCACTAGCACCATGCTACAAAGCTGAGGCAAACAACAGGAGAAACCTTGTTACAAAAAAAATCCCCCTCTCCTCCCCAAATTAAACAAATATTTCTATTGATCTCAGGTTTTGTAAAAGCTAATTTTTAATCCATGTCTCTAATAAATTCACATGTATAAAGGCCCTTTAGTATCCCAAGCAAGACCATCTATGCAAGGTTGTTCTCTTGAGACTGTTAGCATTAATGGAACCCAAAGGCCTGACCCTGCAATCGGATCCACACAGTTGGACCCTTGCACCTGCACAGGGTTTCACCTGTGTGGATCCAATTGCAGGATCTGTGCCCAAGCTTCAAGCATCTTTTGAAAGAGACATTTAGCTACTTGTAAACATCCACCTACCGTCTCAGATTTCTTGTTTCAAACACTGTGTCTTCATCGCTGTCGAGAGAACCCAACTCCATATTTTCATCATAGTTTGAAAGGAGACCATATTTCTTCCGCTGAGGTTTCTTCAACCTGAAATCAGTTTTGAGCTCATTCACAGGTACTTCTGATCTAGAACTTTCATTCACAGACCCTGATATATTCTCCCTTTTGCATACAATGTCATGAGCTCATAAGGACAGGAGAGGCCTGGTTAGCAGAAAGGGCAAAGTGAACAAAAATAGGGGATCGGGATGTTTTGTCTGTGGACTATTACATACTCTCGGGTTTGCTGCTGGATAGCACATAGTTTGGCTTCAGTGATCACCACCTGTAGAGTAGCTCAAAAACATCACCCCTAAGTCTGCATACCATTGCCAATGGGGGATATTAGTCAGAAAGATTGTATCGGAAACAATTTCTTTGGTGCTTTCTAAGGAGTGAATTTTGACCAAAATAGTTATACTAGTGTAACTCCCTGTGTGGGTACTCTTATTCTGGATTCAGAGTGCCTTTTTTTTCCAATTCAGTTTCCATGTCACTTTGGCCAGGTCTATGCTTAGGACTTTTGCTGGCACAGTAATGCCAGTTAGGGGTGTCATTTTTTTATGACATTTCTATACCAGTAAAAGCCATAGTGTAGACAGTCATAACAGAAAAAAGTGCTTTTATGGGTATATGCTGTGTCTACATCAGTAGGGCTTGCTAACAGAGCTATATCAGCATAACTATACCAGCAGATCTCTTCTAATATAGGCAAGCCATCCAAAAGGGGCTTAAGCTAAACCAAAAAAAAGCCACTCTCATTCCAGGATAAGAATGTCCACATAGGCAGTTAGACTGGTAAAACTTTCCTGTGTGGACAAGCCCTAAGACAGGAAAGGATTTCACCCACTTCAGAGAGGCAATTGGATGAGGATAAAAAATGTTACAACTCGTTGGGATAACCGGGTGGAATGCTGGACTCCGTCTCTCACCTCAGGGCCTGAGGCACGAAGGACAACCACTCTGTCCCTGCTACACCAGTGTGGGGATAAAGAATATATCGCCAGAGAAGGGGATGGCAGAGTCTCAGGGGACATTTTTTCTATCAACCCCCAGACTCCTCTCAGCTTTTACAGCAGAAATACAGAGTTACTACCTTCACTGAGCCCACACTCATCAGAAGACAGTGGGGTTTTGGAGAAGCCGCTTTCTCGTGATTTACGGGATGTCTTAAGCAACAGGAGAAAGATTTCAGCGTTCCCAAGAGAAACAGAAGAATGTAAGCATGTTTAAGGGCATGGCGTAATCTTTCTAGGGATTGCAAAAGGCTCCAGCATTTCCTCACCCTGACTAAAGCGTCCAAAGGGGAAAACAGAGAATCCACAAAGGATGACATACGCGTGGGAGACCTATGGCTCTCCCAGAAGCCTTCCTATGGGTGTGGGTGTGTATTTATTTCAGGGAAAAGTGAGTCTAGGATGTTCCCATGTCTGTTTCCCAGGAACATGGGGTGGGGAGAGGAGCCACGGAGGTTCCCAAGCCTACCTCCTGGGGAGATGGGGATAAGGATCCCACCCCTGTTCACATCCCCCCCAAAGACACTCCATGGGGTGAAGGAGGTGCTCCAGGAGGGCCCCCATAGACAGTCCCTTGGAATATAGGGGGAAAAGAAGGGAGTGTCTTATGACCAGATTCCTTCCATTGGGATGGGTCCCTAATACGGGGAGTTCCATGTCTGCCCCCAGCCCCGCCCCCCGGGTGCGCCCCAGCCCCCCGCCAGCCCCGCCCCAGAACCCCGGGTGCGCCCCAGCCCCCCGCCAGCCCCGCCCCAGAACCCCGGGTGCGCCCCAGCCCCGCCCCACTCACCGCAGCGCCCGCACCAGGAAGTAGAGCGCGGCCAGCGCGCAGAGGCCGGTGAGCACGTAGAAGCCCCGTTGCACCGCGGGGAACCGCCCGCCCAGCAGGTCCAGGCCCCGGATCCCGCTGTCGCTGTGGTTCCCGGCCGGCCCCGTCCCGTTGGCGGCGGTGCCCGGGGGCGGCGAGGTCCCCCCCGGCCCGGGGGAGCTAGACACCGCGCAGGCGCCGAGCAGGAAGAGCAGCAGGAGGAGGAGGCAACCGAGCTCCCGCGGGACCATGGCGGGCGCACGGCAACTACCGGGACACGCGCACCTCAGACTCAGAGCGAGGCCAACCCACCGGAAATGGCCCGGCCCGGCGCAGCGCTGGCTGGGGTCCGGCCAGGGACTATGGAGCCCGCACACGGGGTTCCGGGAACGCAGGGTTCCGGGTAGGGTACAGAGTAGGGTAGGGGTATCGGAGCAGTGGGGACCCGCAAAGGGACTCCAGGGTGCAGAGGGGAACAGGGAGAAACAGGGTGCAGAGGGGAGAAGGGTATGGAGCCAAAGGGGGAGCAGGGAGTATCAGGAAGCAGGAGGGAGGTGCAAAGGGACTCCAGGGTGCAGAGGGGTATGGGGCCATGGGGGAGCAGTAGGGTTTCCAAGCATCTGGTTTTTTACTGAAATGCCCGGTCGAAAAGGGACCCTAGCGACTCCAGTGGGGCACAGCGGGGGGCTGGGGCTAAGGCAGGCTCCCTGCCTGCCTTAGCTCCGCACGACTTCCAGAAGCTGCCGCCAGATCCCACAGCCTCCATTGGTCGCGGTTCCTGGCCAATGGGAGCTGTGGAGCTGGCACTCGGAGCAAGGGCAGCGCACAGAGCCTCCCTGGCCGCCCATGCGCCTAGGGGCTGCAGGGCATTTGAAAGGATGGACCACGGGTATCTCCTGGGCACTCTGCAGGCGTTCGGCTTGGGGCCCCAATTTGTGGGTTTTCTCCAGGTGCTGTACGCCTCCGCGGAGCGTTTGGCCGGGCTCAACGGGACCCTGACCGAGCCGCTCAGCTTCGGGCGGGGGGTGCGTCAGGGGTGTCCACTGTCGGGCCAGCTGTATACTCTGGCAATCGAGCCCTTCCTCTGTCTCCTCCGTCGGAGGTTGACGGGGTTGGTGCTCCGTGAGCCGGAGTTGCAGCTGGTCCTGTCGGTGTACGCCGATGACGTGCTCCTCATGGTCCAGGACCCAGGCGATCTGGTGCGGGTGGAAGCCTGCCAGGCAATCTACTCGGCGGCCTCCTGCGCCCGGATCAACTGCGTCAAGACCTCTGGCCTGATGCTCGGGGATGGGTGGCAGACGAGCTCCCTCCCACCCGCGCTTCAAGCCATTCAGTGGAGCGCGGGTCCACTGCTCTATTTCGGCGTTTACCTTTCCGCCACACATCCTTCTCCACCACAGAACTGTCAGGGTTTGGAGGCCAGGGGGGGTGAGCGGCTGCGGAGATCGACAGGGCTCCTCCGGTGCCTCTCCCTGTGGGGGAGGGCGCTGGTGCTGAACCAATTAGTCCTGTCCATGCTCTGGCACCGGCTCAACACCCTGAGCCCGGCCCCAGGGCTCCCTGCCCGGCTCCAGAGTGTAGCTGTGGAGTTCTTCGGGCCAGGACTGCACTGGGTCTCTGCAGGGGTTCTGAGTCTTCCCCTGGAGGAGGGAGGACAGGGCTTGGTCTGCCTCTGCAGCCAGGTCCATGTCTTCCGCCTCCAGGCCCTGCAGTGACTCCTTTATGCTGCAGGTAGTTCAGCATGGAGCACGTTGACGCACTCCTTCCTCCGCCGCCTCCAAGGGCTCCAATACGCCTGGCAGCTCTTTTTTCTCCACCTGAGGGGTCTTCCGCGAGACCTCTCCAAGCTGCCGGTCTTCTACCAGGATCTCCTCCGGACCTGGAAGCAGTTCTCGGTGACCAGGCCTGTTGTGGCCACCGAGGGGGCAGACCTCCTCGTGGAGCCCCTGCTACACAACCCCCACCTTCGTGTGCAGGTGGTGGAGTTCCCCTTGGTGCACCGGAGGTTGTCCTGGCAGAAACCACCAGTATTGGAGACCTCCTGGACTACGACAGGGGGCCTGGGTGGATCCCTGAGCACTTGGTCGGCGCATGGGGCTCTCCACCCTTCTGACCCCTCCCCCCTGCACGTACTCCAGGAGGTGGGGGCAGCCTTGTCACCCTCCTCTCAGGTTTTCCTTGAGTGGGTACTGCGAGAGGGTGCTCCCCGCCCACCCTTCACCCTCACCCTCTGGACCTTTTCATCGGGCCCCAGTCCCGTGAGCCCTCCTGGCCCCCTCCCTTCCACAATCCGAGCCGGCTGCGTGCCCTGCAGCCAGTTCGCTTCTGAACCGTGCCAAGTATACACCTCTACACGCTCATGCTCCACACGATTCACTTCCTCACCCTCGTGTCCCACCCTGATATCAAATGGCGGGACTATTTATCACCTGTGGAGGGTGAGGAACCCTGGTGGGCCAGCCTCTATTCCACCCTGGTCCCACGGCCCGCCAGGGATATCGGTTAGCGGCTCCTTCATGGATCCATGAGCACGGGCATGTACCTGGCGCGGTTCACCCCTATCCCTGACGCCTGCGGCATTAGGGAGAACCTGGCGCACGCTTAGCTCAAATGCGCCAGGTTGTAGACCCTCTTCTGGCTCCTCCAGAACCTCCTGTTGAGGTTCTGGCTGCACTTTTCCCCACACCTGTTTATATTCGCACACCCTGACCGTGGCCGCACGAAGTCGCAAGACCTCCTCCTGGCCCTGGCCAAAGTGACCATCTTCAACACCAGGAGGAGGATGCAAGATGAGGGGGTGCTCTGCGAGTGTGGGGCCTATTGCTGCTCCTCCCTGGTCTCACGCATCCGGGCAGAGTTCCTCTGGGCGGCGTCTGCTGGCTCCCTAGACACCTTTGAGGAACAGTGGCCGCTGTCCAGGGTTCTCTGCTCGGTGTCCCCCTCTGGATCCCTAGTTTTGCACCTTTGACCTTCACTACTGACTCTGTTATTTCTTAGTTGTCCCCTGAACTCATTTGGATCCCAGGTCCAGTGGTCCCTCCTGCAAGGCTGGGGGAGGGGCCTTTAGAAGCGGACGGGCTTGCGCCTGCCCGCCTCTCGGCCTACGGGCTGCAGGGACCTGGCAGCGGCTTCCTGGGAGCCGCGGTAAGCGCCACCAGGACCCTGCACCCCAACCCCCTGCCCAAATCCCGAGCCCTTTCCCGCACTCATACTCCCTCATGCAGGCCGCACCCCCAGCTGGAGCCCTCACCCCCGTTCCGCACCCCAACCCTCTGCCCCAGCCCAGTGAAAGTGAGTGAGGGTGGGGGAGAGCGAGTGACGAGGGAGGGGGGATGGAGTGAGTGGGGGTGGGGCCTTGGGAAAGGGGCAGGGCAGGGATGTTCGGTTTTGTGCCATTAGAAAGTAAGCATCCCTAGGGAGCAGAGGGGAGGTGCACAGGGACTCTATGGTGCAGGGGGGCACTGAGATAAGGAACAAGGACCGGGGGAGACCGGCCACAATTCCTGGAGACCTCAGGGCAATCCTGGAGGGTTGGCAACCCTAATTAGGACCCCCATCCAGACCACTGGGATTACTCACATGCTTAAAATTAAGCACATGACTAAGTGTTTGCAAGATGAGAGACTAGGATGTTCATGCAGCACAGGGAGACAGATTCTACTCCCATGTTTTAACCATTCTCAGCAGAGCAATCTCTGACCTCCTGGTGCAATGACTGGAATCAAGCTGTATTTCTGCCTAACCTCAGGTCTCATTTTCACTCTTTAAAAATCATTCCTGATTATGCAGGTCATTGGAAGATTTCCTGTCAGCTGGATCTTCCCCTTCCAGTTATGATTCAAAACTTTTTCCATACTGTGGCCCCGTTACACAAAGTTTCATGATTTCCCCTCCGCCCCTTCTAGCCAAAAAGAAAGGGAAGGTTTGTACACATCCCCTGGACCTGTTAAACATCAAATGTTCTCCACATATTTTTGAATGTAATGTGTGATTTTAAAACACACAAATATGAAAACCTCTCCATATTTCCCTGGAATTCTGTAACTACTGCTTAAAGAACTCTCAGAGGATTAGTTTGTCTCTTTAGAACCAGTAAATATTTACTAACCAGGAATAAACATTCTGGTTTCCCATGTGTGTACACATGACATTGGAACTTCTCTAGGCCACTGGTCTGAATTTGATCAGGACCGGACTAATTAAAAGTTGTTACAGCTTAAAGTAGTTGGCAGGCTCAGCTCAGCTTCTGCTGAACAAGCAACCACATCACAAAAGCCACCACTTCAATCTACGTGAAGCACCGGCAGATCCCAAGATGGCATAAACTGTCATAGTTCCATTGTGCGGCTATGTCAGTTTACACAAGCTGAGGATCTGCCAACTGGTTTTCAAAATAGCTCAGCACATGCTGTCGATGCTCGATTTTGAAAAGAGCTCAGCAGGTTAAGATGCAGGTGTCTTTTGGACATCTGGGTTTGTCATGATGGGGAGCTGTTTAGGGCCGAGCTCTTCTGGAAAATCTGGCCCTAATTGTTTTATTGGAAAGCTCAGTAAAGTCCATTGAATGAAAAAATATTTCACCTTAGCAGTGTTTTCCCCCAGTAATTTTTGAGATTTTGCAGGTTGGTGTTGGTAACATTGTGTTGTCAATAGTCCTGTTCTCTGCAGAAAAACCTTTAAAGGACACACACTTGAAAAGAGTGGAACTTCTGGAAGATTACAGAGTGCTCTTTCAAAATGCCCTAATTCAAGATTTCTCTGGGGAAGTTTCTGCCACTTTTATTAGTTTCCTTTTCACACTGGCCATTAGGTGTCACTATCGTTCCACATCTCAAAACCACTTCCTGGGAGTCCGTTCAGCCAATTCTATTTCATCCCAATCTGATTCTGGGAATCATTTCGTTAATCCATTCGCTGTAATCTCTGAAACCAGTAATGCCTTAGATCAAATTTACTCAGGCCTCCATTTTTGCACCTACAATTATTTGCATAAGTAATTTAGGGCACAAAGGCCTCATCATATCAGGAACTTGGCAGGTTTTTCATATCATACTTTGTGTGTGTGCATTTGATTCATTTTAACTTCTGAGAGGGTATTTACCATTAAGGCTTCCAAGCCATTTAGGGTTCACATGCTGCACTGCATTCAGTGGGCATGCAGAACACCCACTGTCACCAACAGAGAAATGATTAAATACATCAGGCAACATTCTGATTGAAGGTTTGTTTTTTTAACTCTCGTTGGGGTCAATGAGTTTGATGGGGGTACAAGATAAGTAGACTTCAGGATTTCCCCGCTGTGTATACACATCAATCCTTTCATTGTTCCTGTAAGTTTTCATAGCTGTCCAAGATGCAGACATAGAAAAGTGACTTTCCCAAGGTTAGACAGCAGATCAGTGGTACATTCAAGAATAGAAACCATAGTCTAGTGACCTATTCACTAGCCCATCATGTTGCACAAACTCTTGTACACTTTCTTGGAAAGGCTGATCTTCAATGGGATTTAATAACTGGCACTACCATAAATCTCATAATAGAGAGGTAGATGAGGCAGTATGTAAAGGCAGGGATATGATCAAATGCATTTTATTAATATGAGACAGGGAAGGGGAGTTCCTTGTTAGCACCTTTGTTTGTAAATCTGGTGTACCTTGGGAGGTTCAGGAACCCTCTTCCTTCAATTATCACCTGCACACAGCATTCTGCTCCCTTTGTCAAGTCTCAGAAACCTACTTTGCAGCTGTAAACTTACACAGCTACATGGTTTTTCAGGAGTTAAACAAGGAGCCTAGGGCCTGATTTTCAGTGTGGAGCAACCCCAGAACCAACTGAAGCCAATTTGATAGGTGCTCAGCACACCTAAAAAATCAGTCCAAATGCCTTTTCAGTAGCCAGGGAAGTCCCTATAGCAGAATGAAATTCTAACTCAGGGATATTTCAAGAGTATGGAAAGTGTACAGCAGAAGGCTGCTTCAGCTCAATATGGGTAAAACTGCTTTTCTTTATTTCCAGCTGTTTGCTCTCAGCTTTAGTTCTAGTTTACAACTTTTAACAAGGCACTGGTGTAACATATCAGTGATGACAGCCACAAGGGCAGAGACTTAGGGGAGGTCTGAATTACAGAGGGATGTATTGGAAACATTCAGTCAGGTATTGGATATCAAAGTTCTTGAAACCAGATGACATATGTCCTTGTTCCAGTAAAATGAGACAATAAAATGAGGTAAGCCAATAATTGATGGAAAGAAGGCTTTGATTGAGGGGTAGAAGCATCTTAGAGCAAGAAATAAACTAAGAATTTAACTAAAGGAAGGGATTAAACAAGGCACCTGACTTCATTAAGTTAAAGCAGCAAAGAATCCTGTGGCACCTTATAGACTAACAGAGGTTTTGCAGCATGANTTAATTAGCAGGGCTGTATTAATACAGTGGAAGAAAATTAAGAGGGGAACAAAAGCAGAAGCATGCGCTCTATGCCCAGACTGCTAAGACAAAAGTAAGGGAAACAAAGACAATGTGGCTAAATGACAGGATAATTTTCTTAGCAAAAAAGTTTCTGAAGCCAGCCTCCGGGACATCACATTGTAAAGGCGGACTTGTCTTTTGTCAAGTTGGTTTAATTCTAGAAGCTGAGCAAGGGAGTTTGGATCCACTTATATTTGAAAAAAAATAGTATGACTAGATGAGGCAGATCCTATGAAACTAAGGCAATTAAATCTACTTCAAGCAACTTTCGTCAAATGGTTGGCACCCAGCTGCAGATTAGAAAGTGTAAGGACGGTCTCCGCTCAGAGTGCTCACTGTTAGGTTAAGTATGGGACTGAAGATTTCAGATGTTGGGGTTTTCCACTCCAATGCTCTGCACCATGTGTTGTCACTCACACCTGTGCAAGGTGGGTGAAAACACTACCAATTCTGAGCTGGTAGCTTTTCACAGCCACTGTGCACTGCTGTAAATAACGGCACAAGGTGCAAGGCACTGATAAATCAGAGTCAGAGTAAGCACCAGTGTAAGTTCTTCAAGGATGAGGAACAATGTACAGAGCAAGCTACAAATTGGAGGATTCACACTTAAGTTTCAGTTAGGGAAACCACACTTGAACCCAAGTTCTCAGAGCAGCACCATCAAGATGAAGCTACAAGGGAGAGAGTAAGCTGTAGTTATGTTCATGCAGCAGAAGTAAGTGACTTTAGCATGCAGATCAAATGCAAGCAAGGCAATGTTTTTACCCCCACCAGGCTTTAATTTTGACCTTTCTATATAAACAAGTACAAGGAAACAAAACCAATGAGTGCATAAAGTAGCCATTACATGGAATTTGGGGAAGATGTCTAGGAAACACCTTCATAGAATAGCACAAAGCTGGTAAGATGAGAAGTTGAGTCAACACATTTGAGGAAAGACAGGTAAGGTATTGGGGGGGTTGGCTGACTTTAGGGCCTGGAGTCAAAATGTCTTCAATATTTTGTTCAAGGTGGTGTTTATTACTGGCTGTAGCCAATGTATTCCTTTTGATCCTATTTTGAGATACTTTTAGACAAATGTTTCTAAAGCACTTGTACATGCTAAGTATGAAAACTGATGCACTCGTAAAAGCTCCTTTAGGAAGCCATTAAAACCCACTTCTATGCCACCTATGGCAAGCTGGTAGAAGGCAACTGCCAAGGTGGCCACTGGCATCTTTTCATTTATACATTTTAAACAGTTGTAAATCATTTTTCCTCACCCTTCTCCTCTCCTAGCTGTAGCATTTGGTCGTCCCTTAAGCTGGTCTAGTTTTTCTACAACTTTATTGAGATAAGGGACTTGAACTGAGTAAAGTAAGCTTTTATCTATACATGGTATGTGTCTGTGTTTTTATAACAGTAACTGCATTAGGTTGTACTGTTTTATATTTATACATGAATAGTACAAAAACTATTAATCCCTATTCTAAACTTTTGTACAAAATTAGGTATTTGTACAGCACCAAAACTAGGGGGCTTCAAAGTAACTGAGGCTTCTGAGCACTATTGTAATAAAAGTCGTCTCCAACATTAAAGTATTTCTGAAAAGCTTGTCTGACTGCAGTACTTAAATGCAAGTTAATGGGTCAGTAATTGCTTCAACATACTAGTTTCATTATTAAGTCAGGACTCTATAAAGCAGCTAGTTCAGTGCTGGGCAATTGCCCCAATAGACAATTTCATATTGTGGATATAGAGGATTGGCAGAAAAAGTTTTGCTAGTGCTGAGTCACCTTCAGTAGCCCAACTACTAAATGATTTACACAATAGGGTTAAGAGAGATCTCTCGGAGCATAAACTCAAGTTAGAAATATTTAATCAAACCCAAATGTGAATGTTTTTCTTGTAACAGTATGAGAAGTCTCAAACAGCCATTTATGGTAAGCTGCAAAGAAACACTCCTTTTACAGTTGAGAAATCTGTATAAGTAATAGCACTACTTAGGTAGAACTTTTTTTTGGTGCTGGGAATTGGTAAATGGCAAAAAATTAGTTGCAGAATAGTGAGCTCTGATTTGCCACCCAATATGGAGGTTTTGTAGAAAAGCTTTTAGAAAACTATTTAGTGTAATTTTGACACTTTTCCCTAGAATTATTTTAACATTCATCAGCAGAGGGTGCAAACCAATTATACCTGTAGACTAATGTACATGAACCTTAATCTAGAAGGCAAAAATTTCAATATGTAAATTTGATTTCTAAAATTCCAAGTTTTATTAGAGTCTAATAGATTTGGAACAGACACTAATACTGACCACTAGTGTTTATGTAGTTGCTCAAATGACTATAGTGCCCCTTCAAACTCAGTCATCAGAAGGTAGTAACATTTGTGAATGCAAAATAGGTAGAATACATGTAGCTAGAACACCCAAATACAAGCTTCCAATGGTGTTTCAGTGACTTTAGGTTGTATTTTTTTGAACTTGGACTTGATCATGAAGGGGGTAAAACCACCAAATCATTACCCGCTCAACAGCCATTAAAATGGCAAGATTCTAAAGTATTTTAGAAAGACAGCCTTCATTCCTTCCCTCCAGTCATAAACAAACCTCTTAGAATCCTACACAGGGGCTCACTCAATGATCTTTAACCCTTTACTGATCAACTGGACCTTCATAAGTAGGGACAGATTTCCACAGTGCCAATGCTTTAAATTATATTGGGTTATGCATCAAATAACCCCAAATCTATCAAATCGTGCCTTGACTACATCCATCTTTCTTCATTGATAGAATTTATTAAAAAATCATTCCTTTTTCCAGTCCAATTATTTATTCTATCAGTTATAATTGTTACAAGTCAGATTGTTCACTTGATCTATATCAGATATACACTGCTCAAAGCTCTTGAACTCCATTGCTCATTCAACAGCTGTATCAATCCTCTTCAATGCAGCTCACTGCTGAAATAAAACAAGAGAATGAGTTCTACAAATAGCAGATCCATACGTACATTAAATTATCTAAAACTGCAACTACTGACCAAGAGTTAGTCAAGTTATCAACACACACTTATTTCTCACAGGATATTGGCACAAGGCAAAACGTTAATTCTGGTACCTGTACATATGCCAAACCTAAAATCAAATTTATTCAAAAAGAAGGGAATGCACTGTAGATGGTACCTGCTTAGAAAGTTGATTGTTGGTACTGCTTTCATGCAATGCTCAGGAATGCTGTTTCAGGCTCAAATGTCCATCTTCTCTTCAACCTGGTAAAGCAAATGTGTGTTACTAGCCATATCCAACCATGGTGTTTACACTGCCACCCACCTCCCCAAACACAAGTCACATCATATACAAGGGTTTCACAAGCCATTCGCTGAACCCTATCACATCACAGAAGCACAGTCTGGGAAATTCCAGGGCTGGCTGATGCCTTTGATATACCAGCCAATATATATCATTTGATCCTTAAGCAGAGACAGTTAACCACTTTGACATGGCTGCTTAGGAACAGTGTGGGCTATGGGAGAAAGTTAATGGCAACAAGATGGTAAAGAAAGCTACAATTAAGTGACTTAATGAGTCTAGGAAGAGTCTCAATAGATGAACACAAATCAAGTCAGGGAATTCTGTTTCCCATCTTGCTTCCATACCTAATAGGCAAGACATGACTGTATGCCCAACTCTGACCTGTGGAACTGAAGTTGTGCCACAAACCAAAGATTGCATAGGCATGGATTTAAAATTTTTCCATTAGTTGACCAAAACTGTCAGAGGAATATTTCACAGGTACATTAGACTTTCAAATGAGCTCTCAACAAGAGGAAGGATGCGGACATGAGCAAAAGGAGTTACCTCGAATTACAGGACTATTTCCACATATGAACTAGCCCAGAAAGCAGCTTTCGTCTCAGAGGTTTCTGTTGGAGGCACAACACTTCTTTTCTCCAAGGACACTGCAGTTTCCATACGCTAGCAGAGAATTCTTAGAACTTGTAAGGCAATGACAAAGCTAGCTAATTAAGTCAATTTGTCTACCTTGGAACACTGTGTCAAACCAGTAACTACTCGTTCTCAAAAGACTGATTCAGACTACAAATTTCAATGTCTGCTCATTTTATAAAAATCCTGAACTGTCCTCTGACTAAACTGGCCAGCTGGTTTTTCCCTCCACTTTTGCTGATCTAAATATAACAGGTTAGTCATTACAATTCCCTAGAGTATACTTTTAGTAGTCACTAGACAATTTGACTATTCTTATGTGAAAACATCTTGACAGTAATTCACATGTCAAGACCAGTTATGATTACATTCTCTCCAATGGTCAGTAAGTCTATCTTGCTTTAATACTCCTATCACTAGGCTCTCTTCTCTAGAGTCCTCCTTATTACTTGGTTTGTTCACAAGATCTTCAAGGACTGTGTTGTGCAATGAAATGTAAATGTCAGGAGCAGAGTTCATTTCAGACGGTCTTTTAATAGGCTTCGTAAAGCCAAAGAAAACTGTATACAAGAATCCTTTACCACTTCAAATACAATATCAATGGAATATGCATATTTCTTCCAGTAAAAAAAGGACAATATAAATAAACATTTTCAAGAACCTCTTTTATGGTAAGTTTGCGAGAGTCTATTTCTGGGTAATTTACATCATACAGTAAAAATACCGTTATGCAGGTTGAACATACAAGCAAGTTTCTCTTTAAGTATATCAAGGTGGTTTGCCTTCCAATTTACACCCAGGCTGCATGCCTACCTTGCTACACTAAAGGAATGTTACAAGAGACGAAGGTAATGCACTTTAAAAAAAATATAAAGTCCACAGCTTGTTCAGCTTCCAGTGAACATTGAATTAAAGGTCCTTTTCTATCTCAAAAAACTGAATTAGGGCCCCAAACTTCACAACTTTTAAAAAAACACCTTGGCTTATCACAAAGGATAAAATAAAATCCGTAGTGCTTTCAAAAAAGATTAAAAACACTTGGAAACAGAGCTTTCTTAAAGAAAAGTCTAATCAGACCATCTTATATCAGAAGCTGTCAGGCTGTGTTTGACAAGATCAGAACTGATAATACTACAAAAGTGAAAATACAAGTAGATGTACTACACAATAACGATTTCAGCGAAGCTCCAAAAATCTTTATAAATACAGCCATTGGAAGGACGATCTTGAGTCAGGAAGGATTTTTACTCGTTGTGTGTAGCTGAGGACAAGAAGCAGGCACAATTGTAAAGGCACCGAAGCATAGACAAGTTCCAGCATTTTACTCCCTGTATTATTTCAGAGGCTAGTGCTAGTTCACTAGAGCTTAAGAGAACTTCCCCCACCCTTGATTAAAGTTTGTTAGAGGGCATTTGGAGTTTTGCTTAATTCTCGAACTTCAGGTATGTGAGTATTTACTACTTGCTTTGCCTTAGATCCAAGCAAGTCCTACACATGCATTAAAATTAGGAATTTAAGTGGAAAACATTTCCAAGGCCTGGTTGCAAATAGACTGGTTCTTATGGGCAAGAACAAAGAGTGTGATATGGTCCAACTGAGCCTTACAGTATTTCCAGACTTCAACAGGTCAATCGATTTAGAGAGCTCCCAAGGCAGTGTATTCTTCGTTCCCTTTTGAACTAAAACTTACCGTAACTGTCATAGTTGTCTCTGTAGGACCCTCCTGAAGACCTGTCACCATAGCCACCTTGATTCCTGCTGGTAAAAGTAACAAATGTTCGTTTTATGAAACCTGCTGTGATCTATACACATTACACTTTTGCTGTGCTATTGTGACTGAGCCAATTTACATCCCAGTCAAGTTGTTAACTGAGCTATTTCAGGGCTGTTATGACAAAAACCTCAACAGTCAGCAGTTTGAACTCTTACAGTCTACTTTCATTGTGTTTACCTGCTGCTATAGTAGTCTCTAGACCCATTATATCCACCACTTCTGGAATCGAATCTGCTTCCTCCATAGCCTCTGTCTCCACCTCCTTGAATGGACACAATAAAGGACCAATTAACTCATTGAAAAACTTCTCAGTTTCAAGTCAGTTATTGAAAATCAGTTACACTAACTCACCTCTAGAGAAGCCACGGCCCCCCCGACCTCTGCCTCCACGGAAAAAGCCTCTGCCACCTGATGAACCCCCTCTGTATCCACGGGATCTGTTTTCGGATGATTTACCTGCCTGGTCAACTCTAATCTGACGCCCATCAACAGACTAAAAACAAAACAGAAAAAAAAATGAACTGTACCAGTATTTACATGCTTTTAAAACTTAACAGGACAGCAGTTGCCAAATAAGCTGTCCAAACTTAAGGTACAAATTGGAAAAAGTTTGTTTTAGTCATGTGTGTCCATAATGGTTTGCCCCCGTATCCAAAATCACAATCAAGTCACTACTATTAAATAATATTTAGAGCATTCAAAGAAAAAGGGCAAGTCTGCCTATCTAGGTTTCCTTCATATTTTTAGACTTACACATTACTTTAGCTGCTCCTAGAAATTTTAATATTCCATTATGTTGTCAAAATATTTTAATTCTTGAATCATTTATGATGTCACCAT
Source organism: Platysternon megacephalum (assembly GCA_003942145.1). Classification (NCBI taxonomy): domain Eukaryota; kingdom Metazoa; phylum Chordata; order Testudines; family Platysternidae; genus Platysternon; species Platysternon megacephalum. The sequence goes on from QXTE01000096.1 coordinate 4,532,190, forward strand.
TCTAAACCCCCAATGGTTAATTCTGCTTAATAGAAAAACAGAATGCTACTACTCTGGAGATCATAGTATCATGATTCTGCAGCTCTGTACACTGTCTCTGAAAAAATGGAACAAAGGATCTCCTTACCTTTCCATTCATCGCCATCATTGCATCTTTAGCATCATCTATGTTCTCAAAAGTGACAAACCCAAAGCCTCTGGACCTCTGGGTCTCTCTGTCTTTCACCACGACCACTGAAAAGCAAAGACACTATTGGCACATATCCACTATCAGAAAAAGATAAAACTCATCACAATCACTTATTTTGTTCTTACCTTCAGATATCTGTCCGTATTTAGAAAAGACTTGCTCCAGTGACTGTTCATTGGTATCAAAACTCAGTCCACCAACAAAGAGCTTTCCCTCATCTGATGCCATTTTGTTCTGTAAACAAAGACATTACATCAACTGTTAAATCCCACATGAAAGTTATTTTTGTTGCTTCAGTATATAGGAATCACACAGGACCAAGGGATTAATTTGCGAGACCTGTGTCACCAGGACCATAATACTTATATATCAATACCACAGCTGCTAGTACTAAGCTGCCATGTGCAATTCACAGAAGAGAACCACAGCTTTGTATCTAGAGATATCCATTTGATAGTCAGCCTCCATGTAAACACAAGTTGATTAAAAGTCTTTATTTCAATAAATTAGCCAGGTCACAGAAATGAGGAGACCACAGAGAATGTAATTTATCCAGCAGCATGCTTTATCCCTGCAGCCAAGCAATATTCCCCCCCGACCAGAACCCCTACGCGTGTTCTCCAATACACAGTATCACAGCAGGCCTGGCGCTATCACCCAGATCCAGCCACAGAGAACAAGCACCAGTGGGTCCCTATCTGGCAGAGCCCCCCACCCCCACCAGGCTCTGATCTCTAACATCAGGCCGGATAGCAACCGGCTGCCCAGCGCACCGGGCCACTTACGGAATGAGGCGGCCTTTGACGTGGCTGTGGCCAGACTGTGCGTGTCTCGCGGCTGCCCGCACCTCAGGAGCACGCCAAGATGCCCTGCCGCACTACGCCTACTTCGTTCCCTCGCACGCATGCGCGCCGTGGAAGAGCGCTCCCGGCATTGCCGGCACCCGGGAAGGCGCATGCGCAAACGATCCACTGTCTGAGGCAGGCGCACATACGTCCTGCGCCAAGCATCCAAGCCTCAGCACCTCCCACCTTGCCCCGCCCATTCGGCGCATGCGCGCTACTGATATGGGGAAGCCATTTTGCGCCGGCCGAGACCGGGCGCCATTTTGTTTCCGAAGGGGCGTCGTTGTTAATTGCTCGCCCTTCCCCCTAACAACAGCCCAAGCGGTGCGTTTCGCCCTGCTGGGGACTCCAGCGGTTGATAACGGTGAATACGAAGCTGAAGGCGGACAGACCGACCCTACCCGCCTCTCCCTCTAGGGAAAACAGCCGCTCCTATGGGGCACCGCCTTGCAGAGGGCGCCTCCGCCTGAGGCGATATTGCCTCCCCAGGCCCTTCCCCCGCCTCTCCCCGGGCTCCTTACCGGTCCTTGGTGAGTGCAAGGGCAACACAACGCTTCAAAGTCCCAGCACGATGTACGCTGAGAGCTGGCGGCGCAGCTGCTTATATAGCCCCTTGTCTGGCCCCGCCCTGGTCATGAATATGCAAATCGCCACCGGCCGGGATGAAGTAACTCCGCGTCTGTTCTAGCACCGCCTCGCCTCCTGATTGGTCGCAGCCTGGTTAATATTCATAGGACGCTGGGAGGGCAGGGATGCACGCTTCTCATTCCCCACGTGGGGTGGAGTGCGGAGGAAAGTGCTGATTGGATGGGAGGGAGAGAAAGTTTGCAGACGCGTTCCTGTGGGATGAGAGAGTGGAAGATGTTGATTGGCTACGGCCTCCCCAGCCGCAGCCCTCCCTCTTTCCCCAGCACACAGACTCACCCCGGGCCGGGAAGGGGGCGGGGCCGTGCTGCCCTAGTTTCGCGCCCTTCGCAGCAATGCGGCGCCCGCTGCCGCTGTTGGAACAAAGGGGCCGCCTGAGGCGGCGGCGCCATCTTGGATGGGGGAGGGCCGCTTCGCGCGTTGCCATGACCCACCATTCCCCGCGGGGCAGAGCCTCGGCTTGCTGGGCCCGCCGCACAAGGGCGCCCGCAGCCCATGTGACGCTTGGTCGTCCGCAGCGTGGCCCCGCCAGCCTGGGTGCCCCCAGCACCGCCCGACCAGCTCCATATCCCCCAGTGAACGCCATAGCACAGCTTCCGTCCGTCGTCCCCCGGGGGTCCCGGGTGCCCCCTCTGTGACCCCAAACCCAGCGCCCTACACAGCCCATGTCCCCCATAGCACAGCCCAGGATAACCCTATGTGCCCCCAGACACTGCATGTTCCCCCCGCACAGTCCCCCACATCCCCCCAAAACATCCCATCTGCCCCCAGACACCCCATATTCCCCTTGACACCCCATATTCCATCTGCCCCAAAGCACAGCCCCCCACATAACCTCTGTGTGCACCTAAAACAGCCCATGTGCCCCCTGACACCCCATCTGCCCCAAAGCACAGCCCCCACCTACTTCCCACGTGCCCCCCACAGTTCCTTCTACCCTCAGATACCCCTGTACCCCCAAAGTGCCGAACACGCTTACACTGTTCATATCTCACTTGTCTGTTTAGATTGTAAGGAACCCTGGGGTGTCTGTGTGTGCAGGGTGCAACACAGTGGGGCTGGATCCTGACTGGGGCCTCTAGGCCCTACCCTATAAATAATACTAACTGACTAGACTACAGCTTCCCTCCCTGCGGGACTGGGAGCGGGGCTGAGAAGAATCAGTAACAGGGTAGGTAGGGTAAGAAGATGAGCTCCTAAGTGCCCTGCCCTGGCTGTCATTTTCAATCACCACAGAACGTGGGTGTTTTTATGTTGATGCCTGTGGAAGGGAGACATAATTGCTTTGGGTTCACTTTAAACATCATGCATCTCCCACACTGAAGCATGGCACAGGGAGCTGATTTAAAAAGCAGTCCTGTATCTTGGTGGTGTCCCCCCCACCCCTCACAAACACACACACTCTGGTGACCATCCATGTCTGAAAACTGGGAGTGTCCCTATTTTCAGGGAATGTCCTTGTGTCCCTGTCTAAGCACCATAAAGCAATTCCATCTTCCCAGTCCCATCATGGCAGTGCCTAGGTAGATAATTTATAAGCAAGTCATCCCCCTACACTGAAGGGTTATGCTGATTCATAAAGTGATCCTGGGCCACTTACAAAACAGAGCAGAGGCAGAGACATACAAGCAAAAGGAAAAAAGAGAAGGTGTTCAGATGAGCTTTAAATGAGATGGAGATTGTTATTGCAAAAGGAAGACTCAAAATCATTTTACTTTGCGGTTCTGATCAAGACATACACACAGAGTTTTCCCCCATCCCCTAACCACCCTCTGTTTGTAATGTTAATAGCATTCCCAGTCAGAGCAAAGAAAGGAGAACAACATCTGAGAGGCTTTCTACTTTACATTTAGATCAGGGCTGCTGTAATTTGGTTGATTTCCTAATGGATGTGGAAACAAAAGCAGCAATAGGAACCACAATCAAATCCAAAGGAGTCATCTGCCTGGTATTGTTATGTAAAGTATTGGGTTATTCCCACCCATTTTTGGATCTGTGGACAGAGGAAAAGGGAACTCATCTGACAACTGCTTTGATGTCCCATATGGTAAACAGATTTTCCATGTTGGTACAGTAATAATAAAATACAGTAGAATCTCAAGTATCAGGGGGTAGCCGTGTTAGTCTGTATCCACAAAAACAACAAGGAGTCCGGTGGCACCTTAAAGACTAACAGATTTATTTGGGCACAAGCTTTCATGGGTAAAAAAAAATCACTTCTTCAGATGCATGGAGAATCTCACTAACTCTCACTTCCCTAATCTACACACCAAAATATGGTGGTTTCACTACTTTTCAACAAAGCTTTCACAGTAAACCACTGTCTATAGGTCTCATATGACAGTACTACATCATTGCTTCTGCAAAATATACACCACCAATAGTATATTGTACTATGAAGTATTCAATAAAATAACTACAGCTAACCAAAAATGTTTAGTGATTCATCAACCTTGCTTTATTATTGTGTTTTGTTTGTTTACTGATTAATTTGCAACATTTATTAAACTCCAAGTAATTTATGCAAATTAATAAAAATAATAATATACTTTATATACACTCTCTTAGTGCTTAAATGTATCCTAGATGCTTTGCAATAAAACAACATAGATAATAACACCAACAAATAAATAAATACAATTAAAGCAACAATTAAAAAGAACATGAGATATAATTATATACATAGAATAAAAACTAAATAGCAGTAACAAGTGGTACAGTATTGCAGACAAAGAACTCATTCATTTGTTGTTGATTTTAAATGTCATGTACTTCCTTTTTAATACAGTGATGTCAAATCTTGGCTTAAAATATGGAACAATCATGGATTGCTTTTAATTCTACCTAATATTGCATAAGATTTTGCATTAATCAGAATCAATGATCATTTAAAAAGTTGTCGGGGTTGGGGAGGGTAGACTTGTGTGGGTTTGGGATTGCAAATCCATTTTTGCCCTTGGAGGGGAAGAGAAAACAATCAAGCTGGCTCTGAGCTTGAATTCCTAGCATGGCTGCTTTGATTAAATCAGAGACACATTAACATCCGCATTCCTGGTTTGTGATGAAAGTGGATAAAGTGACCTTGAAGTGTGGAGCCATTTTATAAGTGGAGATATACATTTTACTGTATGTAGGACACTGGTGCTCTGGCAGTGGGGTGGGGGAGGGAGAAGAGCAATGCTGTATTTTTATCCTTGTTCCTAGGGCCTTTGATATGGGGAATATTAAAGGGGAACAAACACTTTTATTTTGAAAAGCATTTTTTGTTCCCGACACAAAACTGACACAAGTTAAATGTTTCTCATGTAACACAGTAGATTTTTCATTTGTAATTTCAGTCCATTTTTTGCTTTAAAATGCTGCTACCCAGGCTCCAGGGGACAGATCCTCAGTTGCTGTAAATCAGTGTTGCTCTGTCCAAAACTGAGGATCTGGCCCCTAAGGTCTGATTCAGCTTCTTTTAAAGTCAATGGAAAGACTGCCACTGACTTGGGATTGGGCCCAAAAGCAGAGGGCCTGATTCTGATCTGATTTATATCGTCATAAATTAAGATTAATTCTGTGGAAACCAGTGGGGTTATACCAGTCAGTGAGATCAGAATCAGGCTGGTTCTCATAGCCCCTCACTGTTTCCTTGTCCCACATCTTGCACTCCCAAGAGGCTTAATTTGCTCCACAGCCGCTTATTCCCACCCAGTTTATCCCCAGGGCATTAGTAACAGCATATGTCACCTTGGCTCATAAACAAGGAGGATGCACCAGAGGCTCCCTGGAGTAATATTCTGTAGGCAAAGCTTTCACCTGCTCGGCACTGTAATGAGTTTGTCTGTTCCACACGATTGGCACCTTGAGCGATTCATATCAGGAAATTATCTTAATGTGTATCAGGGATGCATCGCAACAAGGTGATCGATTTTGATCACATGACAGCTGATATCAGGACGAGGAGAATATCTCAGTAATTGACTGGCCGGTGGCCCAGTAAACTTCCCATGTTGTCATAGAATTAATTAGGCAATGAAACATAACATGTGTGCTGATAATATGTAATTAGATATGTTTCTATGACAATGGCTGAGATTTACAGCACTTCTCATTCAAGGTTCCCAACACACTGTACAAACTGAATTGAAGATACGCTACGCAAAAATAACTTTACCCACCATTGCAGTGTGTCCATCTCCTGGGTAAGCAGCCTTTAAGTAGCACCAGCACACAGTTTAGGACAGACGTGAAGCATATTTACCTTACCCTGCTGAAACAAATTGTAAATAGTATTTTGTTTTCCCAATGAGAAATTACTATAGTTACAACAACCCTAATATGATGAAAAGTGCCATATAATGACTGCAAGTGGTCTTAGACTATGAGCTCTTTGAAGCAGGGACTGTATCTTCATCTGTGTTCTTACAGTGCTTAGCACAATGACTTCCTGATCCAGACTGTCTTTGGTACACTATTAATGTTAAATAATCAGTCCAATTATAATACTATAATAATTAAGCTTTCATCAGTAAGACACATCCTCCAGAAGCTCATCAACCATTAATGTCATGATGGAACATGTATAAAGGGTGTTGGCACAAAGCCATGCTAGTAAAAGACTTATCTGTATTTCCTAGCCTTAGTTACTAGGGTCACAGTTACTAAAGATTAATACAACAGTAGCCACTGGCTACTTGGCATTGGTTCTGTATGAGCTCAGAAGGAAGAGCATTACCTACTGAAGCAAAAACACCACTTCCTGTAGCACTGAAGTTTTCCCTGGAGGCAGTGGAGGATCTAGTAAAGCCATTTACCACTTATATGGTGAGGCCTTTTATCTGAAGATACCAAGGCCTTTAAGACTTGCGACATCCCTGGTATGTCCGTTTGACGGAGGACCTGAGCAAGTTTAGCCACTTGCCCAGACTCACACAGTGGCCGAGTCATACCTTGCTCAGGAGTCATGGCATCCATTCCATTGCTCTTCCCAGGAGACCGCACTGCAGCCGCTAGTAACTGCTGAGTTCATTGGTTTAATTCAGGACAGCGTTGTGACAGCAGGATGCTTCCCCAGTTGCAGAGAGAGGGAAAACATAGTCCACTACTTAGCGTGGATTTCCCCCACATTGACCTCCCCTACACGCTAGTAAAGTGCTCGGAACCTGTCCTACTGCAGATACTAGGTGCAGGGTCATTCTTGGGTTGGAAGGCCAGGGAATGTGAACAAAATATGCCTTGATCTGGCGTGTCTATTAAATACATGGACAGATGAGCCTGGTTATATTTCTTTATTGCTTGGGCCCTAGGGACATAGGAAATGCTGGACTGGATCAGACCAATGATCCATCTAGTTCAATATTCCGTCTCCGACAGTGACAAGTTCCAACCCCTCCTCCTCCCCCGATGAAATATTCCCCTGCCCATCAGGGACATTTCTTCCTGATCTCCCATCTGGTAAAGGCTGGCTTATACCCTGCTGCATGAAGGCTTCTCCCTTCATAACAGTGGGCGTTCTCAGCTCCAACTTTGGATTCAGAATCTAAGGCACCATCAGTTAAATATTCAGTCAGTTCTGCATTCTGTCAGGTACTAAGCACACTGAGAGAAACAGTCCCTTATCTCTCCCCATTTCTCATAAGGGAGCTATTTACCCAGTCCTACCGGGTGAAAATCCCTGACGCAGTCACATCGTTGCTGTGGCAGGAGCGGTGCTTTATGAGTTACTGTACAAAGCTGCAGTTCAGTGAAGGACACAGACCCACGGCACCGCTCAGAAGAAGCTGCAGTAGGTCTGGGCCATCTGTCTTTTCATCAGAAACGCCATACTTGCAACTTTCTCCATAAGGACAGAAAAACAAAGAGTGTGGAGAATATTCACTGGTGTCTGGAGCAATTTAGGCTCAGGTTTTTACAGAAACCTGAGAGCTTTAGGCATCCAAAATCTCAGCCTTAGCAAATAAGTACATTTTTCAATCAACACAAAGACCCATTGGCTTTGGCCAGCTCGGGTTTTATTTCTGTTCTGCTCTTCATCCATCCTTGCCTGTTTAATACATCGTTCCATTGCTCCTGTTAGGGTCCCATGTTACCACCAAAATCAGTTTCAGGACCCTCCTCCTATCTAGCTAGGAATTTTGGTTGCACTCCATCCCTCAAACCTTGGGTCACCACCCCCACACTGAGAATCCATTGTCTGACCTCCTGCATTATGCAGACCATAGCGTGGCACCCCGTGACTCCTGCATCTAGTCCAAGAAACAGGTCCAAAGCTTCCAAATGCCCCGAAGTTCTGGGGTGATCTGACTTTGGATTCTGAACCCCTGTGTCGAGCAGAGATTGAGTTTGAGCTCAACTTGATTTTCATTGCAGCACTACAGGCAGCACTGGTCCAGAAGGCCTGGTATAGGTCCACTACCGTACTCGCTCCAGTAATTCTATGCATAGCAACACAAATCCTGCCTCAGACCAGCACCGATCTCTGGGGCTTGAAAAGAGCACAAGTCAATAATCTTCCCCGGTTGTGTCCAAGGACTTTCTGAAGGGTGAGGTGCAATAACTGTTGTTCTTTGCTAGTGCACTGAGTGCAGGTGTCAAATCCCCTTGGGAACCCTGGAAACATCTGGCAGGCTCCAGGCTTCCTGCAGAGTCAGACGTCATCTTATTTCATCTTGGTAAACATCCCACGCTCTCTTTCTCCAAGGCTCTTTGTGTAGTTAGAGCACAGATGCCTTGCAGCACACTGAAGTTCTGGCATTAGGGCCTCCCAGGGAGGCGACGCAGGTTGGTTATTGTCTGTAGCCTGCATCTCGGTGTGTGTCAATATCTCTTTTAGAAGTGCCAGGTTGCATCATCACAAACATCAGCCACCACTCATCCCAACCTTGCGCCACCATCTAACCATTTATCACATTTATTTATATATCACCTTTCATCTGAAAAGGCTTTTGCAACTATGCACAGCACATCCTCTGAAATGCAGCCACCTCTGGTGTGGAGGTCAGCAATCAACCAGTGTACAGCATAACAAATGTTAGGGCAAGGAAATTTTGACCAAGGACACCAGACACAAACTTCAATTGTTATAAAGACCACCACAGGGTTGTTAGTGTCCATGCAGTGGAAATAGGATCTCAGGTTAAGAGGGTGCTGTCTGAAATTCTCACAGAGTAAACTGCAAGGAACACAGTTTATCTGTTGTGGAAGAATGAAAGGCTGAGCGGATGCTTCTGTGACTTGAATCTGGCATCTCGGGAAATGTAGGGGCCCAATTCTCCAGTACCTTGCATCTCATGCAGTCACTTACACCTGTGCAAAATGAATGATGCTTTGCACTGGTTTTTCAGCACAATGGAGAATCAGGCCCATTGCAGTGCACTCTGGTGTCTAAAGCAGTGGTCTCCAAAGTGGGGTGTGCGCATATCTTTGGGGGTGCGCAAGAGTATCTTTGGAGGTGCGCAGCAGGAGGAGCGGTTTGTTGTTTTTTTTTGCTTCGGCAGTTCGGGCGGGAGTCCAAGCAGCTTTTTTTTTTGCTTCGGCAAAAATAGTAGAGCCGGCGCGGCAGGGGGTGCGTGCTAAAAAATTTTTTTACTGATAGGGGTGCGCGATCAAAAAAGTTTGGAGACCACTGGTCTAAAGCACCGGAATGGGGTTCAAGACAACGCAGTTCAGTTCCTGGGTCCGTCACTGGGCTGTTGGGTGACCTTGGACAAAAGTAACTTCTCTTTTCTGTGCTTTGGCCTCCCCATGTGTACATATGTAACATTTGCCTCCTTTATAAAGTGCTTTGAGATCCACAGATGATAATGGCTAGGTCTCATTAGGGTTTATAAATTATGACTAATTACACAAATGCAAATGACTATACAAGGAGCGGAGCAATGAACGGAGCCCTGAGGTTCTGCAGATAGCAGCCACACCTGCAGAGAACCTCGAAGTGCAGAGAATGCCCAGAATGTTCCAGCGCCCCTTGCTATAATGTATTTGTTAGTCCCATAAATGTTATCTCAGCCTGCACCATCCCCATTCCTACGCCTCCTCGCTTCTCCATGAAGCCAGGCCCAGTTGTAACTTACATTCTTTTGTTTATCTCTGGGTGTTCTCCTCGTTACAGAGAAGGAATTAAAAAATAGCAACCAAGGATCAGATTCTTGGCTGCACCGATGTGCCTCTGCACTAACATCATTGATTGCCCTGTGTCCCTGCAGTAAACTTTCTGATGCAAGCGCCTATGTTCTCCTAAAGTCGGGGAAACAGGCTGCTCGTGTTTGCCTGAAACGCCCCACCCTGTGCCCAGGTGCTGATCCTGAGCAGAGCGGGTGGTAAAACTGTCTGAGCCTGCCAAGGTGGCTGCCAGTGGAGATGCGCCCATGGGAAATGAAAGGCTAGATTCTGATATCAGTTACTCCATTGTAAATCCAGGCTAGCCATGCTGGCTGAAATGCAGTAACTCTGGATGTGCAGCAACGGAGCTGAGATCAGCATCTGCCCTACAAGTCTGGACAGCGCTTCTGGCTCCTGGTTGTCCAGGGCAGGGGGGCGGGGGTGTGTGTGTGCTGTGTGTGTGCATGTGTGTATAGAAAGCCAAATGGCGGGACTGGAATCCCTTTATCTTTCCAATTGAAAGACCTTGGGCCTCATTCCCCACTCCCCAGTGCCTTGTGCAGACATTTACACTAGTGCCAAGTGGATGGAAAACACTCCTAGATCCGACTCGTGGTATCCTGCACCGGCTTCGCACTGGTGTGAATGATCCTGCAAGGTGCAATTCAGGGGAAAATCAGGCCCCTTCGGCGAGCCAACACCTGAATTTCAACAGCTTCCTTTGCCCACTTGTGCCTCCTAACCTTGTATGAAAGCCTTTGCATTGTGATGCTATTACTGACGCCCCTTTCACTGCAGATTGTGCCTGCCAGGACCTTAACCCTAATGTTACCTGAAATTGGGCCAGCTTAGGGAGGGACTAATGACCCACCAGAGTTTAGCAGAAAGCATCACGTTTATTATACTGACAGCTAAGCTCAAAAGAAGGGGGCGGGGAAGGGAGTCACACACACTTACGCTCCCAATGCATGGACACTGCATGGACACTGTCCGAGGTGGAGTGTGACCAACCAGACGCGGCCAACTCATCTCTAGTCGCAGGCCATGAGGAGCAGGTCCTTAAAAGGGGAAGGGGACATGTGCTCGGCAGGGCACTCACAAGATTGTACCTCCCATGAAGACCCTTCGCCTGGACCGCCTGGCCAGTGGTTCGCCGCGTTGCAGTCCATCGTGCCTCGGGAAGACTTACCTTCATCGCCCCGTCCATCGCTGGGCTGTGGGACACTTACCTTGAAGGATCCTGACATCTCCAGTGCCGTGCCTGTCCTGGGAGCGTGAGTGTGTGAGTGTGACCACCCCCCCCCCCCACCTTCGTTTGAGCTTAGCTGTCAGTATAATAAACGTGCTGCTTTCTGCCAAACTCTGGTGGGTCATTAGTCCCTCCCTAAGCTTACTAGCTGGCCCAATTTCGGGTAACAATTCCAAAGACCGATTGATAGCGCCTCAGATCTCTATGGTCCCTGCCTCTGGGGTGACGGTCCTTTCACATACAAACCCAATAATGGAATCAGCCCATTCAATGTAACTAGTAAAACCCACGTGGCAAATGGCAGGCCTGGCCTGCAGTCGTAATCCAGGTCCCCCTGCAACGCATGTTTGGGAACTCAACTCCCAACCCCACCTGGAGCTGTATGTTGGGCTGTTTTTCCATGGCATCAAGTCCCTGTTTGTAGGCTTGGAGTAAGGCAGGATCTGATGTCTGTGAAGAATCCCCACTATCCAGACACTGGTATACCCAGAGCTGACCGGTGGCCTGATTCTGTTATCTTGCCCCTTGTGTAGTTATCTGCACCAGTGCAAAGCAGGTATGACGCACTCCCATTCTGATTAGCACGTCCACTTTGCAGGTGTGACCGACTGCACAAGGCCGGAGAATCGGGCTCATGTTATCCTCACCACGGCCGCCGCCCCCATTAGAAACAAACAAACTCTGCCCCTTGGCAAACGCAGAGGGCTCTCCCTGGGGCAGCCTCCCTTTGCCCCTGGCTTCCGGTGGTCGGTCTCCCCCCTTCCCTAGCTACCCCGCTCCATCCCAAACCTCTGGCCTTGTGTCATTATCCCTCATGTCACAGGATCTGTCTGGCTTACGAGCTCCTTCCCCTGCAGGGCGAGTCGAGTCATAAATAATAACGAGGCTCTGCGCCCCTGGGGGGCTGAGTCCCCATTGCTGTTTCCATGGAAGTCACGCACGCACCTAATTTGGCACGATGGAAATTCAAACCCCCTCCCCCCCCAACTGGGGCGCTTTTGTCAGGGCCTCCTAAAGCCCCGAAACCCCGGGCTGGCCTGCTAATGACACAGGCCAAGGACGCTGAGCTCTCCCTCTGTCTCGCTGCCATGCAGAGAGGCCCTGGCTCTGCGCTCTGCGTGACCCGCTTCACAATCGCCTTGGAATAGTGCGGGGGGGAGGCGCAGTGAGAGCATCTCCATTGGCTAGCTCACCCCGGAGTATTACGCGCTACCTCTTCCTGGATACAAGGACCAGCCATTTACATGCCTGATGGGTTGGCAGGGCAGGTGCGGTTCGGGTGGGGGTGCGGGGGAGCAGATGAGAGAGGAAAATTGAACCTTTTAGTGGCTACCAATCCCCTCCTCCCATCCCCGCACTGCTGCGCTGAAGAGCAACGCAAAAAACAAAGCCACCGAGTCTGGTTTATTTCCTTCCAGCTGCAAAGGCGACCAGGGATGGGTTGGGGGCGCATTGGATTTTAAAAGGGATTTTTGCAGCCATTCCTTCCTCCCCCTCGTGCAATCCCGTGGCAGTTTGCGTGGATTAGGCTTGGCCATATATGGCATTAAGTAGGTCAAGCGAGAGGCAGGCCTGGAGCTGGGCGGATAGGCGCGCTCTCACGCTGCTTGCTTTCACTTGAGATGGCGTTTGGCAGGAGCCCAGGAGCGAGGCGGAGGGAGAGAGCTGGGATTGTTTGGGCCTCGAAGCTCTGTAGACAAAGAGCGGGTTTGTAATCCTGGCAGTGGTTTGCACAGAAACGCTATGCGAGGGGAATGGCAGTGGAACTGGGATAAAGGGGTAAATCTGCGCTAGGAGATATGAAAAAAATCAACAGGGCACTGTCTCTTTCACACACATACACAGGCGAGTGTCTCTTCCAGCTGTATTCCACCCTCTGCAAAAAGAAATGAATCCATACAAATCCCTCCCCTGCAAAAGCAAGCTGAGGGTGAAGGGAGACACATAAAAGGATAGTTTTATGGGTTCTGTCTAGTGCCAAGAATTTTTCAGTGATAGAAAAGCTCTGGTGCTAAATGCTTTTTAAAGCTCAAATGTCATGGATTTTTGTTGTTGTTGGGAGGGTGGGTAAGGAGGTTTTATAACCCCCGAGAACTGCTTGGGCCGCTGGACGAAATGGCAAGTGAAACAGATGCGCAGTTAACTTGTGGAACTCATTGCCACAAGTTCTCACTGAGGTCGAGGGCTTAACAGGATTCTAAAAAGGATTATACATTTTTATGGCTAATGAGAAAATCCGCAGCTATGTTAGACAGATCAAAGAAATTAGAACGAACATAAACCTTCATGCTTCAGGTCTTGAGCCAACCACAAAATATCTGGGGTTAGGAAGAAATGTCCTCTCGGGGCCTGTTATTTCATCATTGCCTCCTTTCAGGTCTCTTGCACTGAAGCAGCTGGCACTGGCCATGGTCAGCAATGGGATACTGGACTCGCTGGACCCTGCTCTGCTCCAGTCTGGCAGTTCCTATGTCCCACAGGCCCTGGTCATTCTTGTGGAGCAGGGTTAATGGGCCTGCAGAAAAAAAATGTTTGAGGAGGGGCCCTGGCAATGAACTAGCCAGGAGAGCCAGCATCAGGATGAGTTTCGACTTTAGGGTTGGTCTCTGGATCAGGGTGCTGCTGCTGAGCTGCCAGAGGCCAAGGGTGGTGAGTTTCGGTGTGATGCTGGCTACACATTGCAGCAGGAGACGGTGTGTGTACTGCATTTCTTAACTGATGAGAGGGACCCAGATCCCAAGGTGATGGGCATCCATAGGGAGAGAAATACATTACCCCACACCTATCTCTGCTTCACTCCATCTCTGCTATATTCTGGGCCGTGATCCCCAGGGGCAAGACTCCAAGATGGTCCAGCTGCCCAGCAGGGGTGCAGACAGGGTTAGAAACACCCTTGAACTGGCCCCGTCCAATCTGGGTTTGCTGGAACCACACTGGAATGCGGACAGCTCTGGGGTGGAGGGCAGCACCTTACACAGCAACGTGGGGAAGAGGGAAGGAAACGGGGGCATGAAGGGGAAAGCGTTGAGTGGCACCCAGGGGCAAATAGACATATATAGGTCAGACTGTAGAGCCAGCCCAGAGAGAGGACACGTTAAGCAGCATTGGGGCGATGAATCGTGCATGGCCCTGGGCAGTGCATGGCTTAGCGGAGAGTGGATAACACGGCCCCTTGTCTTCCCCTCCTTTCGGAGGGCAGCTGCCTCACCGTGGCCTCTGCTGGGGCTTGGTGCCTCCCTAGTGCGGCAGCCCTGGCTTGGATGCAGCGATGCCAGGGGTGAATGTGACATGCTGGTACCTTGGCACTGGGATGGGCAACCTTTTCCCTCTCTTATCTCCCCGTGGGGAGAGCTCAGAGCTTAATCATGAAACAGGTGGGCTCCAGGCCGCTGTTAACCCTGCCGCTGCTGGACGGCTCCCTGGAGCAGGGTGCGGATGTTCAAGGAAGGGAACCTGCTCCTCTCCTGCTCTCCCCTTGTCTCTGCAACACACTGGCATCGTCTGGCCACTGCATCAAAGGGACAGAGATCTGCTCTGGGGGGAGCAATGGCTGGATGGTTTTACTACGGCACCGGCACGCTAAACCAGTAGCCCACTGAGATGCCACCGCCCTAATATAGGGCGCAGCCAAATTCCCTGGGGCCCCCCTGACAGGCCCTGCCTGGAGATAACTCATTAACCAAGTGCCCACGTGGCCTGGTCAGGTATGAAACTGGGTCCCAGGACCCCGGTCCCAGGAAGACGATCTGCACTTACCCTGCAGAGCTGCCCCCGATGTTCCCACAGCTGATGCACATATGCGGGTCACTCACCCATGTCTGATCCAATCCCTCTTTATGGGCGAGAACCATCACTCCCAGGGCAATGAGGAGACGAAGGGCAAAGCCCCCCACTGGGGATGAGGCTAAGGCCTCGTGGGCACGGCTGTGGAAGCCAATATGCTCTTGGATCTGGGCCTGGGACCCAGCAATTACTAGGGGTGGATTCGGCACTGGCCCAATTCTGCTTTGGAAATTCCCAAGGCTGTTCTTCGCCGGCAAGCAGGCTCCATTCTCCATCGCCCGGCAGCACAAGGGGTCATGAACGTGACCATATCAGAGCGGGGGGGGGGGGGGGGGCNCACACATGACAACGCCAGATGCAGGGCGAGGACGAATCAGGCCCCAGGGGTATTTAGCAGGGTTGCTCTGCCTCCCTGATGCCGTCACTTGATTTGGTAGTTCTTCCTCCGGTCACTCCTTCGTGCGCCGTCCCTGGCGCCAATGTGGAACCAATGCGAGCTGAGGCCTTTACTCCGCCCACCCAGTGCGAAATCAAAGGGGCTGCGTGGTTTCAGTGCAGCCCCTGGCTGTGACCTGACCCTTTCTTGCTGTAGCTGCGTCACCCAGGCTTCCTGGGGCTTTCTCCCAGCTGATCCGTGCAGTCCTCCAAAATACCGCAAAAGGCCTGGGGAGATGGTCCCTCCCAGCTGAAGCACAGCTCCAATGTGCAGTGCGGACGGGGCCTTGCTCATGCCCAAAGCTTTTGCTTGGCCCATCTGCACTAGACCCCAGGACCAGGATGTAACCTGCCTCCCTGCCTCCAGCTCTATCTGTGTCACAAACAGATCCTTAAATGATCTTCTGTCTGCCCCAGAGAACCATGAGGACCTGACCCAAGTGCCTCTGCTCAAGCCTTGCTCCAGACGCCTGAAAACCCCTCCCGCTTCCCCTCAGTCTGGGGCTCAGTCTGTCCTGGAACTGTTCTGTGTGTATATGGACCAGTCCACAATGCAGGGCCGGCTTCTCCTCTTCCTCCAGCATGAATCAGGAGCAACTCCATTGAACCTCACTGCGAGCGTTACATCAGTGTCAAACCAGTGCGAGTGAGGGGAGAGGTGGGCTCTAGAAACCTGATTCTATGTCACACTATACCTTGTAGCATCTGTCACACCAGTGGGAAGTGAAATCCAGGTCTTGGCTTCCCTGGGGAACTCTATGGCAACTGGACAGCTGGTGAAATAGGGATCAGCTAGGAGGGGGAGGGATTTTTAGACAGACTATTTGAAATTATTTGGGGCTATTTTCTGTTGTTGTAACTCTGATGCCTAATAAACATCTGGGAGAAAGATGACTTTTGCTGAAGTGTCAATACCCCAGCCCTCTCGGCATCAGAACTCACATGTCCAGGGCCTGCAGGAAGACCCTATTTCTATTGCTGAAGAAAAAAATACAGAAACAAACACCCATCTTTAAAAAAAAATCTTTCATTCCTTTATCCACCATAAAACAGCAATCAGCTCTTTGGGACCGGGACTATGTCTGTGCAGCGCCATGCACAGTGGGGCCCTGGTCTGCGATGGGGGCGCTGCCACAGTACAAATAAATCACAAACATGAATACAGTACTCATAATCATGATGAAAGACCACATGCTCCATTGTCTGACCCATGTTGCAGGGCCCCTTTAAGGACCTGCTGTCTAGTTCTGATGTTTCTCCGGGCCAGAGCAAGCTTCCTTAGCATGGTGATGATGGCACAGTTCCCTCCTCACCGCCAAGGCAAGGTGAAACCGTGTTAGCCCTCCTGACCTGAGCCTAGCTTTGGTAGCAGAGACCCCGCACTTGGACGGAGAGAGAAGCAAAGGCAGTTGCCAAGCGCCACCTGTCGGACAAACCCTGCTCTTTGCAGTGACTGTACATGCAAGACTGGGAATTTGGGTTTGGTTCCCGGGAGGGCAGATGCCCAGCTGGTGTCAATTGTCACAACTCTGGGCTTGCTCCCTGGGCCGGCAGGGGAGGGGCAGCCTGTCGGGATAATAGGACTAGTCACGGAGCCACGTGGGCTGAGTATGGAGCTCCAGCCAGTGCTCCTCGCCAGAAGTGTATCTACCCTTTCTCAGGCACATCCATCCGTCTGTCCTCACCCCCTTCCTCTCTTCCCGTCTATGGCCCTGCCCGCTCCAGCTAACCATGGAGATGGGAACTCTCAGAATCCCCACAGGCCTGTGGGAGCCCCTCCCGGAGCTGGGAGCAGACGAACACTTGGGAGCAGCTGACGCTTCGCCCTGATACACCCGCTGGGCCTCTTGTCTTTCTCCCAGAGAGCTGGAAATTCCCCAGGGACAGCACCAGGGCAGTCAGGAGCCCCTTCCATCTGCGCTCTGGGGCCTTTCCCAAACCTCCCCCCACGGGGCACAGCCCTGAGCTGGCATAGGGGCCTGGTAGGGACCACTCGATGGGTAGTTTACTCAGGAGGCTCAGAGTTGGTAAGGTGCGGGGATGAGGGCTAGACAGCAGCAGCCTGGGACCCATCTTCAGTGGGGAGGGATCAGACCTGCCCTTCCCACCCATGGGCTGAGCGCTTGTGAAAATTCACCCCTAAGCGACTCGCCCGAGGTCCCACGACAGTCCCGTGAGCACTAGGCCCTTCCCTTCACTAGAGTCTCCGGAGGAACGTTGTCTGGTCACTGTGAGACCCAGGGCTTCCCCGCAACACGATGGTTGTTACAGGCAGTTGTTCCTTCCCTCCCCGGGCTAGGGTGACCAGACAGCAAATGTGAAAAATCGGGACTGGGGGTGGGGGGTAATAGGAGTCTATAGAAGAAAAAGACCCCAAAATTGGGACTGTCCCTATAAAATCGGGACATCTGGTCACCCTACCCCGTGCTTTTCCAACATTCCCAGCCAGGAGCCCGGCGGTGACAGCCCTACTCGGGGCCAGCCCTGGGTGTGGTATCACTCAGGGAATGTGTCCGTCCCCCCCCCCCCCCCCCCCCCCCCCCCCCCCCCCCCCCCNCCCCAAATCTCCCCAGGGATTTGCCACCCCTGAACGTTGGCACCCGATCGCCCGCCCTACAGGCCGGCCCTCCCTGGCCACGCTGGACAGGGACTGTGCCTGTGCGAGGATCCCACTGGCACTGACCAGGATGGTGGAGAGCAGACAGAGGGCAGGGAGGGGGGCCCCCCCCTCGGCTCAGTTTCTGCCCAGCTGGATTTTCAGCCCAGCCTCCTGCTGTCACCCAGCTGTTCAGAGAGGCCTGTCTCTCCCCATCCCCTCTGCTCCCCTCCTGCACCCATCCCCTACCCCGTTTTGTTCTGGAGCAAGGCAGGAGGGGGGGGGGGAGGGAGAGGACCAAAGAGGTGACCCCCCAGCAGGAATGCCTGCTGCTGCCCCTCCCCCTCCTTCCCCTCCTGCACAGTGTGTGTTTCGGAAAAAAAATTAGAGATCAAGGGAAATGGTGCGGCGGTTCCTGTTCTAACGCCCACGGCCCCCACGAGCACCCGCCTTTGCCTCCTGCCCTGCACAGAGACAGCCGCAGGGTCGGGGCAGGGGACAGCTGCACAGGCAATGGCAGCGCTCGCAGGAGCGGGGGAAAGAGCTCAGCCCCTGCTCAGCAGGGGGGTTTGTACAGCTCGGGTGCCGCGGGTGCAGGCGGTCAGCCCCTCTGCTACTTGGAGCAACTCTGCGTCCCTGTGAGTGTGCACAGGGGTGTGCGTGCCCACAGCGCCGTGTGCGAGACGGGTACGGGTCACTGCCTGCCCACGGATGCTGCATGTTTTGAGGTGTGCACGAATATATATTTGTGGTGCACGTACGTGCGTGCGTGTAGTGTATTTTAAGTGCACGTGCTATGTGTTTGCGTGCCTTTGTGTGTGATGTGCATGTGCATATATGTGGTGTGCGTGTGAGTGTGTTGCAGGAGAGGACTGTCCAACCCAGATCACCCCCTTGGGCCACCAAGTCAGTAAGCTCTCCCCAGCAGTGCTCAGGTCCCCATGCTCAAGAGGAAACCAGCGATCCCCTGGCCAGTGGCCCAGAGCTGCATGGGGCGGTAAGAACGCCTTTCCTGACTCCACAGCGTGCAAGCCACTGATGCCCTGAAGCATGAGAGCTCGTCTCTCAGCACATCTCGTCCAAATACCCGGCCCCTTTCCTAACACCTGTCCCAGGGTGTGACTGGCTGGGGCCAGGAATCCCGCAGGCCGTGTGCAGCTGTAGATTTAACTGCCATAGGGAGGTTGCCCGGATAAACCCTGCAGAGGGGATTTCAGAAAGGTGTGGGGCAGGCGGTGCCATTTTTCATTCAGCTCATCCCCCTACCAAGGCTGGAGAAGAGGATGCCGCCCGTCTGTGCCCAGCCCCGGTGGCTAGATTGCAAGGGGTATTGAGCATCAGAGCAGGAGAAGCAGGAGGAGAGGGGTCTGTTACCAGAGGTGCATATCAAAAGTGGTACCTGCAGGTGTGTGCATGCACCGTTTAGTGGCATGTTGGGACAATAGCCTCTCTTGCAGGACAGCCCCTGTTTGCACGGAGTCAGTTGCAGGAACAGGGCAGGGGATCTGGCCCTGGAAACTCGGGCACTTTGGCCCTTTCTCCAGCCTGGATCCCCCCCCATGTCTACTTCATGCGAGCTCCCACCCTGTGGCTTCTGGGTGCTGCATTGAGTACCCACCCTGCCACAGTGAGGAAACCCCCCGCGGCCCTGGTGCCCGGCCTGCTGCTCAGAGGGGAGCAGCGTGAAGGGGCAAAGAGCTGGTGTCCCATGTCGAGGACGCCAGCGTGAATGGCCAAGAGTAGCCGGGGCTGGCGGATGGGGCTCAGCTCAGGCACAGACCATAGGGGGGGGGGGGGCTGAGCACAGACTGAAGCAGGGAACGGGCACCAAACCCTCCGTCCTGACCCCCACTGGGCATGAGGCCTGTGGGGAGGAGGATGGGCCACAGGCAGCTCTCCCCAGCCCAAGGGCCAGAGTGGAGGTCCCCCTTCTCCCATCCCCTTCAAGTTTGGCTGCTGGAGGATGAATCGTAGCCGGGGGCGGGGTCCTGCTGCCCTGGTGTGTGGATGCGCTGGCCACAGGCCGGGCACAGCTGGAGCTCACGCACCTCAGGCCTCTAATGAGGAGATCCAGCTTCGTTATCCGGCAGCCAGCGGCCTGCAGGGCTGAGCCGCGTCCGGCTGAGCTGCTGTAATCGCCGCCTGCCATCGCTGCTCCGGGAACACACGCGCCTTGACCTGCTTTCCGACGCCCACGCTCCCCCCAGCCCCTTTCCTCCCGCTCCGCTTTGCTGTGAGGCCCTCTGCTGCCTGGCAGCCCCCACACGCCGCCCCCCTGCCTGCAGAACGTGCAGGGCCTGCCTCAAAACCTCAGCTGCAGCCCAAGGCAGTGCCTGCCAGCAGATCAGAGCAGGGTGGGGAGGAGTTCAGGGGCAGTAGTTTTCACAGGCTGCAAGGACAGGAGTGTGGGTTAGTAGTTAGAGCAGGGGGCGTGGGAGCCAGAACACCCAGGTTCTGTTCTGAGCTCTGGAGTTGGAGAAGCGTGGGTTAGTGGGTAAAGTGGGCGGCTGGGAGGCAGGACTCCTGGGTTCTTTTCCCAGCCCGTGGGGTGGGGGAGTGTCACGTAGTGAGAGCAGGGGGCTGGGAGTTAGGAATTCTACATTCTATTCCCAAGCTCTGCCCCCAACCGGCTGCTTGACCCTGGGCAGGTCGCTTAAGTGCTCCGTGTTTCTCCATCTGCAGAATGGGGATAAGCTGGACCTACCTTGCAGGTGTCTTTAAAGCGCTTTGCAGAAGCAAGGTGCTAATATTAATTGCTCTTAAACGTCCTGTCTTACCAGCGAAATCTCTCTCACCACACACACACCTCAGCCTCCGACGGCCTGTCAGTCACCCTCCTCCCTCCCCCTCGCCCTCCACTCTGGCTGTCTAAGCTCCATACTCCCCCTCTCCCAGTTCGTCTGCAGCACCAGCTCTGAGGTTATCTACATCCGCGACACTGGTGGCATATGGGCAGCAGAGGGCAGCCTTGTGTCACTCAAAAGCTTGGCTCTGTTTCTCCATCGCAGAGCAGTCAGTCTATGCAAACCCCCACCCCAGGGTGCGCGGTGCCCTGGGACGCTATTTAACAGAAACTCCCTGTGGTTAAAAATCACTGGTTAATTCTGCCCTACGCTGGGGGCAGCAACGCTCCCTTGTTCTATCCTGTGATCGCACTAGGCTGTCCGCTGTGTGTCCTATACCGATGGAGCTCTACCAGGGCCGGGGCCCCTCGGGGGGCTGCAAACAGGTTTCGGGGGGGCTGCTAAGCAGGGCCAGGATTAGACTCACTGGGGCCCAGGGCAGAAAGCCGAAGCCCTGCTGCATGGGGTTCATGCCCGGGCCCTGAGCCTCGTCACCCGAGGCCGAAGCCTGAGCAATGTAGCTTTGCGGGGGCCCCTGTGGCATGGGACCCCAGGCAATTGCCCTGCTTGCTACCCGCTGACGCCAGCCCCGGCTTTTATATGCAGAAAGCCCCTTATTGTGACACAGGTGGGCCGTGGAGAAAAAGGTTGAGAACCCCCGTCCTATAGCACAGGCGCTTCGATCCCTTGGCCCCGTGACCCTGCCAGGGGGTCTTTGGTCTGACCCAGCAGGCGGAGTTATTTATCTGGGCAGAGCCAGAGGGCATGGGGCGCGCTCTCATCTCTGCTGGCCCCATGCCCCTGGGGCTGCAGGGTCGTGGAATGGGCTGCAAGGAATGCCACTGAACCGGCGGCCTTGGGCAGCCCAGGATGGAAGCATGGGGAGAGATTAGTGGTCACCCCCCCCCCCCCCCCCCCCCCCCCCCCCCCCCCCCCCCCCGGGGCCCCACGCACGCGTCGCGATGCACCGTGCGCAAGCTGGACTCCACCCGGTGAAGGGGACACATGGGATCTTCCCCCCACTCGCCCCCTCGCTAAGATGGGAGGCTCAGGGGCGCTCTACAGCCAAACGGATTTGAGGACTAGCTGCACTCGTCTTTGGAGGCCTGTGCACATGTGTGTGTGCATGTGTACATGTATGTGCTTTGTGTGCGTGAGTATGTGAAGGGGTGCATATATGTCCAAACGCTTGTGTGTGCATGCGTGCATGTGCACGTTCACACCTGTGTTCACATGCATGAGGCCGAGTACGTGCGTGCACGTTCACACCGAATGTGTGTGTGTGTGCATGCATGTTGCACGTTCACACATTCCCACGCACGAGCCTCAGTGTGTGCACAGGCGAGCCTGCTGGCACGTGCACGCGCTGGGTTACTGGGGCGATGTGCTGCAGCTGTGGGCCAGGTGGGCGTGGGCGTGAGCAGAGTGTGTAGGTGTCAGTGCAGATACAGGAACCAAAGCGCAGTTGTAAATCATTCCAGACTCAGCTCGGCCTCCCCCTCTCACGGGGAGCCGGGTCCCGGCTGCCTGACGCCCGCCCAGCAGCTCCGACCTGCCCAGCCTGAGCCGAATCCTGGAGCAGAGCCTTTCATACCCATGGGGGTCTCCAAACCAGGAGAAGTGGTTCAGCCAGGGGCTGGTGCTGGAGCTGCCTGGGGGGTCGGTAACAGCTCACAGGCTGCCTCGCGAGGTGGCCTGGATGCAGGGGCTGCCCCGTGCTGTTCAGGATCTTTGTGTCTGTCCCAGATCAGGCCCCCAGCCTAGAACACTGCCCACCCAATCAGACCCACAGATCTGTCCCAGCAGCGAGAGGGTTAACTGGAACTGGTTCTTGACGCAGTCTGCAGCAAGCAGGAGCCGGGCTGCTGGGAGGAGAGGGGTGGGTGGGAGCCCCCCACCTCCCTGAATCACTCATCATCATTCACAGAAACAGGTCAGCGCCTGTGAGAGGTGGCTGGGCTCCAGGGAGCGTGATTAGCTGGGAACCAGCCCCCAGGGGCCCAGGAGGCTCCTTATCCCAGCTCAGTGCTCAGAGGGAGCAGGAGGTTGCGATATTGAACTGAGCTGGGGCTCCGGACTCCTGGGTTCTGTTCTTACCTATAGGCGGGAGTGGAGTCCAGCGGTTAGAGCAGCAGGGTGCTGACCCACAGAACTGAGGACTGCTGGGTTCTGTTGGGGGGGGGGGGGGGGGCTGCCCCACAGGACTCCTGGGTTCTGTTCTCAGGTGGGGGGTGGAGTGCAGCCTAGTGGTTAGAAGAGCAAAAGAGAACAGAAAACAGGACTGTTTCCAGTTCTGCCCTGAGTCACTCTTGCCCCTGCGCAAGTGGCCCCCCCCTCTGTGCCTCGGTTTCCCCATCTGCACAATGGGGCCGATGACACTGACCCACCTTTGTAAAGTGCTTTGAGGCCGAGGGCTAGGGAAGAGCCGGGCTAGGGGAGGGGGTTACTCGGCAGCCTCTATTTAAACCGCAGCCAGGGCTGAGGTCTGTGGGGCCCAGATCCTCCGCTCCTCCCCCGCCCTGGAAGGACAGGGCCTGGCTTTGGCCCCCACCCCCCGTGTTTGCCCTTTGCAGCGGGGCCGGGGCCTGGCCAGTGGCAGCAGCGGGAGGGGCACTCTCTGACCCGCCCAACCACAAACAGAGTGGGGGGGTTAGGGGGGTGAGGCAGAGCCCAGGCTCCCTGCTTGGGCCTCCGGCTGCTGAGCAATGGGGCAGGGAAGGAATCCCAGGGCGCTGAGGCCCACTCACCCCGTCTGCCCCCGGGGCCCCGAGGCTGTCAGCTGCCCCTGAAGGGGCCTTGCTGATCATGTTCTGTAGCCGTACACTAGCGTCAGGGCTCCTGGGTTCTATCCCCAGCTCTGCCAGAGGCCTCCTGTGTGACCATGGGCAAGTTGCTCCCTGCCTCAGTTTCCCCATCTGTAGAACTGGGAGGCTCTGGGGGTTAAACTTCCCTGGCTGGACCCTCGGCTCTTGCTGCAGAGAGTTCGTGTCATCTCAGATTGGCCTCTTCTCTCAGCTCCTGGCAGCCCTTTCTCTGCCGCCTGACCCCTAGGCCCCGAATGGAGCCACCCCCAGAGCAACGGGCCACCCTGAATGCAGAGGGGAGGGAGCTTGTTGCTCGAGCCCCTACTCCTGGGGCACCCCCTGAGTCCTTGCACCATTCAAAATGATCCTCAGCTTCTCTGCTCAGGAGAGAGCTAAAGCCCCGGCAGGGGCTGTGGGTCCGGATTGAGCAGCACTGGCAGAGCTGGGGGCTATAGGGAGGGACTGAGATGCATTTGAAGTGCTGGTGGGGGGTAGGGCTGGAATAGCAGGGGTGCTGCCAGCTAGTGGGGTGCTCTGGCAGAGCAGGGGGGGGACATGTCTGTGCTTTGGAGCCAGCACGCTTGGCTTCTCCCTTTCCGACAGACCTGCAGCCAGATCCAGGGTTCAAAGACTGAGTCTCCCTCCCAGCCCCCACCCTGTGATCCCCTTCAATCCACATCCCCCTCTGCCCCCCGGAACCTGCCAGCCGCCTCGGCTCCCACGCGAGCCTTGACGAGCAGCTGCGCTGGGGCAACGTGGGCGAGCATCACCGCTCTGACCGCTGCGGGGCACTGGGGCCCTGCTCTCTCTGAACCCCAGCCGGGGTTACCCAGTGCTCCGGGCCTATCAGCTCGCTTGTGACCCCAGACGACTGAGCCACCAACCCCCATCCTAGCCCAGCAAGCCCCTCTCCTGTGTCAGCCCCTAGGTCAGGGAAGAGGCTGCCCCAGAGAGAGCCCCCTGGTTTGGCCAGGGCTTTGCTCCGTCCCAGGCGAAGGCCGAGGCAGAGGGGACGTGACCTATGAAGCTCAGAGGTACGGGGTTCCCTGTGAAGGGTCAAGGCCTTGGTTTAAGGAGCTCCCAGTCCCCAGGGACACACACTCACGTGGATACACACACGCATGGACACACACTGCCTAGGGAGGTTGTGGAATCTCCATCTCTGGAGATATTTAAGAGTAGGTTAGATAAATGTCTAACCGGGATGGTCTAGAAGTATTGGGTCCTGCCATGAGGGCAGGGGACTGGACTCGATGACCTCTCGAGGTCCCTTCCAGTCCTAGAATCTATGAATCTATGGACACACACACGCATGCACGCACACATAGCGGGGCCCCTCTGCCCTCCCCGAGGCTGCAATCCAGCCTGAGTTGCTCCGTCCCCTCTCGGCTCGTTTTGCGTTTGGAGCCGGCACCAGCGGATGAACCGTTCTGCTCCAGAGAGAGCCTGACGTCAGCAGGGGAACTCGAGGGCGTCAGCAGTGCAGCAGCGTCGCCTTCCCAGCCTCCGAAACACACCCGCAGCTGCTGCCACCCGCAGCAAACTGGCTGTGTCTGCCTTGGTTTGTCCTCTGTGCATAGCAACCGAAAGGGTGATGAAGAGTACGCACTCACCCCCCCACACACACCTGTGCACCCTCACACAACTCTGCATGCAATGTCACACCAGTACATGCTCACGTACACACCTGTGTGCACAACCTCGCACACCAGTGCCCGCTCACACAGCTCTGCACACAGGCGTACCTGTGCACACAAATGCATATTCCTTGGCATGCACAAGCTCACACACCTGTGCATGCCCACACACACCCATGTGCACAAATTCACACACCTGTGCACCCTCACACAACTCTGCATGCAATGTCACACCAGTACATGCTCACGTACACACCTGTGTGCACAACCTCGCACACCAGTGCCCGCTCACACAGCTCTGCACACAGGCGTACCTGTGCACACAAATGCATATTCCTTGGCATGCACAAGCTCACACACCTGTGCATGCCCACACACACCCATGTGCACAAATTCACACACCTGTGCACCCTCACACAACTCTGCATGCAATGTCACACCAGTACATGCTCACGTACACACCTGTGTGCACAACCTCGCACACCAGTGCCCGCTCACACAGCTCTGCACACAGGCGTACCTGTGCACACAAATGCATATTCCTTGGCATGCACAAGCTCACACACCTGTGCATGCCCACACACACCCATGTGCACAAATTCACACACCTGTGCACCCTCACACAACTCTGCATGCAATGTCACACCAGTACATGCTCACGTACACACCTGTGTGCACAACCTCGCACACCAGTGCCCGCTCACACAGCTCTGCACACAGGCGTACCTGTGCACACAAATGCATATTCCTTGGCATGCACAAGCTCACACACCTGTGCATGCCCACACACACCCATGTGCACAAATTCACACACCTGTGCACTCTCACACATCTCTGCACAGACTCATACCTGTGCACACACTTGGCATGCTCACACACACCTGTGCACACTCACACACCTTCCCTCTGGTCTTGCCTCTTCTCTTTCCTCTCCCTTTTACCCAGTGCCTCTCAGTGGGGAGCTCTGCACTCATCCGTTCTCCCAATTCCTCATTTTACTCTTCTGGCCAGGCCGGCAGGCTCCAAGCCAGGACTGCTTGTCTCGCCACCTGTTGTTACAGTGACAGTTTATTCCTCTTTTCTTTCCACTCTGGTTGCCAAGGAAGGTGTGGTCGCCATAGAAACAGCTCAGATTTATCAATGGAAGTTACTGAAGGAAAAAGCTTCAAGGAGCAAGAGGAGGCGTTTGGGTGGATAGCCAGATCTGGAGCCAGGGGATCTCCTGCTTGGGTCTGCCCAGCTTCAGCAAGTCGAGCCAGGGCCTGACCCAGCGAGGGGATGATGGAGAGGAAGAACGATCCGACTGTAGCCTGGACATGTGCATGGGGGGGGTGTGTGCATGGGATATGTGTGTGCACGGGGTGAATGTGTGCATGGGGTGTATGAGTACATGGGGGTGTGTGTGCACTGTGTATGTGTTGTGCACAGGGTATGTGTGCACAGGGCGTTTGTGTGCATGGTATGTGTGTGTGCACGGGGTGTGTGTGTGCATGGGGTGTATGTGTGCATGGTTTGTGCGTGTGCACAGTGTGTGTGTGTGTGCACAGTGTGTGTGTGTGCATGGGGTGTATGTGTGCACAGGATGTGTGTGTGCACAGGATGTTTGTGTGCATGGTATGTATGTGTGCATGGGGTGAATGTGTGCACGGGATGTGTGTTTGCACAGGGGGTGTGTGTGCACAGGGGGTGTGTGCATGGGGTGTATGTGTGCATGGGATGTGTGTGTGCACAGGGGATGTGTGTGCACAGGGTGCGTGTGTGCACAGGATGTGTGTGTGCACGGTGTGTGTGTGTGCATGGTGTGTGTGTGTGCACAGGGTGTTTGTGTGCACAGGGTGTGTGTGTGCACGGGGGTGTGTGCATGAGGTTCATGCGTGTGTGTGTACATGGGGTGAAGGTGTGTGGGTGGGTGTACATGGGGGGGGGGGGGTATGCCTGTGTCTGCAGGGTGACGAATCTATACAGACCCAGCCCAGTCACTCTGCAAAGAGGCCCCAAGGCAAAGGCGCCCATCACACGGCCCCAGGACCACACACAGCCCGAAACCCTCCCCCCTCTTCCCGTAACCACAGGTTGAGCTCAGAGGTGATCGGCTGCAGGGAACTGAACGCAGCGGGCACCTGCTTATCCCGCAAAGAACAGTGGGGCAGGGGCTTTGTAGGCAGTGACGACGGTGCCTAGATACCACAATGAGGGGCACATGAGAGACAGAAAAATAGATGGGTGACTTTGAATGATCGAAGAGCGGCCTTAAGGCCTGGTGTGAGATTCCCCCCGGTGCCCAGCGCTGGGCACCGGGGTTAGTGTATTCCCTAAAGTGCTGCTCCTGTGGTGTTCGCCTTGCCAGCCCGCCCGGCGCTGCCCCCCGCCACAAACTGCAGAGCCAGAGGGAAAGGCTGGGGCAGACTGTCTCTATCAGCGCCCCCCTGCCAGACGGGCGCCTCTGTGGGGATCCGGCCTCCCCAGCAGCAGCAGCAGGAGGAGGGTGTTGGTGGGGGAGGGGGAGCAGATTGTCTCTCTAGCCCAGGGCCTGGCTGGCTCCCAGCCCCGGTCAGCCAGGGGCGCTGCCCCAGCTGACTCATCCCCTCTCCGCCCGCTCCCACCCACAGGCTGGGCGGGGGCGTTTACCATAGAGACGAGGTTAGGCAGAGTTAAAAGCCTCCCGCCTGCACTTTGCCAAAGGGAGACCCGCCCTGCCCAGGCTTCCTGGAAACCGGATTTCAGTGCCAGGGCAGCATGTAAACAAAGGGGTCAATGGGCAGCCTGGTGCAGGGCACGTCCTGCCAGGGGTTAGAGGTCCAGCACCTCAGGATTGGGCCACCCAACCCCACCTGTCCTGTGCCCTGGGTGCCCCCGGGCCAGCTGCTTCTCAGGCCCCTACATCCATCGCCACCTGGCCTGAGGCCCCTATTGCCCAGAGACGTGTCCTTCAGCTTTCACCTGGTGGGGGTCAGGCCCCATAACCCCCCCGCCCCGAGCTGCCTTTGAGCACCACACCTCAGTTAGCCCCCACGCGCCACTTGGTTTGGAGCTGAAGCCGCAAAGCTGGCGCCAGGTCGACTCGGTCGGTCCCAAACCGTCCGAGAGGCCGGCCAGCCCCCGAACCGGTGCATCTTGTGCCCAGCGGCCTCCCCAAGCGCCAGCTGTGAGCTCAACCCAAGTGCCTCCCCGGGGAGCCAGATAGTCTGTACTCACTAGTGCAGCCTAGTAGGTAGGGCACTGGCCTGACGTGGGAGACCTATGTTCTAGTGCCAGCTCTGCCACTGCCCTGCTGGCTGCCCTGGAACAAGTATCTGTGCCTCAGTTTTCCCGTCTGTAAAATGGGGATCATGAGACGACCTCCTTTGTAAAGTGCTTGGAGATCCACAGGAGAAAAGAGCTAGGAATTATTATTATAATTGGGGGGGTCCTCAAGAGGATCACAAGGGTGGGGGGGCTGGGATCCCCATCCCAAAGCAGTCCTGGATTTTGCAGACTTTGTCTCTGCAATAAGACAACTCCCACCCCTGGTGAGGAGCGAACACCTGGCGCTGGGTCTAAACGCCTCTTTCTAGCTATTAGCAACGCTCAGTCTTTCATCCAAGGCTGACTGCAGAGTCTCACAAGCCAGTCCTGGGAGGCAGGGCGGTGTTATTATCCCAGCACTAGAGTTAGGTAAACTGAGGCATGCAGCGGGGAAGTGACTTGCCCAAGAATAGAATCCTGGCCTCTTGATTCCCCATTCTTCCGCTCAAAACACGACACCTCAAACCCAGACCGACGGCTAGAACCCAGGAGTCCTGATGGTCAGTCCCCAGCTCTAACCACTTGGCTAGAACCAAAGCCTCCCAGCCCCCCCCACCCCGCTTTAACCTCTCAACTTCACAGCCAGAGAAAAGCAGTTCTGCCCCCTCCCAGAGGGGCTGCAGTGAGTGGAACGCAGCCTGCCCTCAGCC
This sequence comes from Platysternon megacephalum, assembly GCA_003942145.1. Classification (NCBI taxonomy): domain Eukaryota; kingdom Metazoa; phylum Chordata; order Testudines; family Platysternidae; genus Platysternon; species Platysternon megacephalum. The sequence continues at coordinate 4,561,237 of QXTE01000096.1, forward strand.
AGTCCAGCCTCTGGCCAGCCCCGGGCATATTGCTTAGGGACCGGGCACAGCCCAGGAGCACTCGGTTTGATCTCCGCCCCCCAGAACCCCCATTCAGAGGTGGCACCGGCCATTCCAGTTGCCCCAGTGGGTGCCTTGGAAAATGCCACCTCCAGGAAGCAACCTACCCTGCCCAGCTGGGACCAGCCAGGCAGCCAGAGCAGCGGGCTGTCCCTGATATGGGCCCCGTCTCTGCAGCCAGCATTAGGAGCTCCTGCTAGCTCGGGGCTGCAGCGACACTGCTCTGCACCAGCAGGGTGGCATGGATCCGGGGGAAGCTGGGCCCGATACCAGGGTCAAAAGGTGTCTGTGCAGCAGCCCTGAATAGGAGCTGGCCCAGGGGCAAGGCGCTCCCTCCCCTGGCCCTGGCGCCGGACTCCCCGGGATTCTGCACCCACATCCAGCTCAGAATCCCTCCCTGCACCCCCCAGCTTTCTGGGCCAGGTTAAACCAAAGCCCGGATCCGCTCTGACCCTCCAGCTCTTCCTGCTGCTCTGTCTCCCAGTGACAGGGTGACCGGCCCTTTAAGGGCAGCTGGGTCCAGCCTCTCTGTGATGGATTCCCAGGGGCAGAAAATGGCAACATAAGGCCTGCTGGGGTGCCCCTACGAGGGAGGCCTGCAGGCAAGCAGAGGCACCAGGCCAGAGGTCCTGGGGGTTGCTGCTTGGTAGAGAGATGGGAGTGTCTCACGCAGGGAGACCGTGAGGAAGGAGGGGCCAGCCGGAGAGGTGGAAGATTCTTTTGTGTTTGTTTTTGGTGGGGCTCCCCTGGAAGGGGTGAGTGTTTCCTTGAATGGCTTAGCTGGAGGACCAAGTCCAAGCAGCATCCATGCTGGATGCTTGGGGGAGCCAACCTGAGTGAAGGGAAACTGAGGCAGCGTGTAGCCTGAAGGCAGGTAGGGCAGGTGGCTCTGCTACACTCCCCCTGCTGGCCCATTCCCAACATGTGGTTCTGTCTCCCCCTCTGTGCACTGATTCCCATGGGAATTGCCCTGGGGGGGGGGGGGGGCAGGTGTTAGGGCCTTAAAGGGCCCAATCCTGCTTTTGCATGGGCATGAATCGCCAGCATGGAGGGAAATCCAGGGTATACCAGTGTGGCCAACTCTCATGATTTAACAGTGCATCTTGTGCTATGAGATGTTTTCCTTAAAGCGCCAGCTCCTGGAGTCCTGTGACTCCTTGAGAATCTCAGCTTTCATTTTAATAAGAGTGAGCTTCTGGTTGCAGAGGAAAGCTTGAAAAGGTGACCCGAATGCAGCTAGAGGCAGGGAAACCAGGGAGCAACCAAAAAGAACCCGCAATTTTTTTTTTAAGTCAATCTTGTCGTTGTTTGGGTGGTTGGGGCTGGCAACATGGTTAACCGCCCTGGGTTGCGGATGGGTCGCTCGGGCAGGGGTGGCCTGGTACAGCCTCTTGATGGTTTGGAGAAGCATCTGCCAGGCTGGAGGTTGTCTCAGACCTCCAGGCCAGGCAGGGCTGGGCTGTAATGCTTTCCCGAGGCCTGCGTGAGCCGGGGGCAGCCTCGGGCGCTCTCCTCCGCCTGCCAGAGTGTATCTCCGGGGGCCAGCCTGCACCAGGGAGTGGGTGAGTCAGCAAAGTCCTGACAGGCAGTGACCCAAGGAGCCAGAGCAGCGGGCTGCACAGCGGGTGTGAACAGGGAGTGGGTATTGCCCCACTCGCACGCCCTGGGCTAGCGCCCGCCTGTCCCCAAAACAGACCTGAACCCTGAACACCCCCGAGAGACACGCTGACACACATAGACACACCCTCCGATCCTCCTATGCCCCCTGGCACGCTTCCGCCCAAGAGGCATTCATAGAGTGAGCCACCGCCGCCCAGGCACACACTCGCTGACACAGATACGCGCCTTGACACACCCGCCCTGACTCAGCTGGTGACACACAGACCCAGGCTGTGATACACTCACGCCTGCGCACACTGATTCACGCCCAGACACACTCACACACTTGCCCACCTCTCCCCGGAGAGCTCGTGCAGGCTCCAGCCCTGATGATGCGCGTTCCTGCGCAGGCAGACACATGCTATCCATTTCCCAGTCCTCTTTGGCCTCATCTGTCTCCATTATCGCTGGCTGCCCCCACCCCCTCCCTCTGCTGATCAGCACTTCCTATCTGCTCCGAGCCCAGCATCCCTTGGGGACTTGGGGCTGTGAGTCAGATCCCAGCTTGGCCCTGTGTCTGTGCAGCAGGAGGCGAGCCTCCCTCCCGGTCCCAGATGCCCACAGCCGGGCGCTACTCTGGGTGGAAGGGATAGAAGTGGTCCCCACAGACTCTCCTTTCGCCTTTCGGGTTCCTATAAGCACCAAGACCCATCTCAAGGGCCGGGAAGGCGCATGGAGCCAGCTGGGCCCAGAAAGTCCCTTAGCCTCACACTAACAGCTGGTTCTGATTCTGCTCCAAGCAGCCCTTTTCCAGGCTTTTCTGGTTTCCCCAGCCCCCGCCTTGGGTGCTCCCGGGGCACCGCGCACCATTGCCCGTCGCCATGGAGCGTGACCGGCGCGATCCGGACGGGCAGGCCGGGGCCACAGGGAGCGATGCGGCTGGCTGGGCTGAAATGTGCAGCGGGTCTGTCACACGCATTGGAGCTCTGTGTAGTGCGGGGCTCACTGCTGGAATGGTGATCGGCGTAAGAGCTGGCAAAGGACGCCTGCGTCCTCTGCTCCCTGGCGGTCACCCCCTTTCCGTCCCGCTGCAGAGGACCGTGCCTGGCGCTGCCCTGTTGGCTACAATCCAGCAGGAGGCAGAGGCTGACTGGGTATTGTCGTACTCCTGCTTTGCACTGGTGGAAATGACTCCCCAGGGTGCAGGGCGGCTGGGAACGGGCCCTGCTGTGTGAGGGAGGAGACAACGAGCCACTGTTGCGACTGGTGTTCTAGTCGGCACCTGCAGTTCAAGCAAGCAGAGCTGCGCAGTGCGCAGGCGTCAGGGGAGCTGTGGCTCTCTCGAAGCCCCTTGCCTCGCTGACAGGGGAAAGCCCAGGGATTCTCGGGTTTAGCTGCTGCCCCGGGGCATTCCCAGCAGCCCTTTGTACAGGCAAGGCCCAGCTGCAGCTAGGGTGACCAGACAGCAAATGTGAAAAATCGGGACGGGGGTGGGGGGTAATAGGAGCCTATATAAGAAAAAGACCCAAAAATCGGGACTGTCCCTATAAAATCGGGACATCTGGTCACCCCAGCTGCAGCTCCTCTGGCTGCTCTGCAGCAGCCGGGTAGATTAACTTAACCAGGCTCTGCCTGTGTCTCCGGGTGAGTTACTTTCAGGGTCCTTTACTAGCTGGGTGTCCCATTACTTCCCCCTGCCAGGGGAGCAAGGGGACCGGAGCAGGTGCTGTGCTGCCTTAGGACGAAGGGTGTTTGCCTGGCTCCGAAGAGCGGGGAGTCACCCGGGATGCCAAGGTAGCTAGGGAGGGGCTGCAGAGCTCAAGGGAAGGCGTGTTTCTGCTGCTGTGTCTATATGCCCAGACGGCTGTGTACACCCTGGGCGTGGGGCTGCGTCCCTGCCCCGTTCACAACAGCAGCCCTTTGACTCTAGATCCTGATGACATGGTAGCCAAGGTGACGTGACTTATTCCGGGGAAAGGGATGGATCCAAGCCTGGTGGAAAGCCAGAGCCTCCCATTGGGGAGTTACCCCAGGTCTGGGCTTGGCCTCAGGAGCTCCATTTTAATCCCACCGCTCCAACGAGGTGTTCAGATACCCCAGTGAGGGCACAGGGTCAAGACCTGAATTAGACGGGACCTGAGCCTGTGTTTGTCCTGGTGTGAGGCAGAAGCAGCCTGTTTGGGTTGGATAACACAGACTCAGGAGGGCCATGCACTGTCCACATGGCTCCACAGATGCCAGCTGATTAAACTGCAGGTGCAGTCTAGAGCACCAGGTGCAACGGTGCCTCTGAGTATCTGTAGGGTCTAAACTCCCTCGGGAGAGAGGGATTGCTCAGGTTGGGTGGGAGTAATGGGTGCTCTAGTGCCCATTTGATGTCTAGTCGCCAGCAACCAGGAAATGAGCCCTGCAAGAAACCGTTTCCTAACCCCCACCTGTTAGTATTTTGCAAACAAACACTTGTCTGGCTTCTCTTCACCTTGCTGGGCGCCTGCCGTGCCCAGTGTTCCACAGATCCGTTCACTCTTGTCCCTAGTGATAGCCAGCTGGGGTCAGTCATTAGGAACCCAGCTTCCCCTCCCACTGCATGATGCTGCTGGGGTTCCAGACCTGACTGGCAAATGTGAGACTGAGAGTCAGGGTGAACTGTGCCCGATGGAAACCTCTGAGCAGCACCATATCCCATGGGGAAGTCGGAGTGGGGCTGGAGTACAGGATGCTTCTGAGGTCCCTACCGATCTTCCGCCTTGGGCTGGCCAATCAGCCAATGAAAGTCTGTCCCGCTGACACCCCGCGTCTGCCTCGCGTTTCATTGGCAGGCGCTGTCCCATGGAGGGCGGTGCGCACCCAATGAGAGTTTGGCTCGGGAATGCAATGCTTTTTCCTGGCGTTTCATGGGCGAGCATGTTGTTGCTTTGGGGGAAGCCACTCGCTTGTGTAGTGGGATGAACCTCTCTTGACCAAAACCTGTTGTTATCGTTCCCCTGACCCCCCTCTGTTCCCTTCAGTGCCGTTCCTCCAGGTGCACTGGCCCTCCCTGGGCGTGTGTGTGTGTGTGTGTGTGTGTGTACGTCAGCCCAACAGAGCAAACCCAGCCCCGGCTGCTGTTGCTGAAGAAGCAGAGAGGGGCCCAGAGCTCCTGGGCTGAGCCCCATGGCAGAGGGGCTCCTGGGGCAATGGCATGACAGAAGGAGTTGTCTAGAAGTGGAATAGGCAGGGTGGGATTGAGCTCTGTGTTTGTGCGGGTTGCTTGGGGATAGCTGTGGGGGGCTGTGGGTTGAATCTGGGGAGCATCAGCAGAGTTGTGGGGGGAGGAGGGAGCCCTGGGCTGGGACAGCAGGAAGGGGCTGCAGGTCAGGAGTGAGGGGCACCGCATGCGGGCAGGACCCGAGGGCGCTCTGCTGACCAGCATACCTGGGCCCTGACTTTCCTTGCTTGTTCACAACACTTAAAGTGCAAATGAACCCTCGAGGGGGCCAAATCGCTCCCTGGTGTAGCCCCAGTGTAGTTCCCCCCGGGATGAAACCAGCCCTCTGGGCTGATTGGCAGAGGTGCCAGGCATCCACAATTCCAGCAAGTGCCAATGGGAGCTGCAGCCTCTCAGCCTCCCCACCAACCAGGCTGCTGGGCTCTGGGCTGGGATGTGACAGGCACCAGGTTGGCCTGGGAAGTACCAGCCGTCCCTGCGCACCGTGACAGGATTGGGCCCGTAGGTGGCTCACTCCCTTGCCGCACAGGGTCCCTGCTGCTGGAACTGGGGGATTCCGCTACAGACAGGAAGCTGTTTTCCCTTCCTCCTCCGTGGCTTGTGAGCTCACTGGCAAGGGAATTGTGGGCGAATGGTTAATGCACAGGCTGGGTTCTATACCTGGCCCTGGAAGTGGAGTGCGGTCGCGTGGCTAATTCACAGGATTGGGTGTCAGGACTCCAGGGTTCTTTCTCGGGGAGGAAGTGTTGCCTAGTGGTCAGTGCACGGGTGGATGAGTCAGGACTCCTGGGTTCTATTCCTGGCTCTGTCACTGACTCACTGGGTGGCCTCAGGCAAGTCATTCCCCGTTCTCGGGCCTGAGCTCCCCCAACCACTGAACGGGGGGGGCCACAGAGACGTTGTGTCCGATTACCGGGTGGGGGGCAGATGGAAGACGCCCTCCCCAGGCTCTGGTAAGGGCAAAGCACCACGGGACATCCTGGTGCCCTGCCTGCCCTTGGCACGGGCTGGCTGGGCTCAGGGCGCTGGGGGGACTGGCTTGCCCTTTGCAGCGCGGCCGGCCAGGGTGCTGGCGGTGTGGAATGCTGCTGAGTTGCCACCTTCCCCGGGGAAGTGACATCACCAGGCGCTGATCCCGGGGACCTCTGACCCTGCAGACTGCACCGTGGGCACATTGCTGAGCTGGCAGGGGAGGGGGGGGAGCTTTCCATAGGAGGGAGACAGACTGAACTCTGCCTCCTGCAACAAGGAAAATCCTGTCATCCCTCCCCCTCCCTTTCTGTATCCCTCTTTCACCCGCCCCTCTGCCTGGCTCACTTCCCTTCTCAGCTTGTGAGGCATTCTCCCCTGCTGTGGCCTGCCCCAGGGTCCCACTAGGGGGCACCACTCCTTCAGGAAAAAGAAGCACATGGGAAATTTATTTTGGTGGGGGGAGGGGGGCGGGAGGGGAAAAGTCTGAACCCAGAAGGCCCCAAATCCCTGATTTAAATCCCCAGCAAAGCGACCGGACAGACACTGGCTCCTGCCAGGGAGCCCGGCAGCCCCCAAGGACGGAGCCACCGCTCTCGGCAAAGTCCAGGCCTTATTTCCTTTGTCTGGAATCTCTGCTTTTGTCCAGATACCAGCCCAACCTGCCGTATTATTCATTCAGCCCGTGTCGCCTGTGCTGCTGCCTCGGACAGGGAGATCAGGCCCCTTTCTCTTGTGGTAGCTGCAGGTTTTCCTTCTGGCCGGCTTTGTCGTTGTTTTCTGCCCTAATTCAGTTCCAGGGACTGATGGCTAATAATAATTATTATCACTAACAATTAACAATAGCCGCAGATGTGCCTGAGCCCATAATGGCTAATTAAGGTTAATAATATAAAGAACTGTGAACAACAGGCGGAGATGAGCTTGACCCGATAATTAATGGCTAATAATGTAACTAACTACTAATATTACCTAGAGATGAATCTGATTTCCCCCCCCCCCCCCGCCCCCAAGCTGAATTCCCCCAGAACTGGGGCATTTCAGGATGTGTCTCAGTCCAGATGCCAAGATCTGCAGTTTGAAATTTTGCACTAATCCTTAATAAATAACGTTCTTCTGTTTACACGAAACCTTCTCTCCAGCTGGGACCCCCAGATCCTGGATAGATTCTCACCTCCTGGGCACCAGTGGAAGCCACAGGTGACCCTGCTGACCCAGCTGGCGTTGCTCTGGATTTCTGAATCCCTGTGCCACCAGACGTCGCTTGGGGCACCGACAGGGCTCCGTTGTCCAGTCCATCCTGGGCCGCTGTTTGCATGGCCCTGTGTTATGGCTCATAAACTCTCTCTAAATGTTGTTGGATGTGTGTGTGTGTGGGGGAGATTCTCTCGGTCACCCCCATTTGTGTGTTCCTCCAGCTGCCCAATGGCATGCCTGCTCCAGTTTTACGCTGGTGTAAATGGCAAGGGGTTCAGGCCCTTTCACATAGCTGCAGCAACTGGAGCATGTGGGGTGAGAAGGGAATTCTCCAGGTGAAACTTTGAGGAGGAACTTAGGGAAGCAGGTTGTCCTGGCCTGAGTTGGGGTCTGCCCAGGGGGAAAGCACCTGGAGGAGTCAGTGCTGTATAATCTTTATGGCTCAGGACTTTGGTTTTTAACACCCTGTCACTCCCCGGACCCGCCCAGCCCACGAAGCAGCTGGATTTGAAAAGGTGCAAAGATTGTGGCCAGCTGATAAAGCCAAGGTCCCGATGAGGCTGAGAAGGGCCGTGTCTTCATAGGATGGGGAGTGTGCCAGTCTGTGCCCTGGCATGCCCCACTGTGGACCGAGGTATAGGGGTTCTCTGTGCTTGGGGTATTCCAAGGGTGGAGGGGATCTTTATTACCCCTTTGTACCACCCCAGCTGGAGTAAAGGGCGTTTCAGGGCAACTATGAATCAGGCCCCTGGTAACTATATTCTGCCAAGCTCAGAGACCCCCTCCCCCGAGGATGGTATTGCAATGAGCCGGCTAAGGGGTGCTGCTGCTTGGAATGAGAATGACAGTGTTGTGTGTCATTAGCCCTATACTGCACACCGTTGATGGGGATTCTCCTTTAGCTCAGATGTCAAGGCAGGGGCTCTGGGAGCAGGAGGGTCTGAGCACTTTTCCTGCTGTTGCTGTGAAGTGATGTGTTGCCTCCATGGCAGCTGAGAAGGCCTCTGTGCCCCCCCCCCCCCAATTCATTACAGTCTTTGTGTCCTTTCTCACATGCTACCTGGAGCTATTGCCTTGCGTTCTTGTGAGGTTCTTAAACAGCTGCTGGGTCCTAGCCCAGAGGGAGCTGCATTGTGATGGGGGTGGGATGGAAATTGCCCAAGAGGCCTTGCTGCAACATGCCAAGAGCTCAGGCTGTTGGGCTGGGCAGCTTCCTGGGGGGCCCTTTCTAGCCCTGAGGCAATAACAGGAGCAGCCTGGCACAGCTGGATTCCTGCTCGCCCTTCCCCCTCCCTCGCACAGCTGGATCGCTGCTCGGCACAGCTGGAGTGCCCCTCCTGAAGACACACACAACAGGACCGTTTCCATGACTCAGCCCAAACAGTTTGCCCAATCTCTATAGCAACCAGCACTTTAATTTAAAAGGCGTGAACCCTCCTTCCTTCCCCTTTGCCAGCCCGAGCCCCACATTAGCTGCACGAAAGGGGCCCTGGAGCGTGTGGGGATCTCTGACCCCTCAGGTTCCCTCTACCGCAGCAGGCTGAGTCTCCCGGCAGCCTCTGGCCCATGAGAGCAGGGGTGTGCTTGGAAAAGCACCACATAGGGGATAACAGCCTACTACCACCACCGGTCAATGGAGCTGCTCCTTTAGCTCAGCCAGGAGAGAGCTGGACTTGTGGGGTGCAGCGTGCATGGGGAGAGGGACGCAGGTTCGCAGGGTGCTCGCTATTCTAACGTCAATTTCTCCCCACAGCAACGCTTGCTATTTAAAGGCGCCGGAAGGAAACTGCCTGGAGAGATGACAGCTGCTCAGATGAGTCAGAGCATCCCTGGCCAGCCCAGGTGTTTGATGGGTGAGTGAACCCTTCCAGGCAGGGCATCCGCCTGCCTCTGGCCTGCTGCACAGCTCTGAGGTTACGTGCTCAGTGGCAGGGGAATCTGAGCTGCCGAGATCCAAGCCCTGAATCCGTCCCAGTCACTGCACAGGTGTCAGTGGGAGCTGAATTGGATGTCATCATACAGACAGGGCACTGCCCTGGGAGGCCTGGGTTCTCTCTGGCTCTGCCACTACCTATGGTATAACCCTGCCCCTCTCTGTGCCTCAGTTTCCCCTCGCACCCTTTGTCTATTCAGACTGTAGGTGCTAATGTAACAAACATCCTCCATCATTTTATTAACCTAAGTGACTTCTCCACCCCCACCCCCCAACTGTTGTAGCATCATCTCGCTGGCTACATTCCCCCCCACCCCCCCAAAAAAATCCACCATCCCTCCCTTGCCCCTTCTCTGGCATCTCTTATCAGCCTATCTCAAAACACCTCACCAATATTAATCAATGGAGCTTCCCGGCCCCCTGTGAGGTGGCTCAGTGTCATTGTCTTTGTTTGACAGATGGGGAAACTGAGTCACGGAGAGACATGACTCACCGAAGGTCACTCAGTCATTTGATGGCAGCGCTGCAAATAGAACCCAGGAGTCCTGACTCCCAGCTCTAATCACTAGACATCACTTCCTTTCCAGAGCTGGGCATAGAACCCAGGAGTCCTGGCTCCCTGCTCTAACCATCAGAGCTCAGTCCCCTGGAGAGTTGGGAATAGAACCCAGGAGTCCTGGCCATTGCTCCAACCACTAAGCCACACTCCCTCTGCTCTAGAAATGTGTGACAGAATGCCATTTCTAATGCATGCCCCAGTGCCGCTGTCATTAACCCCCCGTCCCATGCAGCCTGTTCCCTGTTGCTTAACAGAATCCAGGGCAAGACTTTGCCCCTCTCCCTGTGCTTATCTGCTAACCTCCACTGACTCCTAATGCGGAGGTGGGAAGGGTCCTTATCAGGTGTTTATGGGAAAACCTCAGCAGCAGTGTCCCTATTATCCAGGGTTTGATCAAGGACTCTCCCAAGGTGGGGCAGGCGAGAACAGGCTGGCTTTGTGTTAAAACACAGGCCTGGGCCCTCAGGCAATTGGGGGTCTATTCCTGGCTCCCTCCTTGGGCAAGGCATTTCACCGCTTTGTGCCTCGGTTTCCCCATCTGTAAAATGCCTTGATTGGCAGCTCTTTGGGGCAGGGACTGTCTTGACACGCCGATGCCCCACCTGCTGCCGGGGCAGAGATACGGCACTGTGAATGACAGTCAGGCCAGCCCATTGGAGGGATGGTCTGGAATGGACAGCGTTTGAGCTGCCGTGAAAGGTCAGGAGTGAATCCGGATCCACCCCGCTGGAGAGGAGGAAGGACATTTGGGGAGTGTGTGTTTTTCTTTAGCAGAAAGGGAGAGACAGACGTGATTTCTTAGCCTGGCTGGCTTCCCTGCATCTTCTCCCATAGTTTACACTCTCCTCTCCCCATCCGAGGGAACCTCAGTACCAGGAAGGAGCAAATGGGTTTGGGTCAGATCCCTCCCCCTCCCCGGAAGGATCAGGCAGGTTTTCCTCATTCTTTTCCCTTTTTCCTCGCTCTATTGATCCCACTGGGAAAGCGGCAGGAAAGGGGGGAGGGGACTCCAGTCCTTTGTTGGGCAGAAGCAACGTGGTCCTCTTCTATGCTGCAGGTGCTGCCTGGATGCCGTGGTGATGGGGATTTTCCCAGCAGCCTCTCTGGTGCCTGGCTCCCGGAAGGGCTGTACCGTGCTCCGCTCCCCGTTAGCCACTTTTACAGCCTTCCCAAGCACGCCCAGCCATACACTCAGACACCACATGCTCCTTCGCACACACCCTGCTCAGTCACTCGGATCCGGTGACCCCTCAGAACTGCAGCCAAGCCACAAACCAAAGCAGACTGAAAAAAAGAGAAGAAAAAAGGACCGACCCTTCTTCCTAGCATCGCCACAAACTATTTCTGACATTTTGGCTTGGGCCAGGGGTGGGGACACCCACAGATGCTCACATGCTCAGTAACACACAGGAGTGCCGGCTAGGCGGCCTGTGTCCAGACAGCACCCGAGTTCTCCTTCCCAAGGCCAGAAAGGACAACTGAGGTCATCAAGTCTGACACCCCTCCCCCCCCCATACACACACACACCCTGTATAACACAGGGCATGGAGCTTCCCTCAGCTAAAACCTCCAATCTTGATTTGAAAATGGCCAGTGATGGCAGACCACTGCAGCCGCTGGTAAGTCGTCCCAATGGTGAATTACCCTCAGCGTTAGAAATATGCCCCTTCTTTCTAGTCCATCCAGCCATTGGTTCTCACTAGGCCTTTGTGTGCTAGACTGAAGAGCCCTCTGTTAGCAAAGTGCTGTTCCCCCCACCCCCCTCCCGGACAAATCCCGTGGGATGGACAAACCCCACCCCGGACAGGAGGGGGTTAAGGAAGGCCCATGGGTCCATTGCACCCAATGCTGCTAGCTACACCTGCTGGAGGGGAGCTCTCAGCGCTTAGCTTAGTTGGTGGCTGACGAGGGAGGAGATCAGACCTAGCCCCTCCTGTGCTTTCTGTGAGGGACGCGTGGGGGGCAACCAGGACAGCAAAGACTGACTGAAGGCTAATGGCATTTTGGGTTGTATAAGTAGGGGCATTTCCAGCAGATCGAGGGATGTGATCATTCCCCTCTACTCAGCACTGGTGAGGCCTCATTTGGAGTACTGTGTCCAGTTTTGGGCCCCACACTACAAGAAGGATGTGGATAAATTGGAGAGAGTCCAGCGGAGGGCAACAAAAATGATTAGGGGGCTGGAGCACATGACTTACGAGGAGAGGCTGAGGGAACTGGGATTGTTTAGTCTGCAGAAGAGAAGAATGAGGGGCGATTTGATAGCTGCTTTCAACTACCTGAAAGGGGGTTCCAAAGAGGATGGATCTAGACTGTTCTCAGTGATAGAAGATGACAGAACAAGGAGTAATGGTCTCAAGTTGCAGAGGGGGAGGTTTAGGTTGGACATTAGGAAAAACTTTTTCACTAGTAGGGTGGTGAAGAACTGGAATGGGTTACCTAGGGAGGTAGTGGAATCTCCTTCCTTAGAGGTTTTTAAGGTCAGGCTTGACAAAGCCCTGGCTGGGCTGATTTAGTTGGGTTTGGTCCTGCTTTGAGCAGGGGGTTGGACTAGATACCTCCTGAGGTCCCTTCCAACCCTGAGATTCTATGATTCTATGATTCTATGACTGGCCGTGGGAAGATGGTTCCTGAAGGGAAGGGAACGGAGGAGAGGGTCCCACCGGAGGCTGGCTGAGGGATCCCCTTTTGCCTTGGCACTTCCTCCTCCCCTGGGAAGGGGTGGATCTGGAGAGCGTCTTAGCTGCACTGCCTGGGACCCTGTGTGAGGTGCACCCGAGTGCCGGAGACCCTGTGGCAGGGCAAGTCGGGCCATGTTGGCCTATCAGGTGGCACCATGGGGGAGAACTTTGCCACCTCACCCCTTTGTTCATCTCCACGGACTCAGCTCCTGGAGTCTCTCGTTGTGCGGCAGGTTTTCTAACCCTGTAGTCCTGCTTGTGGCCCTTCTCTGAACCGGCTCCATCGGATCCACCTCCCTCTTGCACTGTGGGCACCAGAACTGGACCCGGTATTCCAGCCTCGGCGCCAGATCCAGAGGTAATCCTCTTCCTGCCTGAGATTCCCACGGGTCCATCCCAGGGTGACATTAGCACTGGGAGCTCCTGTTCAGCGGATTCCCCCGCCATGACCTCAAGTCTCTTTTGGATTCGTTGGGTCCCAGGATAGAGTCCCCCATCCTGTAAGTATGGCCCACATTCTTTGTTCCTAGACGTGTAACTTGACATGCGGCTGTATTGAAATGCCCATTGTTTGCTTGGTCCCAGCTTACCAAGTGATCCAGATCGCTGTGTGTCATCTGCAAACGTGATCCGTGATGACTTTATGTTTTCCTCTGGGTAATTGATAAAAATGTTAAACAGCCCAGAGCCAAGAACCAATCCCTGCAGGAACCTGCTTGAAACACACCAGCTCGGCGATGATTCCCTGTTTACAATTACACTTTGAGACCTATCAGTTGGCCAGTTTTTAATCCAGTTAACGTGGGCCAGTTCTGAAGCCTTTTCAGGTGTACCTTGTTGACTGTGTAGTTTCTTAATCAAAATGTCTTGCAGTACCAACTCAAATGTCTTACAGAAGTCTAAGCCGATTACACTGACGCCCTGACCTTTATCAATCAGACTTGTAATCTTATTTAAAAAGCAATCAAGTTAGTTTGACAAGATCTATTTTCCATAAACCCATGTTGATTGGTATTAATTGTATTCGCCTCCTTTAAAAATCTTTATTAATTGAATCCAGTATCAGTCGTTGCCTGGGATCGAAGTCAAGTCTATAATTACCCTGTTGTCCCATTTACGCTTTTTAAACAGTGGCACAAGGTTAGCTTTCTCCCAGTCCTCTGGAATTTCCCCAGTGTTCCAAGACTTATGGTGCGGTGAGCTCCTCGGCCTGCTCTTTTAAAACTCTTAGATGCAAATGATCTGGACCCGCTGACTTAAAAATGTGTAACTTTAGCAGCTGGTGTTTAGCATCCTCCTGAGTTACTGTTGGAATGGAAAGTATTTCATCTTCTTTGTGATAGAACGATATCGTTTTCCCAAAGACAGAACAGAAATATTTACTGAGCACTCCTGCCTCTTCTGCCTGATTATTGACCATTCTACCACTGCCATCTGGTAATGGAGCAAGGCCACAGGCAGGATTCCTTTTGTTCCTTGTCAAGGTTAAAAAGCCAGGGATGGGCAGGATTCCCTTCCTTTACCCCTGCAGGAAGGAACGACTGGGGGGGGGGGGGGGGGGGGGGGGGGGGGCCCGGGGGNGTGTCCCAGGGCTGAGCTGGAGGGGTGGAGTTTGCAGCTGTTCCTGTTTGAAGCAAAATCTTGGAGCAGAATTTCCAATCATTCTGCCGGTGGTGGCAGCTCAGAGTCCAGCGTCCCCCCGACCCTCGCAGGGTGGTGGAGCCTGCTTGGCAATGCCAGGTTATAGGGTGACCAGATGTCCCGATTTTATAGGGACAGTCCCGATTTTTGGGTCTTTTTCTTATATAGGCTCCTATTACCCCCCCCGCCCTCTGTCCCGATTTTTCACATTTGCTGTCTGGTCACCCTATTAGGGGAGTGGGTCCTAGCTCCGGGCTCAGGGGTCTGTCTTCTCCCAGATGGGCTCACCCACCAGACCGGGCAAAGTGCTGGACTCCAGGGAATAACACTCACGTCCCTTCCTTTGGAAACTGCCACCTCCCCCAGCCATCTCAGTCCAAACTCAGCTGCTGGCGCACCCCGCTGCCCTCCCTTTCTGTAACACCCTGGCCTTTTTTGGGGAGAAGGGTGGTCATCTCCTCGCTGCCTCCTCTAGGGGGTGCTGGCTCCGCTCAGGCCCCAGAGCAGGGGAACTGGCTGGCTCAGGGGGGCAGGGAATGGGATACAGGGCCTTTCCCTTCTCTGGATACATCTACACTGCCTTCGGAGGGGTGTTTGCAGCCCGTGTAGACGTACTCAAGCTAGCGTTGATGTAGTGGGCTCTGACAGCAGGGAGGCAGCAGCGGCATGGACTTCAGTCCAAGCTGGCTGCCAGAGCAAGGACCAGGGTCCGGGGAGGGAGGCCCTGCCGTCTGTACCCACGCTAGCTAGATGACAGCTTGCTGGGTATGTCTACATGGGAGCCCCTGTTGTCTGTATGGCAGCAGCACCTAGGAGCCTGTCAGGCCGCGCCAGGCGCTGCACAAACGCAGCACACAGATGTTCCCTCCCTGCCCCTGGGAGCTCCCTGTCGAAGTCGCTGGGTTTCACCCCTCTGCACGGGGGGAACATCCTGGGGCTGGAAGCCTTTCCCACGGGGCCCAATGAACAGGTCTCTCCACCCAGCACCTCCCCGAGGAGTGGCCCCTGGGAGCGGGATGGCTGCGGGCTGTACTCCCAGCCATGTGCCCTCCAGCTGTGGGGCTGTGTCTGGGGGCAGCTGTGGGGGGAAATCCAGGGGTTCCCCCTGCTCCAGGGGTGTCAACACCCTGTACTCAGAGCCCCGCAGCCCCGTGTACTGAGCTTGGCATTTCCGCAGCTGGGATAGGGCCTTCCCCACCCCACCCCCTCCAGGCCTGGAGCCCCTCTCCGTGCCTCCCGCACCCCCTGTGCCATACGCATGCACAGCTCGGTTCAGCCTCTCCGCAGCAGGGCCCGGGATGAGTCAAGCTTTCATCCCTGCAGCGTGCGAGTGGGTTCAGAATGACGCTCGGCGCCCGGGCGGGCGTGTCCCTAGCGTGGCGCGTGCGGGGGATCCAGGCTGCACAGAACAGGCACAGGTGTCACACGTGGTCACATCGGTGTTGCGGCGCCCACGGTGCATTTCCTCCCTGCGGGGCTGGCCAGTTGTGTGCATGGCACAAGCTGCCCGGGTGCGTGACGCGATGGCCCTGTACCTGCCCAGTGGGGCGAGGGTGCAGGGAGGGAACGTGTTTGCAAGTCTGCGCAGCTGCAACTGAACCCCCTGAAGTAGGGCTTCCCGGGGTGGCGGAGGGACGGGGGGGGGCAGTATTCTCCATTTGATCAGTGTCCAGGGAGGTGCAGGGCCCTGGGATTTGGACTGCAGGGTCCAACCAGCGCAAACGGCCGGGCAGGAGCAAGCCAAGCGTGGAGAGGGGAATCACAGCGGGCACTTTGTGGCGCCATCTATCACAGCGGGGAGGCGCTGAGGGGCAGCAAGGCAGAGCCAGCCAGAGAGTCAGATGCCAGCCAGGTTGGAGTCATGGGCAGTAAGGGTGAATCTGCGCTGGATGGGCTGGAGGGACTCACCCTCTTGCCTCTACGAGGGGCCGCGGCCAGGCTGCATGGGGGCTGGGTGGGGTGCTGCAGCACCCCAGTGCTCTGCTCGCTCGCAGGCAGCGCTAAGACTTCTGGGGACACATCCCCCCAGTGGCCGCCGCTGTAGGGGTGCTTTTGCAGTGCATTGTGGGAGAACGTGTCTGTCCCTTTGGGGGATCCTGGCTGGCAATGGTCTGAAGCCGGCAGCCCAGTATTTTAGCCCACACTCGGGGTCTCTGCCTGCAGCCGTCGTTCTAAGGCATAGGTGGGGCCCTGCTAGTTCTCTGGGATTGCAGGTGTCTGCAGCTGGGTGGGTGTTTCTGTGTACACGTGGGTGACAGGCGTGCCTGAGTGCTGGTGTGTCTCTTTGTACATGCATGTGCCCCTGTTCATGTGTGTGCATGCACGGATGTTTGCATGTGTCTCCATGCACCCCTGCATGGGGATGCATGTGTCTCAATGTACATGTTCCGGCCCCAGCCAGCGAAAGAGCCAAACCAGGGAGTGCTGCACTAGGGAGGAGGGGGCACATTGGGGTCCAGCTAAGCCACCCCTCGTCCCAGCAGCCCCCCAGACACAGCAGACCCCTTGCCTGCCAAAGCTGGGACCTCTGGCCATGCAAAGAACTCTCAGCAGTTCTGCCTGGAGTTTCTCTGCCCTGCATGGTTAGCTGGTTGTGCTCCAACCCTCTCCCTCCCCATCCCTCAGTCGCTTCACCTCGGCGTCACTCCACCCTGGCCTTCTTCCCCGCACCCCCTCCCCATCCCCTCCAAAAAATTGTGGCACTAAGGTGCCATTTGCTGCCATCACATGGTTCATTGGGCTGGTGCGTTCTACCTCTTCCCCAGCCGGTGTCTGTCTGGGCTGGAAACTCTTTGGGGCAGAGACTCTCTGCTATTTTGTGTTTGTCCAGCTCCTAGCGCGTCAGGGCCCTGTTCTGGGTTGGTCCTTAGCCCTGCTGTAATAAATATGATGATGATTATATTATAGGAATAATGTATGTCTGTGACTGTGTACACATCTGTGTGTGCATGCGTGTCTCTGTACCTGTGTTCATGCACAGGGCCAAGAGTGGGTTCGGGCCCCAGTGAAAAAATTTTTTTGGGCCCCCCAGCAAGGGTGGACCGGCTAAACAGGGCCGACGAGAGGGGGGGGGGGGAAGCCGGAGAAGCCGGACCCCGGGCCCCCTTCCGGACCGCCGGGCCCCGATAATTTGTACCGGCTTCCCCCCCCCCACTCTCATCGGCCCTGCCATGCGTCTTCATGTACACATGCATGTGAATGCATCTCTTTATGCACACACGTGTGTTTCCAGGCTCACACATATGTGCAGAGCGTTCACTCTTCTCTGGCTAACGCGTCAGTTCCCCTCGAAGGGATGGGGGGGGGGGGCAGGAGATGGAGCTTCCGATGAGATCAAATGTTTGTTTATTTTACAGATGACTCATTCCTGGATCCCCCCCACCCCCCCTCGCCCCACCTGTGTGTGCGGTGACTCACCCTGCCTGTCACTGCAGGTCTCAAACCAGCCCCTGCTGCTCACAGCGGCTTGTCATTAACGCTCCCCTCTCACCGCAGCCTGTTCTCCCAGCCAGGGAACGGGCTGCTCAGCCTCACCTTTGCAGGGGAATTTCGGGGGGCGGTGCTGCAGGTTGGGGCCGAGGGGCAGCATCACTCAGAGACGGGGGCCCCCGTGCATGGAATAGCAGGGGGCCTGCGGGTCAGGTAGAGCTCTGCGTGTGCATGTGTTGCATGATCAGTCCCTTGTTCCTTTGGGCTGAAATCGTCCTCCAATCCCCTGCGCCTGCTGGCACGTGCTTCGCCCCGCTCCCGGGGGCAGCTCCAGGGGCGGGGACAGGCCGGAGAGCACCAAATCTAACCTGCGTCTGTGCCAGCCGGGGAGCGGTGCCCATGTAACCTGCTGAGGGTTCTGGTCCCCTGAACTTCAGTAGCTCCCCATAGGGCCCACGCTGGATCAGGGCCCGTAGGGCCGGGTGCTGCACAGACACCCAGAGCGTCCCAGACAGAGAAGACAGCCAAAGGGCAGCAGGGGACACGACTGGTCCGCGCTCACACAGGGAGTCGGTGACAGAGCTGGGAATCGTCACCACTGGGCCATGCTGCCCTTGGCTACGGCAAGCCGATCGGGTGGGTTTTGATGTCCAGGGGATGGGAGCCGTCGGCCTGCAGGGTTGGAGACCTGGCCGGGGGAAACTTGAAGCCCCCAGGGGATGTCCACACTGCATAGTAAACCTGGGCTTGCAGTGGCTGGACCCGGGTCTCAGAGCCACGCTAACACATCCACACTGCACTGCCGGGTCCACGGCTCGAGCTGCATCCACGCTGCAAATCAACAGGGCTTGGCCCTGACTCTCAGTGGGACTCGGGCTCTGATCCACCCCTCCCACCCCCGCAGCAGGCTTGCTGACCCGAGTCAGACTGATTTGTGTGTGGACAAGAGGGGGCTTGGCCTCACCCCTGAGTCAGAGCCCGGGCGTAGTATGCAGTGTAGACTTAACCTCAGGCACTACGGCGATGCGCCTGGCTCACTCACTCAGGAAAGACAGGCGGTATGGATCAGGCACTGGGCTGGGACTCAGGAGAGTTGGGTTTGAGTCCCAGCCCTGCCACAGCCTGACCGTGCAACCCTGGGCCAATCACTGACTCTTTCCTTTCCTCGGCCCCTCTGCTGTCAACCAGAGATCACAATGCTTCTTTTGTCTTGTCCATTTTCGCCTGTGAGCTCCCAAGGACAGAGGTTGCCTCCCAGCGTGTGTCTGCAGCCATGGCACAAGGGGGCCCTGCTCTCAGCAGGGAATCAGACCGGACCGACCGCAGGCTGGTGTTTCCCTCCCCAGGTCCCAGGGTGAAGCTGGGGACTGTGGGCCAGTGGGAGGGGATGGTGCCCGGGCGAGCGCAGGGTCACACAGGCAGAAAGAGCAAGAGCAGCAGAAAGAAGTGGCAGGAGGAGGGCCGCCGTGACTGTCCCAGTCATTGTGAAAGTGACTCTGGCAAGCAGGGCCTGGGAACGGTGGCCACCGTGCTGAGTCAGAATAGCCTCCAGTTCTTCAAAACATCAGCAACACCTCGGCGAGCTGCGCAGAGCAGCTGCTGGCCGGCTGCGGTGGCAGGGCTGAGTTCGGGGAAGTCGGCGCTGCTGGGTGAGAGCCGGCTGTTTGCTGAACCCCCGCTGCCCTTGGCGTGCGTCATTCGGGCGTGTGCACCTGGCTGACTCAAGGCAAGCAGGTGGGGACCTGCTCCGCACTGGGACGGGAGAGACCACCTCTTGCTGCAGGGAGTGGTGCTGGGGGCTTCAGCAGGTGTCCTTCTCTCTCTGAGTCAGCAGCGCTGGGGGAGGTGGCCCCTTCTAGGTGAGGTGTTCCAGTCTCCCATGACCCCTTGGCACTTTCCTGGGGGGCCATGCACTGAGCAGATTCCAACCCTGGGACCTGCCTTTCCTAAAATCCCCCTTGCACTTTCAACTGGATGCGGTGTTTTTCTTGACTACTTTCCTAAAACCATTGCATGGCATTGCTGGGGGAGGGGGGGGAAGGGGGGCTTGTTAAACAGCTGCTGCCTCCCACCCCAGAGGTGGCTGCATTCCAGGGGCAGGTGGAGTGATTTCTGTATAAACAGCTGCTGCATTCCGGCGGCAGGTGGAGTTAAACAGCTGCTGCATCCCAAGCCCGAGGTGGCTGCATTCCCGCGGCAGGGAGAACGATTCTTGTGTCTATCCCTCCCTGGGGAGGATGGAGGCATTGCTTCTTTGCAAAGTGCACCGAGAGACGCAGGCTGTGACATGCCTTCTGAGACACCCCCACGGCACCTGGGCCTCCTCCTGCCTTGGGAGTTTAAGCAGACAAACCCCTGGAAAGCACTGCGTGAGCATAGTCATAGTCAAGAGGCAGTGAAAGGGTTAACCTGTCAAAGGCACGCTCACCTTTTGGGGGCGCTGATGGTACTAATAGAACTAGCCATCGCCTGGGTGCCACCAGGCTCCAACTGGTCGTTTCACGCATTACTCTCCATCAGACAGATGGGGAAACTGAGGTACGGGGGTGGGGATTCATAGAATGTTTCAGAGCTGGGCCAGAGGATCCAGGTGTCCTGAGTGCTAATGAAATGACTTCTTCACCCGAAACACTGCTTACATTCTGCGCTGTCTGGGGCTGGGACGCGTGTGTGTGTGTGTGTGTGTGTGTGTGTGTGTGTGTGTGTGTGTGTGTGTGTGTGTGTGTGTGTGTGTGTGTGTGTGTGTGTGCGCGCGCACGCGCATGCACAACCCCCAGCACAATGGGGCCTGACCCAGATTGGCACTATCCTAATATAAATATTGAATCTGGTGCAGTGCCGCGTGGCAGGGTCTGTCTCCTGGTCCTGGAAATGCCCTTTGTCTGGATCTGGCTAACAAGTAGAATGTGAGAACCCTGCAGCGGGCACCAGGGTGCCTGGGGCTTGGGCAGAGGGCACGGCGCCCTGCCCCTCTGACAGCGGCAGAGTTCCCATGGCTCAGCGAGTTTCCAGGAAACAAACGCGCTCTGGGTCCGCCCCAAACACACAACCCACAGCGCGAGAGGGTGAACCCGGAGCCCTAGCTGTGCTGAGTCATTGTGTGTGCACTGTGCCACCAGCAGTACCCGGCGCGACGAGGGGCTCGGAGCCTCACGTGCTCCTGACTCAGCAGCCAGGCGAGAGGCAGCGTGGCACGGGGGCTAGCTGACAATGATAACGCCCCGCAGCTCCCGACCTGCCAGTTTGGTTTCTGATCCATCCCATCCCGTGCTGCGCCCCACGTCGGCCAGGCCAGCTCTGCAGGCACAGGGAAGGGGGGATGGCACCCTCCCTATGCCCGCAGTTGTGAATGGGGATGTACCCCCCAGGCCATGGGGCTCCTGCCCCAACACAGGAAGGGGTCCGGGCCTGTCCTGGCGGGGTTCTCGCCTGGCAGACGCTGCAGCAGTTCCTGGCCGGATGCACATCGCTACCCGGAGCTCAGGGCCCGCAGCCTCCATGTGGCTGAGTAATGCTCATGCTCGTGAGGGGCTGATGCGCAGAGAGGGGCTGGGTGGCAGGTAGGGGGAGGCAGGAATCCGGGACTGAGTCATCGCTTCCTCTGCTAGCCCATGAGTCATGTCCCAGCGCTGTAGAGATGCTGGAGCCAGCCATGCTGAGAAGCCCCAAGGAAGGCGACGCGCAGGCTGGTACATGTGAGGGCAACCCCGTGACACACACATGACAGCACACACATGCGTGTGAGTGCATGCATGGACACCACCCCCGGGAGCATGTGCAGACACATACACATGGCTGCACGCTTGACTACATAAATAGCATGCACACACATGAGTACACACATGCAAGTTATCACATGCACATACTCACATGCACAGAAACAGGCGTGTGCACCAGTGCCTGCTTTACTCAGGAAGGTTTTGTGGAGAAGGCGTTAGTCTGTATTCCTGAGGTTAGCCACCGCTGCCCAGGTCACATTGCAGGTTACGTCCTGCCTCTCTCAATTCCCGCTAGTGATCATAGAGGGATACAGGATCCTACTTCCTGATGGCATAGCTTCGCTGTGCAGCTGTTAAACAGCAGCTGCGTTCCACCCCAGAGGTAGTCGCATTTCAGGGGTGGATGCAGTGGTACCAAACAGTATGTGGGATCCATTGGGATGAGACGTGATGGTTAGGCATGGTCTATCCGTGATCAGCACCATGTGCGCACACACACACACACACACACACCCTTGTACTAAACCAGGTTCGCTCCCTGGCACTTACCATGACACATACATCCATGCACGTTTAACGCCTGGCCCCATCCTGCCGAGCGCCGGTTGCTGAGCAGGATGGGGTCGGGGTGCCCAGGAGAACCTGCTCCAGTGAGACGCTGTGGCCCGGCTGAGCTACAGCTGCCTAAGGGGCTCCTGGAGACAAATGTCTCATCAACCCAAAGAGTCCAGGCCCCAGACACACCCACTCTCTGAGCCTCGCCCTGCGTTCTAGAGGGGGAGGGAGCAGCCATCTGGGGGCTGGAGCAGTCATGTTGCGCAGTGTAGGGCTCTTCCCAGCCCCACACCCAACTCATGACCATTCCCAGCCTCCGCTCACACCCACACTGCAAACCACATGAACACACGGGGGTTCAAGGCCTTCCCGACGCCTCCAGACGCTGTGTCCCCCCCCCGTCAGAGAGCCTCATATGCAGCTGGCAACGCTCTGGGGCCACTGGGGTTAATGGGAGTCATGTGCAGGCTGGGGAAGGCAGAATTTGGCTCATGCATGGATTACCCCATCTATATGCATGTGACCTGCAGGAATACAGGATTTGGACTATCCATATATACACACAGCCATGCAGACACTCCCGGCTGATGCTCACATGCAAACTCACAGGCTTACCTACGCAAACACACACCACACGGGGGTACACACCTGTGCTCACAGCAGGTGCACTCTCATCCCACACTTGTGCACGCTTCTTCATGCTCCTGTGAGCACACACAGGTCAGAACCTCCTTGCCAACTGTGCTCTCGGTCCCTATCGAGGCTTGTGATTCCTTTACCCCGGCCTGGGACGGGACTGTTTGACCCTAGCCTTCGACCCGGCCCCATGGATGGCATTTAGCCAGGCCAGCCTGCCTGGCTCTGCCCTAGAGCTCCCCACACGTCTGGCCTCTGCTCTCTAGCAGCTACTGGATGCCCGGCTGTTGAACCCGAGCGGGAAGGAGTTAAAACTGCCCTGCCCAGCCTGGCCTATAATCGAAATCATCCGGCTGAGGTTTGGCCTGACAGGGCGACTGAATTCAGCGCCGGCAGCCCTGGGCAAGGGGGCCGCGCTTTGTTGGTTCGGCACAGTCACTGGCCCCTCCACTGCCACCGGCTCCCCGGCCGTCCTCGCTGTCCCAGGCAGGGCCACTTGGCAGGGCCTCCCTGCTGCCCGCCAGCCTCCCCTCCCTGACTCCGGGCGGCCTGAGCTCATTATCTGCTGAGTCTGCAGGCAGGATCCAAACAACCAGCCCCTTGGTCCCAGCTGGGCAGCTCCCAGCCTGGCCCCGGCCTGCCAAATCCCTGGGTAAACAAGAAAGGAACCCCACCCAGCGTGGCTGGAGCACGGGACAGGGCGCTGCCTCCCAGAGCTCCCTGCCCCTCCCCACCATCAACACGCACCCTCCCATGGATGTGGCCAGCACATGCATGGACACACGCACACAGCAGGATCCATAACAAGCACCAAGGTGTGCAGACGTGCACACACGTGTGAAACACACAGAACACATGCACCCCTATAGGAAACATACCTGCGTATGCACATATGAGACATGGCTGTGCATCAATGGAATATGCAGTCACATGCAAAGCACGGCTCTGGATATATGAAACATGCACGCATACATTAAACATGCATGTGCGCGCACACACAAAAAACACGCATGGGCATTCAAACATGACACACATGCAAACATAGGTGCTGGAATTGGAAATGCTGCAGCCCCCCCTGGCTTGAAGTGGTTTTCCTCATATACAGGCTTAATGGCTCTCAGCCCCCCCACTATGCACATTATTCCAGCGCCCGTGCATGCAAACAGACACACGTTCTTGCACACAGGAACACACATGCAGCCACGCACGCTAAGCAAACAATGGAGACTGGCTGCCCACGGTCCTGTCAACACTGCCAGTCCGCCTGTGTCGGGTAACATGCTTGCCACATGGGTGTACTGCCCGGCTTTGCAGTGGCGATGGGACTGAGCCCTGCTCTTGGCACTGGAAGGGCTACTACAGCCCAACTCCGGTCACTGTCCCTGGAAAAGCATGGGGTTCCCATGGCTATAGTCCACCCCCAGCATGCCCTGCCATGCATGACCTTCGGGGCAGGAATGTGGTGCCTTTCCTCAGCCCTGTGTGGTGATCTGCCTGCCCCCAGACCCATTTACACATTGCAGCTTGCTAAGGGGAGGGGGGAGCTGGCAGGGAGGATGGGGGAGGACTATATCTGTGCACTCCGAGCCCACACTCATGGACTCTGGAGGCTACCTGAGTGCACAGGGCCCTCTGGGGAGGGGAACGGGGTGCATGTGTGTGGGGAGACAGCCCCTCCCCGGGACAGAGACAGGGCCATGCTGGTCCCAAGGCACCCGATCCCCAGGCCGCCCTCGCCCTGTGACCCAGCAGCGACCAGGAGGGGTGACCGCGGCCAAGCGGGCAGGACAGGGCAGAGATGCACCAGGACCAGCCTTTGTCACTGCCTCGTGCGCCCAGGGCTGCCAGCAGCACAGCGGGAGAGGGAGCGGTTACCACGGCAACCAGCCTCCTTCGCCCAGCAGTGAATGAATGAGCCAGGCCTCCCATGCATGCATGGATGGATGAATGAATTTTCTGTCTTGAGCTGGCACCAAGGGGGCGGGTGGGAGGCAAAGCCTGGGCAGCTGTAGGCGGATCGGAGGAGAAACGGAGCCGTCACCTGGCCGGGCCTTTCCCAAGCAGAAATGCAGCCAGCTCTGGGAAGGAGCGGAGGGCAGTCGCTGGGGATAACAGGGCAGGGAAGTGGAGGCAAAATTCCTGCTCCTAGGCCGGCACCCTGGGATGCAGAGAGTCCATGCATCAGAGAGGGGACGGTGGGTCTGCCTGTGCCTGCACAGATGTGAATCTGGGATGCCAGCGAATGTCTCAGTCTATCCCCGTACACGCCCTGGTATTTATCAATGCCATTTGCAGGCCGACTGTCTCCCAGTGAGGGCAGCTATCACTGGGGGGGGGGGGGGGGGTGCAGTTGCTGGGGGGGGGGGGGGGNGGGGGTTACGGATAAAGGAACGGGAGGACCGAGCAGACCGCAGACGCAGCCCCCAAGGCGGCCAGAGAAGCGCCCCACTTGTGCAGGTTCCTGGCAGGGGCTGTTCAGACTTGACTCCATTCCACTGTGCAGGAAATCCAGTCCGGGTTTTCCCGCTGACTCGTGCCGTCGGGCCGGGGATCCCTTGCGTACGCTGCCCTCCCGCACCCGGGCAGGGGGGAAAAGCAGGCCTGGCTCCCGGAATGGAGGGTCCAGAAGCGCTGAGCCGGCCCCGGGATGAGCCTGGGTAGCGTGGCCTTCCCCAAGCAAGGACAACGCCATTGCTCAGCCCCATAGAAACCAACTC
Organism: Platysternon megacephalum; assembly: GCA_003942145.1. NCBI lineage: Eukaryota > Metazoa > Chordata > Testudines > Platysternidae > Platysternon > Platysternon megacephalum. The sequence continues at coordinate 4,586,140 of QXTE01000096.1, forward strand.
CCAGCTCAGCCCCACAGAGACCCCCCAGTGCTGCCTGAGTCCGATCAGGGCCGCCTTATGGCTCACCCCCTAGCCCCATAGGGATCGCCCCATAGCTGTCTCAGCCCCGTAGGGCTGTCCCATGGCTCAAGCCCTGCCCCACTGGTACCACCCCATAACTCAGCCCCATAGGGACCATCTCTGGCTCAGGCTCTGCCCCATAGAGACCACCCCATCGCTCAGCCCCAGTGCCCATAGCCCCAGTGGGTTCCGATCCCTGCCACGTGGCGAGGGTGGCGCTCAGGGCACACTCAGGGAGCAGAGCCCTCTGACTCTGCAGGTATTCTGAGCATCTGGGCAGTGAGCACCCCCCCGGCGAGAGCACAGCTGCCCATATCGGATTGGCTGGGGCCCTGGACGCAGCAGTCCTGGGGCCGCAGTGTGTTTGCCACTCACGTCAGTGCACGGCTCCTTTAAATGCCTGAAAGTCACCTGTCACTGCATCAGCCCTGGGGCTGCGGGGACAGGTGCTGGCAGGGCATGAGCTGCAGGGCTGCTGGCTCCCTGCCACCCCGTCTAGCTCTCCTCCCCCTCTTTTCTTAGTGGTATTTTTAGTGCTTAGGAAAGTCAAGGACTCCCAGCCCCAGCCAGAGGCCGGAGCCGGGGCTGGCAGGGCCTGTGCACTAAACCTGCTGCTGGCCCTTAATCCCAACTACCAGCCACCTTCTTTTAGGGCCCTGGATTCCCCCATCCAGCTCTGACAGTGTCACTCAATCCCAATTTGCAGCCCCCGTTTCTATTAGGGCCCTGCCTTCACCCCCATCCCAGCTCTGCAGGTGCCCCACAGTCTCAACCCACAGTGCTCAGGCTACCCCGGCCCTGGGCTCCCCTGCCCAGACCGCTCTGCTGATGCCCCTCAATCTCTGCACCCCCTACCCCTGCGCTTTCACTGCTGAGTCTCTCGAAGGGCTCGCCCGGCCTTAAAAAGCTGCACCTGTGCCGCTGCAGCGCTTTGGCGAAGACGATGCCCACCTGCTCCTGTGGGTGCAGTTACCCACCTCCCCGAGGGCCGGCGGTTCGGTGGATGGCTGAATTCTCCCATTGACACTAAGGGTTAGGTGGGTTGAATCCACACTCCTGAGCGACGTGGTTCTGCCCAGCGAATTTCCTCGTCTAGATCTGGCCAAAGTGCACAGAAGAGCTTTTTGGGGTGCAGATCAGTGTCCCTGGGGAATTGCTTGGGAGGGAGGGAGGCACCTCCAGGACGCGAAGCATCCCAGCTCCTAACAGGGCCTTCCCCTCCCCTGCTCCTGAGGTTGGGGATCTGTGAGCCAAGTGCTGCCTCACAGACCTTGTGGTTTCCACTGGCTGCTTTCCACCAGCCTGAGGATAAGCAGCGAGGAGCTGTGGCCACTGCAGCTCCGCAGGGGGACGCGAGCCAGGCCTGCCCCTGGAGCAGGACTGGGGTGCATAGGCCAGGAGTGGGAGAAGAGGGATGGAAAAGGAGCCACCGCAGCCCCCCGCCTCTCTGGCTAGCGCTCCTCCCGTCTGGTGTGTCATCCCTGCGCTGGCCTACTGGGCTGGCTTGTGGCTTTGGCTCGGGAGGAGCGGGCACGGCTCTGAGTGCCGACTGGGTGGAAAATGCTGCTGAGGGCAGCCCCTTTGTGGGCTGCCCCCAGCCCCGTCACGCCCGATGGCAGGAGCTTTGGGTTCCGTGGCCCGACCGCAGCCACTCAGAGCTGCACGCAGGGGCCCCGGAGCCAGCCGCGGGAGCGGCTGGGGTCATAGCTTCTTCTGCCCCCAGCGCCAGTGCAACTCCTGGTGTCCCGGGTCTCTCCAGCTGGACATGGGTCCCGAGAGCCGGGCTGGATCAAAGAAACGGCCTCAAGCCGCGGAGTGATAAGGGGGGTGGTTGGGGGCCTGTCTCTGCTCGTTTATTTCATCCTGGGTTCTAATTATCCATCCCCCCCCAGACCCCTCCTAAATGATTCCTCTCCTCCCTCGGCCTTCACCCCTCCATGGCAGCCACCCAGCTGGGCGCCTTCCTGGTCCCAGAGCCGCCGGGTGAGGGGGTGTCGGTGTGTTAAATGCCCTGCCCTCCTCCCCCTCCCAGCTGTGGAATCGCCAGCCCAGGGTTTTCCAAGGCCAGAGGGTTCGGCTAAAGCAGCAGCGTCCCTCTGAGTCCTCAGTCTGGGCTGGGGATGAGGGTGCATCCCCCAGGCCTGTCCTGGTCGTGCATGCAGAGCGTGGCAGGGTGGGGCTCCCTCGGAGAGGCTGGCTCTTGAACCCACGCCAGGCCACAAGCAAGGCCTCCCTCCCCCGCAACCAGGAACAGGGACCGTCCGTGCAGCACCCTCCATGGCTCATGGTCAAAGCACCTTGGGGATGCATGGATGAGCTGGAAGGGTGCTGGAGAGAATGGTGAGGAGTCAGGACTCCTGGGTTCTATGCCCTGCTGTGGGAGGGGGCGGGTGTCCACTGAGTTGTTGTGGGTGGGGTTGGGAGTCAGGACTCCTGGGTTCTATCCCCTGCTGTGGGAGGGGGGGGGCCCAGTGAGTTGCTGGGGGGGGGGGTGGGAG